>JANVCC010000033.1:3156679-3470646 GCA_025345505.1 Todiramphus chloris collaris | reverse complement strand
AAAAAAAAAAAAAAAAAGAAAAAAAATGACACCCTGAGTTGCCAGTAAGGTGGGAGATGTATGGATCATTTTTCAGTTCTGCTATTCTCAATAGCTCTCCTGCTGTGCTTTCTCTTCAGCTGGGACCTCAGGTGTTTAAGTCATTATCTAATAATTTTCTCTGTGTAGTGATGCCTCAGGTACAGTTTCTTTTGGGTCAAAAGAAATCCAGGGTGAGTTCCCCACTGTTACTAACCTATCAAAAAAAAAAAAGCCTCCAATGCAACACAATGGCACTGGACATAACTCTGGTCCTGTCCTTCCAAAACCTAAAGACTGTCACTACCTGAGTAGGAGGAGACTCTGCTCTGTCTTCATAGTCTGAGCATATGAGCAGAGCTGCCTGCTAAAGCAACTCTGATTGCACTCCCTGGGAGCAGCACTATGGGAAGGTACATCCAGTCTCCCATAAGCAAGTCAATTACAAATTCATCATTTAATAAATAAATAAAGGAGAAATGTATTTGCTGTTTTGCTGAGAGCATTAGCTTACAGAAGTAAGGGGTGGAAAAGCACTGCCATATTCCATGTAGTTGGTTTGCTTAAGTGCAAAGCAGAGTTATTCCCCAGAAGTATAACCTGCAGATTTTTTCTGTTATGTATAAAGGTAGCATTTATTGCATATTTATTACTGTAGTGCCACTGGGATTTTCATGTTGCTGTTGCAACTAATGAAGTGGCACAGCTCTGCCCTAAGGTCTGACCTGGGCAGCTTTTTCAGCTTTTGTCTCTTTCTTGCCAGAATATCATCACTGGCTAACTTTGCTGTTATGAAGCTCCTGGATTCATAAACACTGAAGGGAAGAGTTATGTAGACAAGAGGAGACAGACGATGAAGTAGAGAAAAATAGCCAATACGTTGGAAAATATGATGCAAAAGGTGACTGTGGAGAAATCCCATTGTCAACCAATTATTCAGTTCATTGGCAACTAATTAGGCAGTGTTGTGAATACCTCAAAATCCTTTAAATCGTGGGGTGCTTGTTAGCTTGCAGGATTGAGTCTGTGGTACTGAGATTCATAAACCTTAATTATCAGCAATTTCTAGACACATTTTGCTCTGACTCATGGCAAGCAGGGCAGTTCTGGGTTTATCTTAAAAAGTTCCATCTCTGTGCCTGTGTCCCGGAAGAGACTCTCTGCTGTGCATAATGACAATGTTTCAATGACACGGTTGATCCAGTTTAGGAGATCTCAGATAAAAACAGAAAAGCTGGGCCATATGGCGCCAGTACATTTATTCTGCTTTCTCAGATTTGTTCAAAGGATTTTGGTGTATACTGGTAGACTTTGTGCTGGGTCTTGGACTGTTTACATACCTCTGATTGTATGCTAGGTCACATGTATTTAACACCAGCTCTGTCATATTCTCTGCCTAATTTAAGAGAGGTGCAGCTGTGGGTCTATGTCTGATCTGTATCAAATTAGTACTGTAAGGCAGTATGGGTGTGTGTTACTAACGACTGTGAAATTGTGCCCTCCTGTCAGAGAACATTCAGGGAAAGCCAGCAGGATGTGGCACAAGAGAAGTGACAGGAGTTTCCTTAAAGCGATTAAGGATTATTAAGGGATTAAAGATCGTTAAAGATACTCAGCTCTGCTATGATTTTGTCTGTCTTCCTTTACCCTACGTCTCTGCAAACCATGTTAGAAACTTTATCCTCTGATCCAAGCCACCATCATAAGAGTGTGCTTCTAGGCATATAAGTAGGCCACATCCAGCTTCTCCAGCCAGGCGTTCATCTCCTGCAGATTTTCAGAGCCTGCTCTGTGGTCTCCAAACACTCTTATGCAGCATCCTTGCTTTCAGGTATCAGAGCAAAAATGGGATGTACACAGGATACCTGAGAAAAGCAGAAATGGGGAACTTCCTTTCTTTGCTATAGGGGAGCATTAGGTATGTTTAGTATGAGAGTGGTTTGGCTTAGCTCAAGGCTTCCGCACAACTCTATGCACGTTCCAAATACATTTTTACACCACAGAAATCGGCTATTAACTTAGTAAATCAGATTGATATGAATCTTAAATAGGCTATTTGGAAAAGGGTAGGTGTGAACCTGGACAGAAATTAATAATTTCTTTTTTTATCTAAAAAAGCCTTTTGGTGTCTCAAGTGGTGCTGGGAGATGTGGTGATTCATCACAAGCCTTTAGTCTGTACTAGTGGTTCCTGTTGGACTTAGTGCAGAAATGGAGGTAGGTTGTCTTATTATGGAGTAAATCTTCAGCAAAGAAAGAGGTCTCAATATTATCTGCCCCCTCATATAATCCAGTGGACACTGTGATATGCTGGCCTTTGATGATGCACAGGAATGCATTTGATCAGGGAATGTGTCTGGAAGTTTGAGTGTGAAATCTCACAAATTATTTTCCTCTTTATTAGTATGAGTTGTTTCATGCTCTACATTATAGCTGTAAAGAAGGATTTAAAAACATATGCTAAGCATTAGAATACACCTATCTGAGTTGAAATGTGACACGTTTTTATAGTCACAGGTTCTTTTTCTCTGTCCACTGAAGTTCCCATTTTGTTCTCTCTCTCTGGTCTTAAGCTTTGTGAGTTTACTCCTACTATTAACCTTTCTCTTAGCAGTGTTTTCCTGTCTCTGTGATGCCTCACATCTAACTGATCTTCTGCTCACCCTTTTTAGGACTCATCTTTTTCTCTTGACTTGTACTATTGCCTATTGCTACAGTATCTGAGCCGGTTCTCTTGTTAAGAGTAGAGGGAACAATTTTGTACGCATGCAAAACTTGGAAGACTTAAGAATTGCTTTTCCAGAGCTCTCTTACCCCTCTCTCAGACTGTCAGAGTTTTAATACATGGTTACATAGCACAAGGAGAGATGATGGGAGAACAAACTCTAAAGGATGAGGGAAGCAGGGCAGAGGAGAAGAGACTTCCTCATTCCTCCTCCAGGAAGCTTTCCCCTAGGACTGGAATAGCTTACCTCTGCATCACAGAACAGACCAAGAGGAGAGAAATCTTCAGGGAGCTGCTGGGTTTCCTCTGTCTCTGTTTTTCATCCTGCAATGCACAAAGCTTTGCTTGAAGCAGGATCTTTGTGGTGTTTTCTTGCTTTCTGAAGGCACAAAAGGAATACTTTGAGTTTTGAGTTTACCCTGGCTGAAACAGAAGAGCTTTTTGAAGTCAACCGTTGCCCAGTTCTCAAGCATTTGTCCTCCCTTCCACATTGTGCCCTCAGTTGGTGTACATGAAGCCTCTGGCACCCGAGACAGAGGAAGCGTATCCTGGAAAGGTAATTCTTAGTCTTGTGTACGTATAAAGCTGTTCCCTGAAATCCTGACTAGAGAGATGGCTATAGTCCTGGCTGGAGATATGAGCACAGTAAATTCAGTCTGTGAAAAGCCCACTTAGACAGGAGGGATAGCATAGGTTGCTTACAGTCTTTTCTTCCTTTTGCTGCTGTGATACAAAGAGAACAGGAACAAGTCATCTGAGGACCAACATCCTGGGATGAACTTGGATCTAGAATTGACCTCTTCTCCTTCGCTTACTTTCCCTTCTCTCCTCCTCCCACTTTCTTCTATTATTTAATTTTCTAAACAAATGTCCCCCAGTGTGCACTGTGTAAATATTGTCACTGAATTACTGTCTGTTTGCTTAGCTCATTAGAGAAAGCCATGATAAGCTTTTTAATTACAAAATTACCTTCACCAAATCAATTTCTTTCATTTAATGAACTGAAGAAAACTGCAAATGGGAGGGGTAACATTCCCTTTTCCCCTGAAGCATAAATTCACTACCTCCAAGCCCTGAGTTCCTACATAAAATCAAGGGAGCCAAGAAATAGATGATTTTTTTTTAATGTTTTTTAAAAAATTGTGAGTTGAAGAGTGTCATGACCTTTCCTTTGTTTTCTGTCTTGTGCAGTTAATCTTTTTAGGGGGTTGGTTTGTGCTTCTCTTTTTTTTTTTTTGCATTTTACTCTGTGTATTTATTTTATCTTCACCTTAAGGCATCAGTCACAAAACTGAATGTGCTTGAAAAGAAAAACATCATGTAGCTTTCATACCATGCTTCTTCATAAAATGTTGCTTCTCCATGGAAGGACAGCATCACTAGAAGGAAGCTTCTTCAGCAATTCCAAAGGGAACTGGTTGGATGGAAAGACATTGTTAGTGGATTTGCAGGCAGTTCAAGTTAAAAGAATTGCAGTTCTTAAAGAAAGGAAGACAGACAAATCAATCTAATTGCCCAATCGACTGATGAATATGTTTGCACCCTAGTTTTGCTGTAAGAATATGAATTGAATCAAGTAAAATGTTGGAAGTTGGTATAGCCTGAATGATCCTAGGACATCCACGAGTAGACTGTGGCAGATGTAGGTGTATTGAACATTGTTTTTCTCAGTTGTGAACTCTATCCCAGTGCATGTGGTTATCATTTTTGTCAGTAGGGTGGCAGAAGGAGTGGTGGAGTGTTTGCATTTTCATGACTAAATCACAGTCTAACAACTCGGATGAAGCCACCAGAGAAGATGGGTTTGTGCTAAGATACTGGTTAGGACTTATGACCTAGAGCAAACAAGGCACGGACAGACTTACCGTTTGTTGACTTCCTTTTGAGGGTGGCGTTCTCCAGTGAAGTAGTGGGGTAGGCAGATGTGTATAGTAATGTCTTAAACTGCTGGAGTTAAATTTGCCAAAGCTCATCTGTCAGAACTATTTATTCATTTTCAGAAGTGAGACTGGCAGTAAGAAAAAAGGCTATCTGCATATTTGTGTAAGATTTCCTATTTTTCCTGTTTTGGTATATTGTCAGAGTGGGTGGTGTTATTTCCAGGTTCTGCTTTGAGCCTAAAACCAATTAGATATACCTGCTAATATGATCAGAAGTTAAGTAATCCACAAAGCTAACATTTAACTTGTCACCTGTACGCTTCAGTGTCAATGTTCTCCAGAACTGTGTGGGGACAACCCACACCTCTCATAGCTTGCTCGTTCTTATCTGTCTTTCTGTGGGCTCTGCCACTGGGGACAGATTTTCTTAACAGTTCTGGTGACTTTAACCTTATTATCTCATCCTCTGTTTACCACCTGTAGAGAGTTAAGTAGGACTCAATACCATGGCACTGAAAAGAATCAAACTCTGAACAATATTTTAAAATTATTTTTAAAAAGCAGTTTGGACTCAGATGAAAATTACAGACAAATCAACATTCCAATTTATTGCCACTTTGGTTATTGTGTAGACGAGAGTGCATGGGGGCAACCACAAGACTTAAAGGGAGGAGGAAAGGTTAAAGCCAAGTGTTTAAAGCTTCTGCAAGGGGTTTCTTATACAGAGGAACATCACGGCACTGAAATCACATGTGGACACAGGGAACTGGCTGTGTTTGTTACTGTGCCTTGGTTCTATTCCCTATAGCTGAGAAAGCTTTGGCAGGAATAGCAGAAAAGATAAAGCCAATTCTCTTCTGATCAGCTTTGGATTGGACTTGTTCTTAAACAGAAGAGATAAGTTATGGAGTATTTGTCTGCTGCTTTCATAATGTCAAGTTGGTATGTATTTAATGTATTTATTTATCATGAAATTCCCTTGTCATAATACTAATTTCTGGCTGGCAAAAATGATGCAATGTGGAAGTGCTGCTGTAGATGAGCTGGATGTAACTATGACTGTTCTCAGCTTCTTACTCCTAGTTGCAAAGATAGTTTTTTGAAACTATAAATAGGATAACAGGAGGAACCAACAAGGAAAGGGGCTGTGATGGACCTTGTTTTGACCAACAGGGAAGGGCTGGTGACTGATGTAAAACGGGAACAATCTTGGCTGCAGTGATCACGAAGTAATAGAATTTAAGATCCTCAGGGCAGCTAGGAGGACGTACTCCAAGCTCACGACCCTGGACTTTAGGTGTGCAGACTTTGATCATTTCAGGGATCTGCTGGCCAAAGTGCTGTGGGACAAAGCCCTAGAGGGTAGGGGGGCCCAGGACATCTGGGCAATATTCAAGGTTCACCTTCTCCGTGCCCAGGAGCAAACTATACCAGCAAAGAGAAAGGCATCAAAGAATGCTAGGAGACCTGCCTGGATGAACAAGGAACTCCTGGACATGCTGTCACACAAAAAGATGATCTACAAGGAGTGGAAAGAAGGACAGCAGCTAGAATGGGGGGTATACAAGGACTTGGGAGTACTGGTGGATGAGAAGCTCAACATGAGCCATCAGTGTGCTCTTGCAGCCCAGAGGGCCAATCGTATCCTGGGCTGCATCAAGACAAGCATGGCCAGCAGGTCAAGGGAGGTGATTCTCCCCCTCTACTCCACTCTCATGAGACCTCACCTGGAGTACTGCATCCAGTTCTGGAGCCCCTATTACAGGAGGGATATGGATGGGCTGGAACGTGTCCAGAGAAGGGCCACAAGGATGTTCGGAGGGCTGGAGCACCTCTCCTGTGAGAACAGACTGAGAGAGTTGGGGTTGTTCAGTCTGGCTCCAGGGAGACCTTATTGTGGCCTTCCAGTATCTGAAGGGGGCCTACAAGAAAGCTGGGGAGGGACTTGTTAGGCTGTCAGGCAGTGATAGGACTAGAGGGAATGGATTAAAACTAGAGATAGGTCGATTCAGGTTAGACATTAGGAAGAATTTCTTCCCCATGAGGGTGGTGAGACACTGGAACAGGTTGCCCAGAGAGGTGGTGGAAGCTCCATCCTTGGAAGTTTTTAAGACCAGGCTGGATGGGGCTCTGAGAAACCTGCTCTAGTGGGAGGTGTCCCTGCCATTGGCAGAGGGGTTGGAACTGCATGATCTTTAAGGTCCCTTCCAACCCTTACAATTCTATGATTCTATGGTTCTTGGAGACTGAAGGGCAGCAGTTAGCCATTTCTGCCTTCCACCCTCAGAGTGTGCTAAGCATGGATCTTCTGCTGCTCACAAGAGAACCACAGCATGTTTGCCAAGTGAATCCATGTGCTGCAGATGAACAGGTGTCCCTTATGTCAGATTACAAAACAACCTAGAGCTGCAAGGCCCATGACCTCCTGGGGAGCAATAATGAAAGAAAATCTAATCTTCTGTTTTTAAGCAGTAATAAGAATCCTCAGTGAAGCAGAACCTTTTTCTGTGCCTTTCTCTTGCTACCTGCTGTTTTGCATAATGATTTTACCTACTGAGAAGATGCACCTAGGACTTCTTACTACAGTAGTCTGGCTATTCTGTGATGTAGGCAGGGTGGACCCTTGCTTTCTATCCTTGCTGTACTATGCTCCCTGGTAGTCTAGTGATCAGACTGGTGAACAAGGAATTTGAGAGTATTTCTCCTCTGGAGATCAGTTGAAGGTACCATGGTTTAAAGTGTTGTAGAGTCTTTAATAGCAAATAACAGTTGTGAGAAGCATGTGAAGGTTGATGAAGACCTTATTACTTTGTATATGCAGGATCCAAACAAGTCTGGTGTTTCACAAATACCCCAAGGCAGACAAGCTAATGGAATGCAAATGGACCCATGCTTCTAGATCAACATAAAATGTTCTTTCTCCACTTAGTAAAGGACCTGCTGAAAAGATACTTCCACAGTGACTGTGCCTTTCCAATTTTATGTATCTCTTCCTGGAGATCCATGTCTTCTGCAAAGGAGATCCCTAGCTTGGTGAGATTTTCTAGGAAATATTTTGATTAAAAGCTGGTTAAAAAGCATAATACCAAAAAGGTGAATAGCAAGTCAGAGCCTCCTGAACCTTAGCAGCAACCTGACTCTTGTTCCTTTCTAGTCACGGTAGGCCTGAGCTATTAGGAATTGAAAAAGGCATTTCTCATTTCTTAAAAAGAGAAAATTTACAAGTGACATGGCCATTTCTTTGTAAAAAATTCCACAAGGATTTGAATTGTGTGCCTTCGCAACGCACCAAATTAGTCTGTGACATAAGAGGTCGAGCTTCCATTGAGTTCATATGAGTTGCTCCCCAGAAGGGAGCAGGGAGGGAGCATGCACTTGCCCTCCTCTCTCAGGCTCTCACTTGCCCGCCTGTGCCTGCTTATGTAACCCTGCAGCTTTTCCTCTTATTATCCTGCCTGCTGATCCGTGCCTGATGGAGGTGTCAGGCCTCCAGCACCACAAGCTCTCTGATTGCTGCACTCCGTGCTCTTTTAACATGACAATTAAAAATGATTTACAAATGGTTGTTTCAATTCCAAATAGAGAGCAGCAAGAGGATGTGATGCTCACTGCGGTATCAGAAACATACAGCCATCTTGGCAGCTGCCTTTGCATTCACTGCTGGTTTGTCCCCAGGGTTTAAGTGGGATGCTTATTCTCAAAGGGCTGTTTTATGAGAGCTCTCTTGTAGGGCTGGAGAAGTCAGTGGAGTGGAGTCAGCCTCATGGAGATAGTGACCTGCTTCCAGTAAGGAGACATTTGGTAGGTTCATGGGGCTGTTGTATGGATATACCTATAAGATGAGAGATGATGCAGGAGGGCAAGTGTTGGCATGGGGACTGATTAGTAACTGTCAGCCAGGGAAGACTGAATATTGTTTACTGTATGATATTGTCATTGTTTTCCTCACCAAGAAAGTTGGACCTGAGATTGATCCATGAGCATTTTGGAAGGTACTCATGCAACCTAAATTTGGCTAACTATAAGGCAGGAGTCACTGTAAAGTCTGTGAAGAGAAATTAGATTAATCACAGAGTTTTAGAGTACTGATGTTAGGCGTTTGTCCTCAGTCACCTTCTGAAGAGGGCTGCTAGGTCCTGCAAACACAGCACGACTTCCAGCTCCTCCCCTCCTTGTTACGCTGAGTAGCTCTGTCTGACAAGTGGATCTCTATTTGGGCTTATGGAGGATGTGGCTGATATTGTTGTTCCCAGACCTGATGGTCTGACACGCTTTTGGTTTACTATCACATACTTTTGGTTTGTTAGGTTGAATTATGTTTCCAGCCTGTGACAGAACCTCCTAATGTTTAGCCTGAACCCATCCTCTAGCTCTGCAGCAACTGAGCTCTATTATCACAGAGGTATGCTCTGCAGGACCTTGTTTGCTCTGACAGGAAGGATTAATGGAAGGAAGGATTTTTTCAGTCATTAATATTTTTTCAGTGAAGGAGCAGCTGCTGTGATATTTTGCTCACCAACAGTGGTCAAGTCAGTCCATGGAAGTGAAGGTGAATACAAAGTACTAGTGATACTTCCCTTCCTAGTTCTTTCTTCTCTTGCGTATTTTAGCTCAACTTGTGTCAGAAACTTAGGTCACTTCTTGTTTTAGCTCAGTTGGAAAAAGCCCATCATGAATTTTACATCATCTTTACAGTAAACTCTCCTTGCTTACAGTTCACTGTTAGACACTGACCAGCATCATCTTCCCCTACTTGCTGCTTTGCCCATTGTCATGACTGTCAATCCCATTTTAGCAGTAAACAATGTAGTGGGAGTGCGGGCAACCTGATGTCCCAAAGGGAGAGCACTGTATAGTCAGTGAAAGGGACTCACCTAATCAGGGCTGCTGATGTAAGTGTAATACCAGAGGATTTTCCAATCAGTCTCACACTAGCATGGAACACAGTCATGCTGTTTCTCAGAGGTGGATACATGATAACCCAAAGTTAATTGCTGCTACCACACAGTTCAGTAGAATCTGCTTGGTGTTTTCTCAGCTAACTGGTACTTTCTGCCATCAGTGACAGAGTAGCTCTGTTACAGAAAGATTTTTACTGCTTTTTCAGTACAGAGATGGAGGTTGTAATTGTTCTTATTTTTACCCCAATGGATCATCAGTGGTCATTACTTAAAAGCTTCTTCACATAGAGCATTTGTGAGCTACAGGCAGTTTAGTTCAGCTACATCCTGCTCCAGTTAAAAATGGAACAAATGGAAAATCACATTCAAAAGAGAAATAAGGAAAATGACATATGCATGTTTATAAGATGTGCATGTCACTCTGGAAGGAAGTAGCTATTCTCATATTGTAGGGGTCACACTCTGGCCTTCTCAGAAGAGCCTCATTTTGCACGTGAAAGCAAGAAAGAAAATGGACTGGAAGAAGATATTTAGACTATATAAAAACAGTAAGTGTAGATGAGTTACAAATTCTTCAGCTCTGTATGTATAGGATCAAATCCTGTCCATAATGGAGTAAAAGAATCTAGCTATTTCAGACTCTTCTGCTATAGATTCCAGCCCCAGGGGGACTTTTCTGAGACTTTAAAGACTAGAAGAACACAAGGTTCAGCACGGCTCCATTAACGCATCTGGTTGAGTTATGGAATAATTGCTATGGTTAGAAAAAAGAAGAGGATGAATTCTGGAGAGAGTGGCAATATTATTGTATCACCTAGGCCTCAATAATCAGGGGAGATGAATGTCAGGACAGAAGTATTTGAGAAAATAAGTTGTATCATTTGTCCAAAGTTTTTGTAGCGCTGCTTGATGCTTTCAGTCATAAGCTCTGTAAGTATTTTCCATGTTTAAGGTAAAATGACAGATAAAATAAACTACAATGTTATTTTATATGAGAGAAAATAATTTTCATCTTTAATTTTCTGTTCTTTTCTCCTATCACCACCAACAGTTCGGGATGGAGTGTTTTGTCTTCATTCCATACAATATCATGTGCAATCTGACATGGCCTGATGGGTCACTTACCTTGACATGACAGAGACTGACATTGTGGATCAGGACCTGGAGCACAACTGTTAATCTAATTTAAAAAATAAGTAAATAAAAAAGTGAGGCAAGTACTGATTCTTTGACCTCATCTTTAGGATTCCATTAAAATATCTTTTTCCTGACAATTCTTCAACTCCTGACTTTTCCAAAGTACTCATTTCTCAGACGGTTTGGAGTCCCAACTTTCAGAGCACTTGACAAAGATGGAAGATGCTGCTTCTGCTTTAAAGAGCAGGAAAACAGGAATGCTAAGTGATGCAATGTGCCCAAGACGGAGATGTTTGTGGAATTAGGGATGTAGCTTGAGTGATCTGACTTGCAGCTCTGTTTTTAATCCCATCATAGTAATTTTCACCTAAAAGGATGAGGACCCTCAGATCTGCAGCAAAACAAAATGGAAATCAAGCAGTGGCTTTTAGGTTGGTGACTGAACAAAGGCAATGTTTATGGTAACTTTTGTGCTAGCTACAGGTGAAGCTAGGGTTTCAGTGTAGTCCTTCAAAAATGCCAAGTTCTCCATATGGCAGCATTCCTCCTTGGTTACCCTCTGCAGGTAGGAGAGCCTCTACAGTATCTCTATGTATGCAGACACTAGTCATGGCTCAATTTCAGTTCTGCTTTAGTGTAGGCACTTAAATCCTTCTGAGCAAGAGTTAAACTGTATTTCAGTGCATGTTGCTCAAATCAGAGGAGGTAATTAAATCAGAGAACGACTCATTTTTCTGCTCCTCCCATCCCTGCAACATAAAAACAAGATCAGTCTGTAGAGCTGAGGCGTTTGCAGCATTCACAAGTGAAAAGTTGTCAGACACTGAAACACAGGTAAATGCTTCTGAAATTACCCTTAATTACAGTGTTGTGTGTGTCTGTATCATATACGTTCCCTCCCTACCACCCAGCCTTCTTCCTACCTCCCCCACCTCAGTCATGCTTGCTAACTTATGAGAATTAAGGTTATGTGCATTGCAGTCAACAGAAGCCGTTCCAGTTGCTTAGGCTAAGGTGGGATTTGCAGAGACTTTGTGATGATGCTGTTCATCGTGGGTTATGTTAGTCATACAGGGAATGAGAGCGCCAGATTGTGCCTCAGGCATAGCTGCGTCCAGCAGCCATCGTACAGAATCTTATTGTATCCTTGTCATGGGTGAATTTCATTTTTCCACCAAGATGATGGCACAGGCTTGCCATCTCATCATTATGTAGCACCTTCTTCTATACCAGTAAATGTGTCACAATCGGAGGGAGAAGAGACAAAGCACTTCTCTCTAGCAAAGGACTTTGAAGACAGATAAATGTAGTTCAGCTATCTGTAGTCTGATCGTCTGAGAAATAGGCCAAGTTGCGAAAAAAAGTTTAGTGGCCTGACATCAGTTTCACCTAGGCAGCTGACATCATTTAGTATCTCATCTCAGATATTTGAACAGTTCCTACTCCCTATACTAATATCCTGGGAACAGCATTTTCCTTGCTTTCAGGATTTTCTTTGAGGAGGAGCTATCCTGATCAGACCCACAGTAGGAGCAAATAGTATATAAAAGTGTGTACAGAAGGAATGGCTTGTTAGTAGGGCAGTGTGTTATTTCAGGCTTCCTCATAAATACAAGCCTTACACCAACACTACACTGCAAATCAGCCTTGGCTTGGGAGCCAGTTCTTGCGCTCTACTAAAGGCATATTTGAAAACATGGCTCCATTTATGGGGGAGATCATGACAGACTTGGATTTACTTCTGCATTATAGAGAGTCACAGGATGGTGGGAAGAGGGACAGGGAGAGCCCCTTTGCAGGTGGGATGTATTCTGTTGTGGCATAGATAGGGCCACTATATTTGCATGCATGACACATGAAGAAAACGTGATGTAAAAACTTTCCTCTATTTCTTTTCGTTGTCTTGATTAGCTCCTTCCAAATGACCCTTTCCCTGTTGGACTTTAACCTAACAGCCTGTGCATAGCACTTGTGAATATGCACAAGCTGACAAGAGAATCTAATGTGTGAATCACACTTAAAACAGACCCACCCACTCACTCCCTGACATCAGCTTTTTCAAAACTGTGAAGTGAGAGTGATTTTAAAATTAGAAAGCATGTCATCGGGAACTTTTATCAGCCCTCAGAGAAAATAAATATCCTCTCAAGGTGTGAGAATGGATTTAACTAATGCAGTTATTTCTTTTTTTGCTTTGCAGTTTTAAAAAAAAAGCTTTAATAGTTCTTCAATATCTATGTTCTTTTTCAAAAAGTGAACAATAATTGTAATGAATGTCAGAAAATCCTGTCATTTCTAGTTCTTCCATGTCTCTTGAGATTCTAGTATGTAGTTTCTGGGGGATTACTTTTGCATGTGGTATGCACACAACTTATTTCATTGGGAAGAACAGAGGGAAGAAATGATAATCCTTTTTCTGGTATGTGTTTTTCTTGAACATTTGCATTTTAAAAGTAAGCAGTCTTGCGTACTTCTTAGAGTGGGTGCATTTTTAAGAGGATGAAAAAATTCAAACCACCTAGGAACTTAAATTGGCAGGTTTCTGCAGAATAAGTAAAAGGAGAGAAAAAGAACCCAACATCTTATTTTTATGTTTGTTGTTGCTTTTCAAGTGTGGTCTATGGGGTTTTTACTTTTTCATAGATTCCCAAGACTGAGCTATTTGCTGAAAAACAGGATGGGAGAGTTGTCTACAAAAGGATTCAGTTGACTTCCTGCAGCCTCACTGCCTTGGGCTGTGTTCTCACCAGATTTCGCATAGAGTTAGTTATGGCTTGAAAAGAAGATCTCAAAAAGAAAACCCCAAAAACCAAGAGAGTTTTTTTCAGGAAGTAATAGGGATGACTCAATAGATGGTCTTTTGTCCCTTGAAGTGGTACTGATTCCACTGCCCTTCTGGGATAAATCACAGACCTATTTCATGAGTGTTGGTGTTTGTAAAGATCTTCTGTCAGTTTTCACAATTGTAGGTATGTTAAATCCAGGGTTCTGGTCTAGTTCCAATTCAAAGAGCTATTTTCTGCTTAGATTCTGCAGCAGATTTGTATTGGCTGCGATCTCCTCCTCCACTTGCTGTGATACATTTTTGTGTTTGCTGAGCTCTTTTAAACAGCCACCACATTCCCCTTCTGTGTGTATTAGCAACTACTTCTGGAGTGGAACACGGCAGCACAATATTATACTTCACTTAAGAGGAGATACAATAATGCTAGAAGAAATCAAAGCCACAAAAAGAAATTTAAGGTAGGCAGAAACTAATTACTAAGGTGGAATTTTGCCAGGATAATGGGATTAACAGGCCTATACAGAAAGACTAGAAAGCAGTTAAGGATGACGTGAAAGATGCCTTAGACAGAAGAAATGGCGAACACCTGTGCCATCTACTTGTTCCTTTGGCATTTGCTGCAAGTTTTTTCTTTATGTCACATTCACCAGTGATACATCCAGTCTAATTATAAATGACTAAAACCACATAAATTCCACCATCACTCTGTGGAAGCTGTTCCAGGGGATTTGTTGCCAAACAGAAATGCATCTCAACATTCTTCCTGCCTGTTCTTTTGTGTCTTTTTCTTCCTAATTGCACAACCTGGAATTGTTTCCTTCCCCTTCTTCTATCTCTTCCCCACTGCAGTCTTTGTATTACACGCCCTTTAAAGGTTCATAGATGTTTATTGTAGCAGGTTGTTTTCTGTGAGGTTGCCTTCCCAGCAATCAGGCAGGTTTTGTCAAACATCCCCTGCAATCAATCACTGGTAGCCTTATGTACAAGCAGCTTGAGCTGTAACATTGACTTAAAAATCACTACCTCCATTGAATGTCAGAGCCACTTCCTTAAATCTAGAAGGACAGGGTCAGGGTTTTGAGAGGGATCATATGCCCAGGGAAGCCAGACGTATTCACCCATTGGCCCAGGTTCCTTTCAAGTGGGTTTTGTTTGTGCCGGCTTAGATGGTCTCTTTGGAGGAGATAGACTTTTCAGTAGAAAATTCTTTTTGAGATTTACCTGGAGGTACTGTGTCCAGCTCTGGAGTCCTAAGCATAAGGAAATGAATGTGTTGGATTGTGTCCAGAGAAGGGCCACAAAAATGATCAAAGGAATGAAACACCTCTCCTGTTTTCAAGGGATAGGGCTAGACAGGCCACCAGATTAGTGACAGGCACTCTCTATTAACTCCTCTCCCTTCCCAAAGGAGAAGAAAAAAGGAATAAGGGAAAGAGACTTATGGATTAGAAAAGAAAGCTATAACAGCTTTAATGACAAATATATATATATATACACACACATATACACACAAACCCCAAACCCAATATCAAACCCAGCCCCGCTGATGGCAATTATGTCACCACCACCACTGATGCTGTGGAGCAGTCCCAGGCTGGACTCAGCAGCAGATGGGAGCTGCATTCAGGAACACATGGGTCAGGATCAAAGGCAGAACAGACAGAGAGAGTCCTTTTTGAATGCCAGCCATGGAAGAAGAGAGACTGATCCTCAGCTTTATATTGAATATGACATATATAGTATGGAATCCCTTGTTGGTCAGTTTAGGGTTACCTGTCCTGTCTGCTCCTCCCTGCAGGTGCAGTCTCTTATTTACTGCACCCCCAACATAGCACACAAGCTTAAGCAATGACTGTGGTCTGCACAGGAGCAAGTATAAGCAAGAACCTCTCTGCACACCAATCCTTGGTAGTGACTGTATACACAAAGCATTATCACTGCTAGAAGCAGACACTGTCTGCAAAAATGTGCTGTTAACTTCAGAAAGTGCAGTTAGTTCGAAGAGACTGAGCTGAGAATCTCAGACCAGGACACCTTAATAGGTTGTTTACTGCATTCCTTATATTAATTGCATTAAGGAAGGCTGAGACTGGTTGGGTTGTTCAGTATGGAGAAGAGAAGGCTCCGGAGAGTTGTTACTGTGGCCTTTCAATACTTAAAGGGAACCTATAAGAAAGATGCAGGGTCTATTGCAACAAAACAAGGTGTAAGGGTAAACTAAAAGAGGGGAGATTTAGACTAGATAGAAGGAAGAAACTTTGTACAATTAAGGTGGAGAAACACTAGTTGATCAGAGAGATGAGAGATGCCCCATCTTCCTGTCAGATTGGATGGGGCTCTGAGCAACCTTATCTAGTTAAATATGTCCCTGCTCACCAGAGCGGCTTTAGATTAGATGACCTTTAAAGGTCCCTTAAAACCCAAAACAGTCTATGATTCTATGGTTGCATGTCCAAGGAAGAGTATCAAAGCTGTTGAAGTGTCTAGAGAACAAGTCTTATGAGAAGCAGATGAGGGAACTGGAGTTGTTTAGTCTGGAGAAAAGGGGACTCAGGGGAGACCTTACCACTCTATACAGCTGCCTGTAAGGAGATTGTAGAAAGGTGGGGATCATTCTGTTCTTACAGGTACTAAGTGATAAGACAAGTGAAAATGGCATCAAGTTGCACCAGGGGAGGTTTAGGTTGGAGAGTAGAAAAAAACTTCACTTAAAGGGTTGTCAAGCACTGGAACAGGCTGCCCAGGGAACTGGTGGAGTCATCATCCCTGGAGGTGTTTAAAAGACACTTAGATGAGATGCTTAGGGACATGGTTTAGTGGTGGGATTGGCAGTGTTAGCTTAGTGGCTGGACTCGATGATCTTAAAGGTCTTTTCTGATAAAAATTATTCTATGGTTCTATGATTTGTTGGACTCTCAGGTTTTCTGGAGCTTTGCTATTAGCTGTGCTTGTTAGTGGCACAATATTCTTTTTGTGCTATAGGAAATGTGACTTTCCATTGTGTGTCTGTTACACTACTTGCCTTATGTAGTGCAAATAATAAACAAACAATTGTAAATGTTGCGATTAGGGATTGGATCTCATTTTAGACTCAGGCAGCTGAAGTGGTTGACTGAAAGGTTTTTAGTGTTTGTCAGACTGCTGTGGCCTTTGTGTTCTCTTCTCTTAGGCTGTAGTGTCCGTCTGTCCTGAGTATACCCATCCTATCCCATTGCCACATCTCATAAGTGAGGTTATGGATTTCTGATTTATGGAAGGTGGCCATATTTGCAGATTTTCTTCTCATGGTTTTTTGGTTTTTTTCCTAATACTTGAAAAATATGTGTAGAGGGAGTTTGCGTTCTTCAGCATGTCTTAGTGCAAGTACCAAAAGTGACAGATGCATATTTCTCAAGGCAGAGGATGTTTTTAGGTATGTCAGGCCTTTGTCCTGCAGTGAGCTGTTCAGTGAAGGCCTCTACTACCTTAGTAGCTACAAGGTCCCATTATGTATTTACCTGTGTATTCTAAGTTTATGTAATATACTCAATGGATATTCTTAACATTGTTTTGGGAGGAAAAGAGCAACTGTTTAATTTCTTTCTTCCTTCTAATTATCGCACAAATTAGACTTCATTAATCATTTGTCTTTAGAAAAATCATAAAAGGCTGCAATTAATATAAGGAATGCAGTAAACAAAAATGGTTTTGATTGCTTCCCTTGACACATTGTTTCAAACAGAACTTGAAAGTCAGAATAGATCACATAATCTGACAAAGAGACAAAACTGAACAGATTGCTGGCTTTGTCTGGTAGGGGTTTGTATTTATTTTCAGAGTGTGTGTGATTGAGCAGGACTGGTCAGGAACAGAGGTAGAAGGTAAGATGAAGTGCAAATCCATAATGAAAGCTTTCTAAGTGTCTGGAAAGTAGTTTTTGAGATACTGGGAAATGATGAGGCATCCCTGGCAAGCCTAGGGGAGTGTTAAGAAAACTAGAACTTTATAGTGTCTTCAAGTTTTATTATAGAATGATATTATCAGACCTCAGTGAAACCTCAGGGAAATTTCTGATGTTGCATTTGTTGCAGGCATGTCCTTTATTATTGTTTAATTTTGCTTTTCAACCTCTAGCATCAACACTTAGAACATTACAATCCAAAAGACTTTGTGTTTGTGTTCTACAACTGGATACGTCAATCAATCTGTTGTTATCAGAGGCTTGTTCTATAAATGTTAGACAACTGGGGCCCAATTATCCTATCTTTTCTGCAGTGTGAATTTGACAAATAAAGGTGCAAGTTACAGTTAATCTTTCCAGAGCGAGTGCGAGTTTTAGGAAGATGCTATCATGTGATTTCAGAAGAGCAAGGGAGTTTGAAGGCATGTTAAAATATTCAGGGCTATATGATATGTGACCATGCTGGTCTTTAGATAAGATGTGGTCAGATTTACATCCTTCATTATTTTTCTCTCAGATTTGGATGAAAAAGGGAAGAGCTAAGGCTGCTTCATGTAACCCTCCCTTGTTCTGCTTTTATGGCAATTGCCTTGTTTAGCAATATGGGAATGTAAAGTATATTGCTACAGTACTAATGCAGGATTCTTTATGGTTTTGGCATATCTGTATGATATGCTTATCCTTCATGCAGGAGGTGATTGATATTGTAGTTAGGAGTTATGCTGGCAATGTAATTATAATAAAGTTGTTTGTTTAGGAAAGCTGAACTTTCAGTGGTAACTGCATTGTGTGGCTGGATGCAGGATCTGGGAACTTTGTCTAAACTGACTCATTCAGGAACATATTTTTACTTCTGTATTGGATACTTGAATTCACAATATACTTTTTTAAATAAATATTGCCACATGAGGTATCTCAGAGAAGCACACCAGTGCAAAGACATCAGTCTAAACCAAAGGTGCATACCCAGATTCAGCAGATGTAAGTGCTGATATTTAAGAAATGGTATACCATAAAATAGAGTGATTCATATTTGCCCATGCTTATCCAAGCCAGCTAAGAATTTCTTCTCTGTCTCTGTGTAACTAATTTATTACAGATGATTATCTCTTGTGGGATTTAGGAAGACATTCCCATTGTGCATTCAGTATTAATATGCTAAGCTTATCAGTGTTATGTTGTATCATCAGCTTCCCCTGTACTGTGCTATGAAACCCAGAAGTTGTTCATGTGTATCTGTAAAACATCTTTTGAGTTTCTCATAGGAATATGTAGAACTACTAAAGAAAAAGATCTAGAAGAAGATGGTTTGAAAACATAAACCACTTCCTTTGTGTGCCATTCTGAACAGGTACAAGGACATTTTCCTTAACTATCTTCAACCCCGCTGACACCACCTGATAGCATCCAGAGGTGTGCAGGGGTCTGAGATGCCATCTTCTCACCTCTGCATGCTTTGGTGAGTCTGTGGTGTTTTCTGCTGGAGTAGTTAGATCCCATTAAGGAATTTTTGAGATCACTGTTTCAGTATCTAGAGGAATCCAGTTCTTTTACCATTCCCTTGATTTTTCAGGTGAGTCCACAGCTTGCTGATACTTATCCTTAGAGACTTTTGTGAGAATAAAACACCTTAACCCTCAAGACACTGACTTCATGTCATCCTGTAGGGATTTTACTCTAGATTGACCTGAAATGTCCATGGCATTGCTTATTGGCCTGTCACCTGGAGAAGAATGGCTGATGCCATATGGCTGCATTTCTAGCTTCTTGAGACCTTATCAACATAACCCACTGGTTAACTAACCCAGCTGGTTAACTAACCAGCTGTTACTCTTGTGTGCTCTGTTTTGCCTGTCTACACAGGTGTAGCGTGCTGGTATCTCACACTGAAGTAAACATACCGGTATGTTTGGGCCCCACAACTATAAAAATTAGTGTCAAGCTTTTTCCTTCACTTTTTTCCCTTCCCACCCCCCACCCCGCACTGTTCTTTTAATTTCTTTTCCTCCACTTCTCTCTTTTATACTCTTCTGTGTGTCCTTTCTTATTCTCCATTTCCATTCATCTTTGTGTTACACTAGTAATGGGACTTGATTGCACTGCACAGCATGCAAACATTAGGTAAAATGACACAGTGTTCAGACAAGAACATGAGGTGACCAAAGCATTAAGTGTTAATACTGAGCAGACTTTTTATTTCTCCATTTATTCTCCTGCACCTGTCTCCACTTTGATATCACGGTTCGCTTTCTGCTTTGTGTTTGTGGACTAAACTCCCCTTTTCCATACATGATCTGTTTGTTCCATGGGCTTTTTTGGTTTTGTTTTTATACTCAGTGAGACAAAAACCTAATGATCCATATACAAAAATCAGCTTCGTACTCTGGACTGTAAGTGCCAGCTCTTTCCTGAGAATTTGGCATTATCAGAATTACTGTTGATTACATACAAAAGCATTCTCTTGGTTGATGTGGTGTTTGGATAATGCTTTAATGATGTTGGCGTAAACAATTAGTTAATATGTAATTAGAAGGACTTAGCAGGTGCTCATGTGTCCTGGTAAGATTTTTCCATCTATCTGCTTTGTAGAAAAAAGGCAGAATGCTTCATTGTTAAAGGAGTTGGTCTCCCTTCTTTCTCTCTCCCACTCTCTATTTTCCTCACTTCCCCTGTTTCTCTTTCCTTCTTTCTTTCTCTTTTGCAAGCATCCCCCCTCCCCCCATTTTTTTTCCTTTCCCTCAGACTGAAAATTATGTTTGCTGCTTATGGGGTATTGATTGTGTATTATCAGTCAGGCTCACACATCGACAATTACATGTAGTGCCAAGGTAGCCGTGACAATGAGGACTGGTTGCCATGGCAGTGAAAGAGGCCTATTGCTGCTACCAGGCGCCTGCTCTATAGTGATAATCGTGCTGCTCATTTCATTTTAATTGAAATTTGAAATCATATTCTCTGGGAAGAAGCAAATGGACCTTTTTCTCCATTTTTTTTTTTCTACCTACCACCAAAAAAACCCCAACAAACCTGAATATGAAGGATTTGCACATTTCTTACAGTGAAATATTCACTTCCTGACAGTCAGTCAACACCGAAAGACTGGAGTCAACGGAGGGCTTTATAAAAGTAGTTTTTCAGTCTTTCTCATTCTGTTCCTAATTAATTCCCACATTTCATTTTTCACTGGCCTCATGTTCTGTTTGCTCTGCCGTGTTCTTATTTTGGTACCAGCTGATCCAGATAGTCAGCTAGTTCTTAAAACAAGTCACTGTTTGCTGCAAGCTACAAACTCAGATTTGTCTTATCAGTGAAAGAACTTGTCTGCTATTACTTGTATAATTTTAATTATGTTTATTGTCTAGTATTAGCAAAGTTTTCCACTGTGCAAATTGAGACACCTCCACCAAAGACATTGAAAACACAGTAACTTATTTTCAGAGTAGTGTAAAATTAGTGTAGAGATGTAGGGGCAATTGCTTTCTTGGGGTGAAAAAAAATTGAAAGCTTAACAGTAGTGAGAGAAGAGGATACAGAAAAGTATGTCCTGATGGCAAGAAGTGCAAAGTGAAAAGTTCTCTCACTGACAGTGTTAACACAGGGAGAACGACGGTGACAAAAGCTGACAAAGAGGAAATTAGACCCTCTTTTCTTGATCCTGCTTAAATGAGGTTAACCTTCTCAGAAGCTGACAATCAAAGTAAAATGCCTGCTTGCTTTCTTCCACTTTTGGTTCTGCACAGCCTGCCTAGCTTCCCCACAGTCTTCCAAGGTGGCCAAAACTTTAGTGTATGTATAGAATCTACCACTGTTTCCGATTTACTTTTTCCCATTTGGGATCTTGAATTCAGGGAGTCTCCCTTGCACGTGCCAGTCTTGCTATCTAGTAATGATTAAAGTAATGGTAAAAGTTAGACATGTTGCACTTAACAATTGGATTTTTTTTTTTTATTAAAAGTTCTTTTGCTTCTGTTTGGACTCTTGTGGCTTTCCAAACCAGGAACGGACCCAACAAATACAGGAGTTTACAGTTACTAGCTAATGTCTTTTAGATGTAGAGAAAATGTATGTAAAATGGCCTTTGTAGTTTCCTGTTACATGCTTGGTTGTTTCCTTTCCTAATAAGCATCTGATTATTGGATGAACCTGAAAGGCAGTCTTCAAATTTGAATCCTAAACTTGAAAAGGTTAAGGCTTCTTAAGGTTTGTCTTTCATCCAAAGCCCTCTGAGTTACCCTCCAAAATTTAAAGTTTAGAATGGTAAGGTATTAACTGCTCACTGTGTCAGAGCCCTGAATTACGTTAGTGTTGTGAAGGAGCCTGTCACTGGCTACTTTGTTTGCAGTAAAGCATTTGGCCCTTCCAGCTCCCAGTCTTTGCTGCTTCTGAAATTGAACCTGAAGCTCTGAATCTGCAAGATAAACAGGCATTTTAATGAGAATCTGGCTAGTGTATGGTCAAGCTAAGAGTATTTCATGTCTTGCTTACCACTGGTCTTGCTAACCTCTGGCTTTCCATGAGAGGAACAGTAAGTAGGAGCTGCATAGGTAGCTTCATGATGTGTCTTTAGCACCTGAAATGACATCAAGTGCAATTGTCGTGTGTTTTCTTCAAACTCTGATAAACTAGATTTTACTAAGGCAAATTCCAAATAATTTTTGACTCATTTGTTTGTGTTGTTTTTCTGTGGTTTGCTTTGTTTTAAATTATTTGGTTTTGTTTCTAAATACCGCTTTCCTTTCTTAAATGATAGACTTTTTCAGTAGCTCACCATTTTTAACTCCTCCTCTGGGGCCAGCTGAATAGAAGACTGCCATCGAGTGATACAATGTACTGATTCAGGTTGAGCTTACATTGCTGGTGTAGAGCTATTCAAAAACATATTAGTGGGTTATCTTTGCAGTGAATGGCAGTATTTGTGCTAGATCAGACTATCTGTTTGTTCTTTCCTAACTTAATGCTGGAATGAATATCATCTCTTCTCCCTTAGCCAGCTGAAAGCCAATATATCCATGAAAACCAACACAAGCTCTGAATTGCGTACACTGGTCATTCAAAAGAAACACAACTATCTGCTTGCCACAGACCTAAATCACAGTTTGTATTGTTGGGTGATCTCCAAATTGCACTGGTTGGTAGCAGTGCTTTTCAAACGAAAGCCTTTATCTTGCTGCTAGCAAGACCTGCAGGCACCGTGTTAACTAGGAGCGTGGGTGCTGACCCAGGGGAAGTACACCCTCTCTGGGGTTCCTCTCACTGTGGCAGCCTGACCTTTTGAATTGCTGCCTGAACCTCAGCCTGATCTGTGTGTGAGGTTTGATGCACTTTCAGCCTGAAGTGTTACGCTTCGAACCTGTCTGCTGCAGCGTGCTTTGGAAACATCTGTCTGAAAGTAGATCTAAGGCCCTAGAGGGGTTTTGAAGCCATTACTGGTGGCAGAGCTGAGATTAAAGTAATAAAAAACCCCCAACTGAAGCAAGCGGTTAGAGAGACGGATAAAGTGTGAGGTAATATTAAAGCTGGAAGATGAGCAGGGACAATGAGGGAAGTGGAGGTCCATTTGTGCCAGGAGTTTTAACTACCTGTGCTCTACAGTGCATATCCAGACACTCTGCTGCCCAACGTTCCCCCCCCCCCCCCCCTTTTCCCTGAATCCTCACAGACCAGCAGAGTTCTTAATTAAGTGTCAAAGAATTGATTAGCCTGAGCTCTTGCAAGGCAATTCCATTGATGAAACCATTTTGTCAGGCCGACTGATATAATTAGACCAAACAAGATGTGAAATCTTCAGTGTTTTGG
Source organism: Todiramphus chloris collaris (assembly GCA_025345505.1). Lineage (NCBI taxonomy): Eukaryota > Metazoa > Chordata > Aves > Coraciiformes > Alcedinidae > Todiramphus > Todiramphus chloris. Next base: position 3,447,465 of record JANVCC010000033.1, on the reverse strand, counting down.
GCTACAGCCCAGTAATTATTTAATTTGTAATAAAAAGGAGCTGGGGAGGTAGAAGGAATAGCAGCAGAAGTAAAAAAAAAAAAAAAAAGGAGAGAGAGAGAGAAAAAGTTTATTAAATGTTTTTCTTTCCCTCCCTCCCCACCATTCTTTCCTCTCAGGGGAGTTTGAGCATTTGCAGAAAGCTGCTTAATGTCCGTACAGCGGAAGCCTTGGTGAACTGTCAGCACTTGTCCGTTCCTCTTGAGACATAATATCGCCTTCCTTGCAACTCATCAAACTGCCAGGCCTGATTTAGAGCTAAACAGTACTAGTGCTGTTGGGCTGATCATCATTATTGAGATGGCACTGTTCATTTTCTGAGCTGCTGCTAGTGTGTCTGAAAGAGTTAGGACAGAGTCATATTTTTAACAGTAATTAGCACTTATCTGGCAGTTTTCTGTGCATCTTCATGCTTATGGAAGAGAGCCAGTACATGCCCATTTTACAGATGGATAAATAGAACTTCAGAGGAGTGGTATAATATGATTAGTGCATCACTGGAGAGGAGAGGCATGGCTAGGAACAAGACCAGATCTCCTAACTGCTAGCCCAGGCCCCATACTATCAGACAATGTTTGCCATTCTTGTGGATAGTAGCAAGGTTTTCTCTTCCTTCCCCCCATTTCAGTGAGATAGTGGCTGAGATAGTACAGTATAGTAATGGGCTGCTGACTCATATTCCTGGATTCTCCACACTTGCCCACAGTACTGGTTCTTTGAAGACTTCTTTTTACCATGGCACATTTCCTTTCACAGTGAATTTGATATTGAATCCTAAAGGCTTTCATACATTGAAATGAATGAGGGATGTTATGCAAGTAGGAAATATAGATATTTGAAATTCTTACTTCCAAAGCCTGGAAAGCAGCAGGCTTCAAGCTCTCACTGGGACTTTTACTACAGGTGACCACACAGCAAATCCCCAAGATTGCAGAGAGTCCAGAAGCCTTCCATCTCTGTCTCCTGTTTGATCCAATTTGAGTTAGCTGTTTTCTTGAGCTACTCTAGCTGGATTTTAAGAGTGGTCTTCTTTGTGAGTTGTGGGGTTTTTTTTGTATGTGTTTGTTTAGGGTTTTTTTTCTTTCATTGTAAGAACAGGAGATCTAAAAACTCCACTTAAATTATAGAAGGAAAATATTCCCATGTGCTACATGTTGGCAAGAAAAAACCATGGAAAGAAAGAGAATACAAAAGAAAATCTGGTTATCAAGTGAAAAATAATGTGTATGTGTCTGTGTAGTGGAAAGAAATGAAGATGATGGAATCAGAGACTGAGCAGAAGTATCAGCTGAGTTACAGATTGTAGTGGGTCTGGCTGAGCTGCTTTTCCCCATCCACGTGCATGGCACACAGGGAGAGAATAAGATGCAAAGCAAAGGGGTGTGGGTTATGATAGATAAGATGTTATTCTCTACTTCCCGTCTGCAGGCGATGTCGGGCCGAGTCCAGGAAGCAGGGCTCCAGGAACACGTAGCAGCCACTTGGAGGACAAAGCAGAATGCCCCCCCATCCTCCTTCTGCCCTCTCCCTTTATAGTTGAGCTGATGTCATATGGTATGGAATATCCCACTGGTCAGCTCAGGTTGGCTGTATCTTCACCCCATCTTGCCCTCCATCCTCTGGTGCCGTGTGAGCACTGGCAGTCATAACACGGGTGTGTTATCAACACCCTCCAGCTCCCAGTGCTGCAGCGTGAGGGCTGGGTGGGGAAAAGCAGCTCAGCCAGACCCACTACAATCATGATAAGAAGTTAGAACAAATCCTCATGTGCATTTCTAAGAATGATGCACCATTCTGCTAGTGTTAGGAGGCTGCCACATTACTGTCCCCTGATTTTCCACAAGGGAGGGAATGTTGTGTTATCTGAATAGTGCATAAAATGAAAGGAAGAAGGCGAAAGATGTATTTTTATGAAAGGCAGCAACAGTAAGGCCGGAACAAAATTATTGAGCTAAGATGAGGTAATGGGTAGGCCAAGATGCAGGGAAGAGCAATGCATTGTCATCTGCCCTTCTGACTTGTTTTATAGAGCAAGGTCTGTGCTGGTTATTAAGGCAGAGAGCAGAGACCCTATGGAAATGCAAAGCTGATCTCTATCGTAGCGAAATCTAAAATTCAGCAGTAGCCAGGTGCTAAGGAATTTCCTTGGATCCCCCAGGTATGGAAACAAGTGATAAGCTTCTAGGATACAGTCATAAGAGCAGTAAATAGTTCTTTCTCAGACTGGCAACCACTCACAAGCAGGGTCCCCCAGAGATCAATATTGGGCCCAATGCTGTTTAACATCCTTATAAGTGATTTGGATGTTGGGATCAAGAGCAGCCTGATGAAGTTTGCAGATGACACCAAAGTGAGTGGGGAAGCTGACACTCCAGAAGGGAGAGCCACCCTCCAGGAAGACCTGGGCAGGCTGGTGGAGTGGGCTAGCAGGAGTGTTATGAAGTATAGCAGAGACGAATGTAAGGTCTTGCACCTGGGAATACAAAACCCAGGAATGCAGCTCAGACTGGGATCCACCTGTCTGGAGAGCAGCGTTGTGGAAAGGGACCCGGGGGTCTTGGTGGACAGTGAGCTCAACATGAGTCAACAGTGTGCTGCAGTGGCAAAGAAAGCCAACAGGATACTGGGTTGCATTATCAAGGGCATCACCAGCAGAGATAAAGAACTCATTATTCCACTCTATGCAGCTTTTCTCGGACCACACCTTGAGTATTGCATTCAGTTTTGGTCCCTACTATACAAAAAAGATGCAGTCAGGCTGGACATGGTCCAGAGAAGGGCCATGAGGATGATCAAAGGACTGAAAGACCTGCCATATGAAGAAAGGCTAAGAAAACTGGTTTTGTTCAGCCTTGAGAAAGCTTAGGGGAGACCTTATCACCATGTACCAGTACATAAAAGGTGGCTACAAAGAAGATGGAGACTCCATTTTTACAAGGAGTCACATGGAGAAGACAAGGGGTAATGGGTACAAGTTACTCTGGAGGAGATTAGACTCCAGAAGAAAATTTTTCACCATGAGAACAATTAGACATTGGAATAGTCTCCCAAGGAAAGTGGTAGATTCTGCTACATTGGACAGTTTCAAGACTCAGCTTGACAGGGTGCTGGGCCATCTCATTTAACCTTTTATTTACTTTTTTAACGTTGAAAGGTTGGACAAGTCTGAGCCTTTTTAGCACGAGCCCCAAAGATGAAAAATTCAAGCTTCATTCTCCTTGTGTTTATAGCATGTCAAACAACTCAAACATGAGGAATAATGTGTAAGTTACGCTCTTCCTGACTCTCTTCCTCAATCTCTGCTGTCTGCAAGAGTACCATGCATTTCCTGTCACTGCCACTTATCTTCTGGAATGGTGAAATTTTGTCTGTTAATTAAAGAGCTATGGCCAGAAATGAGCATGTCTATAATCTGCAGCCACTGCCCCAAAGTTCATACTCTGCTTCTTCTCTCGTTTCATAGCCCCTGCACATTTTGTACAGTGTGACAAGAGAAGTTTGTTTCTTTCTGTTTAGGCAAGTGAAGCGTATAGATCAAATGTTGGAAGGCATTAAAAGTACGTTAAATTGGGGACACCACTGATGTAAAGGCATTAATGATGGACAGTCTGTGGTGTCTGGCATTATTGATTCTTGTGTTAGGTGGCTGTTAAAAACATAAAGCATCTGATCTATACTTTTTACCAGCCTAAGCAGAGTGGGGATAAACATCTGAGTACACTCTAAATGATGACTTGGATGTTGCTTTTGTGGGTATTGAACTTAGGGGATATATTTATCTTCTGGCCTGTGTTCCCTGGAGCTTGACACCCAGTGCAAAGAGCACTGAGAGTTCATGCCTGCTTGGCTGGAAGAACCCTAGGGCAGTGTGGTATGGACAGATCATCCTGTTTAACCACCAGCACTAAGTGATAGCATAAATCCTCTCGGCATTTTTGAAGAACTTCTTTACTTTCTTTAGTCAGTTAAGCACTATCATCTAGGTAGTCATAGTGGATTTCTAGCGTGGAAAGTCTTTCATATAGCTTTTCTGGGATACCTGGCTCATGTTTGGGTGACTTAAACAACACAGTTGTTTTGGTTTGGTTTCTTAGGCATGTTTTACTTCCCATTTTCAATCATGACTGTATCGTCAGCTACAAATATGGAATAATAATAGGGAAGAACCCAGCATGCTTTCCAATATCTAAAATATTTGATTTGAGCACTGGGACAACAGGTAGAAAGGTCTTCCCTTGTCTGATGAACTGTATTTTGTATATAGTTTCCTCTACCATCTCAAATAAGAGTCTCTCAGCTGTGTTATAACTCCTCTCCATTGACGGAAATTCTCTATTAGTTTAAGCAGAAATATAAAGATGTGTCATACAGTGTTTTGAATTTGCACATAATAAAGTCTGTGGTTTCTGCCTCAGCAATTTTATGATCCGTATTTTATTCCTGCTGTTACTGTGGAGCTGTGAGGTGGCCATAGGGTACAGGAAAGTGACAAGCTGGTTGTACTATTCTGCTTTAGTCCCTTTGTCCAGGCCTAGTTTTGAGCACTTGGTCAGAAGCTGTCACTGTGTAGTCTATACAGTGGTGGGATTTCTGTGGGTGTAGTATGTTCAAGCTGTGAGTTGTCATGTCACTCATAATGACTGATGGCTTCAGGAAGATGGAGAGTGACTATAACTTGGAGGGTCACCTGGAAAAGACAAAGTAGGGATACCTGCAGGGAGGGGTGAAGGGGAAAGCTGCTCAGGCAGTTGGATGTACATTTCATTTTATTTGCTTGAGAGCAGATTTGGGTGCTTTCAGAGTGGAATTGATGGGGGGGCAGATCTCTGGAGCTGTACTGAGGCACCAGTCGACATGAAAAATGGATGCAAAGTAGAACAGTCTTTCAAGCTGGCTTTTGTTACATTGGATCAATGAATAAAGTGTGTCAGGGAAAAAACAGGCTCCTACTAGCAGTATGTATTTTCTACATCTTGAGCTGCAATTTAGAACTAAGTGAAATTAAAATAATTTTTTTAAAAGGCACAAAACTTTACAGTTTTCCTTCTCTAGATTTTGCACCTGCTTAGATTTTGCTTTTCTAAGAAAGACTGATAAAACAGATACTGTAGTTTTGCATAAAAATGGTGCTGAGTGCAACGATTTACAAAGCCGAAGGAAGTTTACCTTTACTTAGAAAGTGACTCATTTTTACCGAGAAAACACTCCTGCTTTGAGGGTGACAGTGTTTATGTTTTGAAGAGATGGGACCATTTTTAACATGCTAATCAGGGCAGGAGGGAGCAGGGAGATGAAAATGCCATTTTTAGGAGTTGAGGTTTTGCACCTTTTCAGTAATTTCTCTAGATGAGTAAGGTGACCTTGAGCAGTGACTGGCCCTTCTGTGCCACACAGCTGAGCATGGTGCAGAGTGCATTGGCCCAGGTCCACATGACTGTTGTCTCTGTAATGTGTAGATATGTGCAGAGATGTGTGCTGTTCTCTTAGATGTGTTGGTGTCCCCATATACAGCTGTTGGTGTCTCAGTCAGGAGGGACACAGTGCTTTCCAGATGTGCTGCTTCTGACTGATACAGCTGGTTCATGGCTTTCTGAAGGGTACTCTTCCATCTGCAGCTTTCTTTTCTGGCTCTATTGTAGGGCTTAGTTGCATCCTTCACATTTTGGGAGGATGCACACATTGAAGGTTGTGAAATACTCTTCTGACAAGCAAGTGGAAGGTATTGGTTCCAAAAGGTTGTGGTCAGGATCCACAAAAGCACTTTGGTGTTTCAAGTGCACCTTAAGTGATACTGAAAACTGTTTAGGTGGCATAGCTACCTGGGATGTAGATACCCTGTACATATCTTTTTTCTCTGGTGAAACTTTACTAAGAGGTCTCCTACTATTCTGCTTCAGTGTGTGCCCAGAAGTGCTGCCATCTTAGCTGTGCTGAATGGCTGCATAGTTTTCTGTTTTCTAGCTTTTTTGGGTGTCCTTGTACCTCACTCCACAGGAGGATATGACAGGGTGGGAGGAGAATGGAAGAGGCCACATTGGTGGGTATGCTTTTTAGACCCACTACACTCATTGAGACCTTTGAATTTCTGTCTTTAAGCTCAGAAAATTTTCCTTCTTCCAGGGAAAATGTAAATGAAGTGTTCACAGTCCAGATTCTCTGTCTCCGAGCCCTTTATTCTGGGTATTGCAGAGACTCATACTTAGGAGCCCTTCATCAGCCCCGCGTCTCTAGGCAATTGAATTGTGTATGTACTGGGAAAGTGACTTGTCATTTAACAGTGATTGTCATCAGTTGGTCTAATCCCCACTCAACTACTGTTGAAAGCAATTTTACTACTAATGAATGTGGGACAAGTGGTTTCCAGTAGCTGCCACTGTGATTGAAACTTGGAATGTGATCTCAAGCCTATTTGCTAAATTAAAAATGCAAACAATTTCTTAACCATTCATGACTGCAGAATTAGGAGTGGAAGATATAGAAATTAAGATGCATTTGAAATATTTTCCACTCTTCTTAAAGACAGCAGAATTTTGAGAAGAGAGATACATCTTCTTTCAGGACTTACATGTTTTTATAGAGTTGTTTAAAAAGTTCAAAACTACATTCTTTATTTCAGATGACATATGAGCTAGAAAAATATAAATGTGAGATCATAGACTGAGTTTACAAGGTTGATAATTAGGGAATGAAAAACCAACATTTTTTTCTTGAATGCTAAGTGTGCGTGATATGAGACCCCATTAGGAATTTTAACTGAGCTGATTTCCTAGCATTATTACACTCTGAATTATTTTAAATAACAGGTAAGGAGAGATTGGTTATTGTCAACTTTAGCAATACAGGTACATTTTTCGAACAAAGTCTTTGTCAGTTTTTAAGATAGGGATCAAATAGAGAAAAAAATCACAATTGCATGTTATTTAAACTTTGAAAGTATTTAAATTCAATTTGCAGCCATTTTAGTTTCACACAACAGAATTGTTCTCACAGACTGTACATGCAGTGTGCATATTGGCAACTCCATATACAACATATTGCTTACAGTAAGGCCAAAACTCCCACCAGTCCATGAGATTTGCCCATCAGAAAGGTCTGAAGCCCAGAGCAGCAGTGCAGAGGGAGGATGGGCTGGATGGTTCTGCAGGTCTATGTTTTCAGCCTGTAGGCATTTGGGATCCAGGCGCTAATGCTTGCCTCATTGAGCTGATGGATCTCAGGGAAGTTGTGTTTGTTCTGTGTGTATATAGTAATAAAATTCACCCTCCTCTGGCTTTCACTGTCACTGCCAAGTCTGGTAATTAATCAAGACTGTACTATGGTTGGCTTTCTTATTTTCCTTTCCCCCTTTCTGAAGTGAGTAACGAAGAATGATGTCTTCACTTCTTCACCTCCACATCTCCTCATCTGCTGAACACTTGAACTAGCCCCTTTGACAAGCAGCCTGCACCAGGGAGAAAGTGCCACAGATGACAAATGTGGCTTTGGAGTTTGGCAAGCATGAGGTTGACTTTGTGACGCTTCTCTTTTTGCCACCATCAATCTTTCTCTGTCAAAGTCCTTTTTGTCCTGTCATTGTTGCTATTTGTTTCACATTATGCACCACGTCCTGCCCCTGCACAGGCTGGCTGGAGACTGTAGTTGCTCAGCACACTACGAAAAAACCTCTTCTAACTAGTGGGGCAGAGTGCCATAATGATGGTTAATAGGGGTCAATGCTGCAGCTCTGAAGTGGCTATTAAGAAGGAAGATAGAGAAAAGTTTCTCTGTGAAGTTCAGACCTTTTTCCACCCCTGCTCTCAATCTTCTTTCCCTGCACAATAAAAGAATCTTGAAGGCTAAAATCAACTCACAATATAATGTCTGCTGTAGAAATGAAAAGGTGTTTGTTTTTGTATTTTTTTTTCCACACAAAAAGGTTAGATTTTAAAATGTAAGAAGTTGTCACTTTAATAGCAATAATTGCTAATCACATAGTTTCTAACCAAGTATCACAGATCAGATGATTACAAGTCATCTGAGAATTAATCCTCAGAATCCATCTGAGGGTAGATACCAACATCATCATCCTCATATTTGAAAGAAATGGAAACCTGGGTACTGGAATGGGAAGAGACTTTAGGTTACATGAAAAATCAGCAGCCAGTCTGCAATGGGAAATGAGGTCTATCATGGCAGTGGAGGTATTATGTAAGCAACAATTTACTGAAGTATAAGCGAATAAATTGTATTATTGATCACCCATGCCAATATAATGTAAGAAAGAGTTTCCGTGAAAGAACAAAGATCATGAAGATCCTTGGTTTTAAGTTCACTTTTTAATGCAGCTGTGGTTTTGGGACATTTGTGAAGGGGGAGGTTGTTGTCTGATGTGCAATGAAGTCATTTATTGACATAGTTTGCTGGACTAACATGAATTTAATTGTTTTCTAGTAATTTGAAATATTCACAACTGTTAATTTAATAGAATAACTTGACAAAATCAGATGGCTGGTCATTTAACAATGGTGCTATGTTATTCAATATTTTAGGACATTCCAGCAAAGATGCTGCATAAGTTGAAGAGTATGTCTAATTCTTTATACACCTAAAAAGCCTAAAGAGGAGATATGGTTCCTGTATAGTATTTCCCCAGGGTACCTGTTGCCTCAACTCTTGTGTTAATTATGCGTTCACAAGGCAAGACTTGACATAGATAAACAGAGACAAATGCATTAGATATGGCTATAACCTTTAACTGTTGCTGTTGAAGAACTAGTCTCTTCTCTTTTCACTTAAACTCTAGTGGAAGGGAGGAAATGTCATAAAACGTGGCTATTTCTGCCCCATAATAACAGAAAAGAATAAAAGATGCCTCAAACCCAACAAAACAATGAGCAATAAAGGATATAAAAGCATTGATGTCAGTTACTCCTCCTGAATATTTAAATCATTTTTGATTACAAGTATAATCTGCATATTCAAACTTGTTGGAAGGTGTTGAGCCCTATTTTCTCTTAAGAATTTATCTTCCTTCCATTTCCAGTGCTCAGCCAATTCTTCTTATGCTATTTTCTGTTAGGTTGAAAAAGCCTTTTAACTCTGTGTTTTCCTCCACTGAATGTTGATGGAAAGCATGAAGTTGACTCTGGACCTGTTTGTATTACACAAGGTAGTATGGTGCTCAGTATTTCTGCCTCTGGGCTGGTGGAAACTTAGTCCAGTAAATCCACATATAATTTAAGGATTATGATAACACTTCAGTTACATTTGGCATGCTCAGAGTTTTAAGAGAGGTTTTTTGAAAAGCTGAAAAGACAGGAGCAGTAATGTCTTCATACAGATAAGAAGTGTTGCACCTTCTTTCTTTGTAAGTTTGACTCCTGAATGCTTGCTGATCTTTATATATGATTGCCTGCCCTTATATGAATTGTGAATCTTGTGAACTCTGTATATTTAGAATCTATTTGACAGTATGTAAACTAGATATGCAACATTCAGAAAATGCCTTTTTTTCTTCTATTATAATTCTTGAAGCATATGGCCTCATACAGTAAATACACCCTACCAAGTGCCAGAACATACAGTGTATGTGTGTATATACATACACATTGAGGGACAACCTGTCATTTTTCTCCTTTCCTTAAGAGCATTCTTTGCTTTTCACATCTCTGGAGGGAGCCAAACAGGTTCATGTGGATTTATATGAACAAACTAAGTATGTACAACTTGAGTCATTTGTGACTGAATGAGAAGTGTTGCTTACAGTGAACAACAGCAAAAGAAGGTAGAGCAAGGGAAAAGAGAAATCTTAAGAAAGGAAGCTTCAACTGAATATGGCAGAGGGAAAATCACCATGTGTAAGTGGTGGTTTTACTGGTTGTTTATGCAGAGTTGGGCTAAACTGCTAGATAATTCTTGTGCATTGGTATGCAGTGCTGTAACTCCCATGTGGTGCAGGCATTCCCTCTTAGCCTAGGCCAGGGCACAGAATACCATGCTTTCTGATTGTGAGATGAGGTTATAAAGAACGCATTTACCTGTTATGGAAGCAAAAGTGCATTGTGACTGTTCCTGTTTTCACCAATAAAGACAAGTGACATCAACAGTGATCAGGAAATGGCTTAGACCAAGCCCAATGTGAGGTGACAGCAATTGGGTCCTATCATCAGACTACATCTTTTGATAGCTTTTGACAGTAGTTGGGAGACAGCTTCCGAACATATTCACAGAGAGGTGTTGCCAGTGCTTGGGAGGTGATTCTGGGTAATATTTGTCTTAGGCATTGACCCAGTTAGAACCCATCAGTTGTTTCAAGAACCATTTTCTGATATTATAGAATATGAGTAGTTTTGGACTCAGTTTGATAATATCAGGCCAGAAGCCAAGTCTATCTTTCCTCTGGTTCCATGAGTTGAAAAGCAAGGCTGTGCAACAGTCATCTGGATGGAAAATGTACTGAAGCGAGGATCAGAAATGTTGCTTTCTTCATGGGAATTTGAAATGAGGGAGGAGAAGGGATGGTTGCAGACAGACAGATCTACTCAATTCTCTCATTCTCTGTGTTCTGTAGTGAAAACAATACACTTTTCCCAAGTGGTAGAATTGTACAGAATCCCTTAACATTCCATTCTCTGCTAAGATGGGATGTATGAATGTTTCTCATAATTTTTCCCATTAATTCTTTCTGTTTGGTGATTTTCAAAGTGTAGGAAGGGAAGTAATATTATTTATCTGCTATGGTTCATGAATTTCTGTGGCCTGTGGAATTAGTAGGCTGGAGAGCACTAGTGTGCTGCTAGATCTGTAGTTTTCTCCATATTTTCAACAACACAATCTGGAGATGTACTTTTTACTGCAGCCTTGTTTTTACACTCTCTGTGACTGAGTTCCAGCTTGACAGTCTCATGTGTGAATGTGAGTCATTGTGCTCTAGAAGCTGCTACACATTGTTCTCAATCTAATTTTATATTTGGTCCTTATATAATATGATGACTGGTACCTTCTAGGTGGACAAATGTCAACAGTGTTTGCTCCAAAACTCTTCATCCTGAAATGTGAACTTCATTCTTGTAAACTGGATCCCTGTGTGGCATGCATGGACAACCCAGGGTTTTAAAGATCACTGACTCCTATGGCAAACGAAGCTCTCTATGCTTCTATTCATTTTGGACAACTCTTTCTTTGTTCATACTGCAGCTGCCTTATGCAATTCACTGGGTAAAACATGTTGCAAAGCCATGGTCCCTTTCCCAAAGAGATTCTGTTATAAATGGAAGTTGAGAGGTGACAGGCAGAGACAATCAACAGACAGGGACAGTGCATATTAAAGTGGCAGTTCCAACCAAGGAGATCTGCTGTGCCACAGCACACTAACCTTGCTGAAATGGAGACAATAACAAACACTCATTTTGTGGTAACTTGCTACTTTAGCAAGTACCTCAAAAAAATCCTTACAAAAGAGAAACTTAAGAACTTCAACTATTTGGAAACTCTAGTGATGAAGGCAGTATTTATGTTGGACAAAAGAGGACTGGTGTATTCGACACAAATAGCTTTGAGCATGCAGTGTAGCCAGAGCAGTACAGTGTGTTTGCCAAGTTCATACTTGTCCCATACAACTGATGGTATATGTTTGAGAGGATACAGAAGTGTAATGTGCTTTTCTAGATATCTAGATGAAGCCCCATCTATTCATGGGAAGCAGCTCTGATACTGAAATCTTCTTTGCCATCCCTCAGTATTAATCATTTAATACAAAACACTGAGTTTGCACTGAGTGCAAATTCTATGATAATTCTACATCTTCAATTGATTCTCATGCCACAGTAGTTACTAGTATTCCTTTAATTTCTAATATAATATAAATATATATTTTTACATACTACATTATTGTATGCTATTATAAGTTATTATAATATTATATGTTTTCATATAATGTAATTGTTGGAAGATGCTTAGGAATAGCCATTCGGTAGTTGCTAAAGATGTCAGGGAGAAATTGGCTTCCTTCAGCAGCAGATGCCAGGACCACATTGTCAGGCTATAGGTTTTTCTTTGTCACAATTATAGAATGGAAACACTTAAGAGATAAAAATATATGTCTCTGTCGAGTTTGGATTTACAAAGTGAAGTACAGTAAAAAAAAAAAAATTGCAAGATGTTATAATGAGCTGCCAGTGCAACCCAACAAGCGAGCTCTCATTTCAGGAGCACTTGCAATTCTGGCTCTTTTACCAGGTGTTCTTAGAGCTTTCTTGCAAGGCTTTCTCTTTTCTATGAAGAATATAAGTCTACATCAACAGCTGTATAGGAGAAAAGTGGTCCAGAAGTTCATGTACTAAGAAATATCTTATGAAAATTTCCAGCCCAGATCCTATACTCATTCCTAAGGAGGACTTGGCATTTGTTTGGGGTTTTTTTTAAATGCAAGTCCTATAAGTAATAGTAATTCTAACATCCTGCTCACTTCTTGTCTGAAGAACTGAAAGTGCTTCAAAGTATTTAATAAACCCTTTTTATATGTGATAAATAGGAGATAGAGAAGACATGTAAATGACTTGCTGAAGATGAGTTGGTAAAGATGTGGCAAATCCAGGAAGAAAAATCAGAAGTCCTCTATTTCTCTTGCCTTTCTGACTGTTTGGTCATAGTGTGGCTATTGTGTACAACATAATGTTTTGTACTTGTATTTCTTTTTTCCTAGTCTATTTTTTTCTGCATTTCTATTGCTAGTATTTTAATATCTGTAAGGTTTATAACCATTCTGAAAGAAAAGAGGTAATACTGGACATTAATTCTGTACTATCTGAATATAGTATCCTCTCACCTCAGCAACTTCACCTCTACCTGTCTGCCCCTATTCATGTAAAACTGCTTTGAAAGTTGATTTCTGCTTACTGTGAAGTAAGTATATTTCTCCCATCAGTCCTCATGGAGCAATTTTGAAGCTGTTAGTGAAATAAGTACACAGCATTCCCCCCCCCCCCCCCCCGCAAGGTGCACAACTGCATTTTGGGGTTCAGCTTGAGTGTCCAAAAATCGGCCTTTCTTATGTTTTGTTTGTTGTGACTGACCCTATTCATTGCCTAAAGGGCAAACTCTACTGCATGACTTTTCCTTTGTTTTTGTTTTGGTTTTTAATTTTTTATCAGATGCACAGGGAAGTGATTTAGTTCCTCCCCTGTCTTTAGAAGGCAGTAGGACACAGACACCAATACTGAGGTTCTGGACTTAGAATACATTGAGTTAAGGGGCATATGCCATCTGATTATTGATTTACCCATGTGTCATAAGCAAGGAGCACAGATAAGGCTGGGGAACACCAAACCAAAAGAACAGCACTGGCAAGTTTGACCTTGTTTTGTTTGGAGATGGAGTCTTCTGTGCCTCTTTTTGCCTTGGGAGGACTGTCTTTGGTGTGGGGCCTCTTGGGTGTTTTGGTATAACATTGCTGGAGCTACCCTTGGTGTGTACTGGTGGCAGGAAGGAAGCCCTTCTGTTGGCTCTTTGATTCTAGGTCTGTGCAGCTGGAAGGCTGAATCAGTGATACAGCAGATCCATCACTTACCTTTTTGGAGAGACATTGCCTCTTGTCTTTATTGGGCACAGTTTGTCCCACCCATCTCCTCCATTAGTACGATTCTCTTTAAGCTTTTTGAGTTTGACTCCCTTGTTCAGTTTGTACTTTTGCAGTGGCTTCTGCTACCATCCCTATCTTTAGTTACTCATGAAAGTGTGGTGTGATGTGATTTATTTTTATATTGGTACACAGAACATGAATTCCTTGAAGGGAAGAGAAGGTGCCACATAGGAGGAAGCTACTCGGGGATTTGGTGATAGGAGAGTTCAGTGGACTTTATAATCAATTTTTTAATTACTATTTTTACTGTAAAATCACATTGTGTTTTTTCTGTAAGACAAGTCAGTCCTCAAATGCAAATAGACTAACACAATCCAAAATCTTTTTCTTATACAAGTTTAAAATTGTTCCTTTTACCTCTTTTTCCACTTTTTTTTTTTTCATTCCACATTACATGCCAGTTGTTATAATATTCACAGAAGGGACTCTGTGCAACCAGCTCTATATTTATCTGTCTGAATAATAACAAAATTCAGAAGTGTTTGTCTAGTCCTATATTTAATAATGAAATGCTACAAAATGTTTTTGCATTTTCTGTCTTCCAAATATCTCAAAGCACTTGATCATCACCATTATGAGACAAGCTCAAGTCTATGGCAAGACTTTGTGAGATGTCCACAGCTGACATCCCACAGAAAATAGAGCTGAGGACAGGATCTATGTCCTGAACCCTCAGGCCACTCTGCCATCCTCACTGAAACAACTGTCGGATGTGTTCCCTCTTCTCCCCTGTCCCTGCTGTTCCAAGGTCACGAAGCAGGGAATTAAGCTTCAGGAGCAGGCAGCCCTGTTTGTGAGGCCCCCTGAGCTGAAGCCTTGTTCTGCAATTAGTGCCGCCTCGGCAAGCAAGCTCAAAAAGTGAAACAAAGAGAAGCCTTTCCAAATTGCAGCCATTATCTCTGCAGACTTTCTTCCTAACCCTGTGAGCACCACATAGCAACAGCATACTGAGAGATGTAGACAGAAGTGGACTCGCTCATCCTACTGTTACTGCAGGGTTGCTCAGTAGCATCTATCTTGAAAGGCCAACCTGCAGCATCTAGGCATCAGAATATTGTTTTAGCCCTGTAGAATGCAATGCAAATACTAGTATGGTGGTATGTTGCTCTCATATTGGAGATTAAAGTTAACAGAATGTGTAAGTGTCTTCAAAGTTGTGATCACTACTACAAAATTTCATTAATAAACTGTCTTTTTAAGTTGGTGGATTTGATAGTAAGGTATGGCAAAGATCTACTGGAATGTCTTTAGTTTTTGTCTTAGAGGTGGGTGGAATACATCTAAGCTATATAAAAAAGTAACTAAGAAAAGCAAGCCTATTGTCATTTGGCTTAAAATTGCTGTACAGAGATCTACAAGAGAGGCCCAAAAATGTTTGAATGTATACAAACTGAAAAATTTGAAAACCACTATCATTAGATCACTGTTCTCCTGAATAATATATCGTTGCTTCCTTCCAGTTGTAAAAGTTACAGGTAAACAAAGTATCTGTGGATGCCACTGATAATTGTGTGTGTGGTCATGGCCTGTAGTAACCATCCGTCATAGCTCCACAGGCAGGCTGTGCATCTGATCTTTTTACAGTTCTTTTGGGATGTTAATTCTTAGTACTTGGCCATTGGACTTGACTAGTGTTCAAGGGAGAGTTGTGCACCACCACTGGTCTTTGGTGAATCTATTTGGATTCGCTGACTCTGTTTGTTACTGGTGTTCTTCCAGCAAGACTACAGATGTGTAAGACTCCCACCAGATATGGACTCCTTTTTGTTTCTGCTTAACAACAAATAGTAGACAGAGCAGCCTTGTCTAAGCATGAGAGATTACTAGCAGTTTCAAAGCCAGCATTGGAAATTTTATATCTAAAAAGAAGAAAGCAAAGCATGTGCATTCTTATTTTGCCATGGTTATATCCTAGTCTGAGCTAGAACTGAACTAATTCTGTTCAGAGTTTTTACTTTTCAGCTCAGCCTCTATTAACTAACTGCACTTTCTGAAGTTAACGGCAGATTTTTGCAGACAGTGTCTGCTTCTAGCAGTGGTAACACGTCATGTTTAGGCTTACTACCAAGGATTGGTGTGCAGAGAAGCTCCTCCTAAGACTTGCTCCTGTGCAGACCAAGGTCACTGCTAAAGCTTGTGTGCTATGTTGGGGGTGCAGAAAGAGGCTGCATCTGCAGGGAGGAGCAAACAGGGCAGGTGACCCTAAGCTGACCATCAAGGGATTGCATCCTATACACATCATATTTGGTATAAATCTGAGGGATCACAAGGGTCAGTCTCTCTTCTTCAATGGATAGTGTTCAAAGAGGACTCTGTTTGTTCTGCCTTTGACCCTGATCCATGTGTTTCTGAACCTGGTTCCCATCTGCTGCTGTGTCCAGTCTAGGACTTCCCCTGTGCCTGCTCCACAGCATCAGTGGTGGTGGTGACATAATTGCCATCAGGGTGGTTTGGTTTGATATTGTGTTTGCTTGTGTGTATATATACTTTTTTTTTTCATTAAAGCTATTTTAGTTTTCTGATTCTCAAGTCTCTCTCCCTTATTCCCTTTTTCTTCCACAGTGAGAAAGTAGAGGGTTTAATAAGATAGCATCTGCCCAGCCCTAACCCTTGACAGATTAGTTGTCCTTCTTTTTCCAAACATGAAGTATTGCAAATATTTATAGAGTGGGGGGGTGTGTGTGAGGGGGTGTTTATTACACATTCAGACTTCTCTGACTACAATTTGTTAAAAGTTAATAGCCTTACGTTGTTCCTCCATTCTGTTTTCCAGTTAACTTTATTTCTGTAGTTTGTCAGACTTCAATCAAATCTACTTTACTGTGGATACGTTACTAATACCTAATTTGACTATCCTATTTCACAGAGAGGGAAAAAAAAAAAAAACGACTTGTTCTGTCACAGGAGCTTGCTCTTCAGAATTAACTGGTAAACTGAGGCATGCATATTCTTCGTTGCGATACTGACAGCATTTCCTGCTTCTTACAAGAAGTGCAAAAATGACATTTTGGAGTTTGAGTGCTATGACCAATAGGATAAGTTGAATTTTAATAGCTTCCTTCTTTAGAAGCTTCACTGAGATTTTTCCAAGTCTTTTGAGTCTCCACAATGGTGAAGAACTGGCTAGTAAAGCAAAGGTATTTCAGACACTTCTGGGCTTGCATGAGAGATCCAGAAAGTTCCTGTCCTTGTGATATCTCAAAATTTATTCTGTAGTTATTAAACCCTGGGGAGGTTAAATTAATCACAAGCACACTCCTGGAAAACCATTGTGTACTATAACTGTTGGCTTTGTTACTATTTCATGACTTTCCAGGTGTAAAATCTGGTAAATATTTCAGAACATTTGAAGCCTTTCCAAACTTATTGTCCTATCTGTGATTGAAGACTGGGATCAGGAGGAATATAACAAGGTTATAGTGCAGTAGGATTGAAATGAGTGGCAGTAGCATCAAGGGAATTAGTTACATCTTTCTCAAAACATTTGTCAGTTGGCACATTTGGATACAGGAACAGATGGGCTATTGATTTTATTGAGCAGGGAAGTTCTTGTTTCATTGTTCCTCTATGAAAATTTTCATTCAGATTACGGAATTTGATAGACCCCTTAATTAAATAGAACTGTTTTGGTTTGTTTTTTTTTCTTTTTCTTGTTTTTTTTTTTTTTCCCCTCTTTTGTTTTTTTTTAATTGTATTTGTAATTTGTATTTTGATTGTCTTTTGGTAAGCAATGTTTTACAAGAGGATGGAAAAGTTTGGGTTCTCTGTATCTCTCTCGATCCAGTTGAGGTAGTTTCTCTTGCAGCCTTCTATCAAAAGGAGGATTGTAAGAAGCATAAAAAATTACCTACATTGTGATTGTAATTCAGCAGAGGCATTCTAGTCTTACACTTTTGGAGCAGGGAAGTATTCCTCAAGCTTCTTTAACTAAATATGCCATTCCTAATCATTGCAGCTATGTGAGCTGTGCTAGGGTATAAGAAGCCCACCACAAGTCAAGATCAGGGAAATGAACTGTTAAGTTTTTGTGAATTATCTCCTCTATACAGACATGTATTCAGACCATGTGTGATGGACCTGGGCTAGTTACTATGTCATGGTTAGACCGAGCTAGAGCTCTTCATAGAAGATAGATCATTTAGCATAAGCATGGAGTTCATCCAGGTGTCAGAAAGCCCTGCCCATTCTAATGACACTGTTTCCATAGCAGCTAATGTACTTCAGAAAAGAGGGAGACAGGAATCAAACTCATGACTAACATGGCTGTCCCAAGCTCGTGATGATATAAACTGCAGCACCCACATTGTCACGTATCTTTCAGTGTGTGGTACGTCTAGGCAAGTCACTGGGTAGTACACTAAGGTAATTAAACTCCCCTTTTTCCTAAGAGACTGCTCTGATTAGTCATCGCTAACAACCTTATCTTCATGAGGAAGAGCTGGGTTTGCCAAACTAAGCCCCTGCATTCAGAGTTGATATCAGCTTAACAATTATACTGCCTTAAGTCTGGGTCTTGGAGTTCTAATGATCTCTTGTTGGAATTAGTCTTGATTTGCTTACATAACTTAATAACCAGCCTCCATGTTGACCTATTGCATTAGCTATGTGGCTAGTACTCCAAATTTCATGGCAAACATCCTGGTGGAGCACAGTATGGAGACTGTACAATTTTGCCCCGGCAGTATACATCAATACAGGGCAAGTGTATCTGAAGGACAAGGCTTCCCCTTTGATGCCTGTAACCTTTTAGTTAGCTCCTACCACCTGAATTTTATGTGAATCTTGTCTGAATCTTCAGTCCTCATCTGAGACTCAGTTCAGTAAAGGATATGTGTGTATCTCTTTCCTGATACGCATTCAAATTTTGATTTTCAGCCTGAGATTCAGCATGAGGGGATGTGGGCTTGGTATATTCCATTTTTCTAAAATGGACACCAGATGAATTCAGCCTTGGAAATATCCCTGTTGGCTCTGAAGGAAATCTGTCTGACTCTCTCAGATGCAGAAGCCTACGTGAGGATGGATGAGTCCTGGCCAGCATGACTGTGATGCTAACTATTCTGCCTCGGGCACCATCAGTCAGACAGTCTGAATCTTGGCCAGTGTGCAGTGGTTACTCCCATGTGCTGGTGACTTGTTTGTTCTTGGAAGTCTTGCTAAAAGCCATGTATTGCCATCAGTAAAGGATAGATAAGAGTGACAGAATGGCTTATGAGGCTTTCTCTTATACGAGTGCTACCAGTTTGTGGTTGTTTTATTTCAGGTATTCATGTATTCTTGCATATACAAGGGCTGGCATTAGTCCCACTTAATTGTTTAGGAAAGGGGGTTTCCAATGAATCTTCTCTGGGTTTTTTCCACAGTTCTGTGGGGATGTCTTTTCAAAGAGTCTGTAGATTTTTCTTTTAAGTGGCTTTAAATGCATACCTTCTGGGAGAAGGTACTGTCATAACACCTAGAAGATATGTTCAGTTCAGCCTCTCATTGCTTTTTGATTCTGGCCTCCTCATTTCACATTCTCTTTGATTTAATTCCATATTTTGTTTAATGGAAAAACTACTTTTTCCCCTTTCTGGTGGAAGATGGTCTCTAAGAGTTATCATCACCAGTCTGAGGAGGACAACAGTCTCCCAGTATCTTACAGATGAGATTTTGGAAGAGAGGGGAGCGTCTAAGATTTTAACTTCGAGTCTTGGATATTGTTTGCACTTTCTTCTTTCAGTAACTCAGGGATACCCATTTCTCAGTTCTTGCTTCATCCATCCTGAAACAACCCAATTACACCAGTTGAACAGATACAGAGATAAAACAGACTGCAGAATTTCCCCAGGGCTTAAAAACAGGTGAAAGAGCCATTTCTCACCTACCAGTGCCAGAAGCAGGAAGCTAGAAGTGAATCAAAGGACTTCTGAGATTCAGCAAAGGAACAAAGCAGTCAGTAGTGAACACTGACATGAGCCACTCAAGCCTGGAGGCCTAAATTTATATTCCCTTGTCTTCCTAGAAGATTACATGGCCACAATGACCAGGGCATCTCTTTTCAGTAAGATTAAAGGTGGAAAAGGTCTAGAAAGTCTTAACTAGTTCATCCTTCCTGCAGCACAGGTTTTCCCCGTGCAGGATAATCCCAGCAGTTTTTATGTCTCTAGCTTCACCTCAGGCACTAATGTTTCTGGCATATTGACTCTTTAGGTTAGAGCAATATTCCGTCTCTTTTAGTACATTCCCTCAGGCTGGAACACCGACCAGTTACATTATTCTTCCTATGTCCACGAAAGGCTAACCCACTCCTCCTGTTTTACTACTTAAAGAAAGAGAAGTAGATGTCATTTTACTATCATGAATTCCCTGAAGCGATCAGCACTTTTAAACTAAGGGTCTATACATTCTTGGGGTTTTTTTCTTAAACAAAGCTGTGCCCAACTGAGGATGAGTCTCAGGAAGGCTTTTGACTTGCATCAGAGGTGAAATTGGCTCACTGAATGAAAATTAGTACACTGCTTCTTCCTGTATTTGTCTGAGCTGATGCTTCACTAAATAATGTGACTCATTATTTACGTGGTTATTAGAAATAGACCATTGACTGGTACCTGTGCTTAAGTCGCAAGAGGGAATATTAACATGCTTTGCATTTTGAAATAATCTTTCTTAACCTCTAGACAGTGCCAGCTCTCTTATTTATGTGACAGCAGGGAGCTACACTGGAAGTTGTCAATTGATGTTACATACTGTAACAGAGAAGGCTGCTGTAGGCCTGGCCCGCACCACACATGCTCACACACACAACTTTCTGATGAGGGAGCTACCTACGTCAAAAGCAAAGTAAACTTGCTGGCAGCTGAACATGCCATCTCTCTGAGGTGATGTGCTTGTGTTAGTGGATTTACTGCTATAAAACCACAGACTCTCCCTGTACCGAATTTCCCTAAAGATTTTGAAAGAGAAAGCTCAGAAAGCTTCAAAATATCTCTTGTGAGTGCCAGAAGACACGGTAGTAAAGGTAAAAAGACAAGTATGGTGTAAAGAGGAAGGGAGCAGTGAAGAGAGTGAGGCAAGAGAGAGAAAAAAACATAGAGAACTGTATTTGGGAGTAGAGGAGCAATTCTCATGAGGGTACAATCTGACTTTATGGTCAAATGCATTTCCCGCGGCAGCAAAAATCAGTACCCCAGTGGGCAGCAGCACGTCTGGGCTTGCTTACAATTTGCCAGCAATCCGTCTTGTCCTTCCAGCTTCTTGTTTTCTCCTTTCCCTTTCATTTTCCCTGCTGGTCTTTAGCATGTTTTCTGGAGCTAATGCTGCAACAGGGCCTCTAATATGACTGAAGAGCTACTACAACCAAACTCACCGAGAAATTATTTTTAATGAGCAAAAAAGCGTTGCACTGAAGCAGTGAATTCCTTCTCTAGCACAACAAAAAAGATCCTTACAGTGGAAATCCTGCAGTGAAAACTCTTCAGATGAATAGCTTGTTAGAGCATAAAGCAGTTAGGTGAATAAAAGCCTGATTACGTACCTGGAGGTAGAATGTAGTAAGAATCAGAACAAGTAAATTGGTAATTTGGCTGCTGCTTCTGACTGTGGACTGTACCTGAGCCATCTTATCCAATACTTGCTTCTGAAAAAGCAGAAGTATTACAAGAATCACAGTATTCAGAAGAGGATTTGGATCTGCATTTGCCTGCCTGTTCATTTGTCTCTGAGCTGGGACTGTAAAGTGGGAAGGAGGCATTTTAAGCTTTTGTCTACACAAGGTGGTCAGTTTGGACAGGAGAAATGACATCTCCAGTTGCACTGAGACTCCCTGATGGTAATGTGACAGAATGACATGACATCTCTGCACAGCCTGGCAGTAGGATGGCCCTGCTTTAGACAGATGTAGTAGGGGAGTGGAGCTCTTTCACCCTTATTGTGAACATCATGTTCCCTTTGGTCATCTGGTGTGCTCATAAATGCACACCACACTGCTGAGCCCTCAGAGCTTCTTCCTGTCTCCAGCTTTGAGGAGCTGCTGCCTCCCCTGAGCTGCTTGCTCTAATCACAATCCCCAGGCAGCATTTATTTAGCTTGGAGTAAGCGGTTAATGTTAACCTCACACAGTCTTAAGTGCTGCTTGCGCACTGCTTCCCATTTATTTATTCCTTTTTCTCATTACAGTCTAGCCCCAGATCCCTTGGGCTTTTGTGCTGCATTCCTTTTTCTTTTCTTTTCTTTTCTTTTCTCCCCCCCCCTCTTTTTGTTTTTGACTGTCAGGGTCTTTTCCTCCAAGCCAGCAGTCATATAGAGAAATCCAGGCATAAGTGTGAAAAGCTTACATACCCAAAAAGCCATCATTTTGTTTGGGGTATGCCCACTGGATTATTATAGATCATTCCAGGTCAGTACTGCTAAGTCAAAGGAAAATACTGGAACCTGTTCCCAAACTGGAAAGTGCATGTTCTCCATTTAGCAGCACAGGGCTATCCTTCATCTAAATACAACCAAAAAGCCCAGTGCCAACTGTGAGTACCTCTCTTATGCTCATGACCACTCAGTTTTCCATTGTCATCCTGGGTTATTCCATCACTAACCTGCTAGAGCTCCCATAATGAGGATAGCACTGCCACCTTTTCTAAGTGACTGGTAAGCTGCTGTATGCAGCCTAGACTGTTAGCAAAATGTCTCTGTCCAAAATAGCTCATGAATATCTCTGTTTCTGATCCAGTTGAATTTCTCACCTTTTCTCGTTGAATATAGCTGGACTTTGTATTTACAGTGTAGCTTCTGTTTGGCTGCAGGGAGGATCTCATCTCTGTGCTAAAGACAAAGTAGTAATTTTCCCCTGTGTCTGGCACACACACAGCAGTCATCTTTTATATTTTCCCCAATGGTAATTGCTACCTTCTCTCTCTTCTGTTTTTTCAGACAAACAGTATTAGAAGATGAGCTCTGAGAAAGCTTCTAAATGAAACATGTCATTGTTTTTGCCTGTAGTTTTGCACAAAGCCTCTGAAGTTTTAGTTGTTGTGAAACCGTTGATCTATTTGTCACAGATCTCCCTACTGTGTTAGTTATCAGTGTCACTCTGCCTGCCTACCTTTTTTCTTCTACTTTGTAACTAAAGATAGCATAGTACTCAATTTATTAAGATAATTTAATGTAAATCTATGACAATAGTGGGGGTTTTTTTTGTTAAGAATTTCTGTCTGATGGTTTTAAATCACATTTATGCATGTTAATGAATTGACTCTAATACCTCCCAGTGGAGGAACACAAGAAATAAAGAGATTTTCCTAAGGTTATACAGGGAGTCAGTGTCAGAGGTCCTTCCAGATGAAACCTACCCACTGGATTTGAGTTAAAACTTTTACCAGGGTTTTCAGTTGTGTTATAGCAAATTATAGTGTTAAGCACCTAACAGCTGAATCAAATGTCTAGAAGTTTATATTTTAGTAAGCGAAGAGCACAGAAAATGACAGAAATAATAATATCTCTTTTTTATAGGATTTTGTGTGACTGCCATCTCATCTGGATAGGAAGAACTTTACACTTTGTGTCAGATGTGCTGTCTCTCTTCAATACATAAAATAGAGATGCACCTGAAGTGCTATACCACCATCAAAGCATGCAAGTGTCAGCAAGTGCAAATAAACATCCTCCATAAACTTTCTGTTCTGTTAAAAACAAGAAATTATTATCCAGTCACACACACTTATTTTACTTCCTTATTCCCTCAAATTTAACCTGGACCTAAATTTGACCTTTTATTGCAATTAAAATTGGTTTGTTTGCTTTCTAAAGGGTGGAAAAAAAAAAAGAAGCCTACTTCCTTTTTGCCAAGACTACTGTTAAATAGCCAGGAAATAACGTTTGCAGATATGGTTCATTGTGGTGTTATCAAAAGTAACTGCTGAAGTTTGATTGGGTAGTGTTTTATATTTTCTCCTTCATCCCATTTTGGGCTATTGTTTAAGTAGAGCTAACGTAGCCAAAGCTCTGTTTTCTGAACTGAGTATAAATCTAGCGTATACCACGTAAAAAACTCCCAACGAACAAAGCTCTAACATTCAAGTGTAATTACCCCAAATATTGCTGTAGTGTGGCTGTTGTAAGCAGTGGTGGAAGTCTTTATTATTAAGTAAACCACATTCTCTGGGAGTGTTGCAGATTTATAACATTTTAACAGTTGAACAATTTGTCCCATTTCATGTTACTCTTCTATCTGCTGGGACGCTTTAGCACAGCAGCAGCCAGGCGCACTATGAGACTTCAGTATTTTCAAGTAGGGTACTGATTCAAATACATATATTCCCTCTACATAGAAACTAATCTGTGAAGACTCCCCTTGAGGCTGTTATTCAGACTAAGCACCCAAAAGCCTGGCTTGACACCCATTACAGAGGGGGGTGGAAGCAGAGCAGAGCAGCTGTGGTTGGGCTCCCTGGAAACAACTGGATTTAGCCAGCACACTTACATAACCTCAGCCTTGCATCCTCTAATGGCAAGCGTCTTGAAGAGCTGAAGTAACGACAATAATTTTTCCTAGGGGCTTAAGCAGGTCACGAATTTCTTCCTGCAATAAGCAATAGGCAGTCTGAGGCGACAGACCCTGTCCTGGCATATTCTAATAAGAACAGTTTCTGAGAGGAGAGGTTGCAGTGGAGCGGCCAGGTTCTGTGTGGAACTGATACTGAACAATGAAAAATATTGGCAAGGGCAAATAACTGTTACTTCTTTCTTGGTGCTTGGGCGAGGGGCCTGTTGAGACAAAGGGAGCTGCTCAGCCCAGCAGCATTCCTCTCAGCTTCCCTTTCTGTCTGTAAGCTTTGAGAAGTTTATGGAAGAGTGTCTGTGCAGTATCTAACAGGGAATTAGGCAGGATGCTTGCAGAGAAAGGAGCAGGGGATGGGCTTTCATAATTGAAACAGAAAGATAAGGAAATATATGTGTAACAGAAGAGTGGTGGAAAGGGAGCCCTGAGAATAGGTTTAGAAGCCAGGGGCTCAAATTTGATTTCTCACATCTTGTTCTGTTGGATAAGTCACATCACCCGTCTGTCTGATTTTTCTTATCTGTGTAATGGGGGACATATTACAGATCTCTGTTTAAGGGGAGGTCTGAGAATTAATGGATGCTGATAGAGTGCCTGAAAGATGAAAAATGCTGAGTATTAACACAG
This sequence comes from Todiramphus chloris collaris, assembly GCA_025345505.1. Lineage (NCBI taxonomy): Eukaryota > Metazoa > Chordata > Aves > Coraciiformes > Alcedinidae > Todiramphus > Todiramphus chloris. Next base: position 3,422,650 of record JANVCC010000033.1, on the reverse strand, counting down.
CAAATAGTAACCCTTTTGACTCATTTATGATCTTATTACCACCAAATGTCTCTCTGGCTTCCTGTCATTTCAACTAAGCCTCCTTCTGATCCTATTAAACACCAGGGGGAAGATCCACAGCTAGTGTCAGTTGTCACAGCTCCATTGACTTCAATTACTTCTCTTGCACAACATATTTCATCCAAAGCACTTCAAGTATTTGAGAGATATTGGCCAATTAAGCACCACAACCTCTACAGAGGTACAGAATCATACCACAGTTAGAGAAACTTAGAAAGGAAAGGTTAATTAACATACCCAAGGTTAGGAAGAAGGTATAGCAAAGATAAGAAAACAGATCAAGAGTCGTACTCCTGATTCTGGAGGTTGCCTTGCCCAGGTTTTGCTCTGCGTATTGGGGTGGATCTGAAGCCACTATTCCAAGCTCTGCCTTTTTCAGGTTCTTACTGGTATGAGACAGAGCAGGACTCACTTCCTTTTTACACTGTCATGAACTTTTAATTTTTATCATTCTTATTTTGTTCAAGGTATTGCAGGAAGATAATTATGGAGAGTACACATATAAAAGCTGATGTCTCAGCTGGTATAAATTAGAAAGACTTCCCAAAGGCAGTGATAATATGATGATTGGTACCTGAGGATGTGGTCCCTAAGGCTTATTTCTGACAGAGTATGGCTATAAGATACCTAGGGATTTTCAGCCTCCAGTCACTTATGCAGGGGCTTTCTGGAGCTGGGGGAAGCTGAACAGCCTACTGGTGGTGATAGCTTTTACAACATATTGACAGCCAGGACTTTATTATCGTATGGTTCTCAGTAAGCTAGTTTGTGTCCTCATGCCTGCTGAAAGTCAAAAAATGGCTGCATCAAATGGTGATCCTTAGAATAGCCCCAAGTGGAAATCCTTCAAATATGCACAGTAACTCTGCTGTTTCTTAGATGGAATATTTTTTTCTAATGTAGAGAGTGGTTTTGCAACTTCAGCGTTTTATTTGTCAAATTTAGACCCTCTTTCAGGTAAGCTAGTGAATGCTGTGATAGTGGAGTTTAATTTATAAATAGCCAGCGGATGAGCATGAGGAGGGACAATGAATAACTCACAGATGGAAGAGTTAGAGATTAGTTACGACATAATGGCAGAGCAGCAGTGCAGAGCTGAGGAGCAGCGCTCAGCCTGGTCAGCACTCAAAGAGAATCCACAAGTGCAGTGCTTAGTTATACATACACTTTCCAGTCCAAAATCAACTTGCTTTTTAAAGAAAAACATGAAAAAACCCCAACCCTTACCCTGTGAAATTTGCAGCTTTGATGCAGTGCTCATAGTGCTTAGCTAGGGAATAATATGTTGTTGATTTGGGGTTTTATTTTTTTTAAAGCTGCAAACAAGTTGAAGAGGAAAGCCTGTCAGAAATGAGAAACTAAATGTATTTATACGCTCGAGATCTTAATTTCCTGAAGCAGCTTTAAATCCTGATAGTGCACTCTGTACACTGAGTTAAGAACAGATTATATCAAAATACTAGCTATTTATTATTTAGTTAAAGAATAAGTGAATCTAAAAAGTGCTATGTTTTCATACTTGGGCAAAAACCCTATCTCTGTAAAGTTCATGAAGATATTTACATAGAAGTAAATACATATAAATGTGTTTGTAGACACACATAAGTAAATGCAGGTCAGTTCGGGGAGAAGCCAAGTCTAAGAATCCACAGGAGCACTGGAAGAAGGTCTGAGGTGTACAGTGAGGGGAGGATAGGACAGCCCAGAAACTCAGATTGATTACTGATGTAATTCCTTTTCTGCCCCTTTGCACAAGTGTGCTTCAGAACTAAGATGTAGTAGTACTTTCTAAAAAAGTCCACTGTCTAAAATCCTGGAAATTCTTTTTTCTTCCTCCCTATGCTAGCGTTGCACATCACCTTGGTTTAGACTTTCCTGACCTTTTTACCAAACATATCTTGATATGAAGAGGACTCTTGATATGAAGAGGTCAGGACTCTTTACCTATGAAAAGAGATGAAGCTGTGGAAAGGAGAAGGCTCCAACCTTCAACTCTGTCCTGGAAAAACTGTCTGCTTTTTTATTTCTCCCATGTAGAAAATATGCTCCCTAGCAAGATGAAAGGGAGGTGCACACACTTTAGGTCAGTAGCCACATATGGGCTATATGTTTGGTCTTCATGAGAACCAGTATCAGGCATATGCTCCCTCTTGGAAATTTCTATCAGATGTGCTCTCCCATACCATCTTAGCCTAGATTTTTTCCCCTGCCATGGGAACCAGAGGTCTTCATTAGGAGGAGAATGGGAACTGCTGCTCTGCTAGGAACCCAAAACAACAGAAACTGGGAAGTTGTGCTATAAGCTTGATAGGTCCAAACAGTGACTTGGAAAATGTTGCCTATTTGAAGGTGCTGTCTCCTCAAGAAGATAATGGTGTGCCATGGAATAGGCAAAGTCCCTGTCCTTCAGAGAGTGGGCATAAGGTGGCTTCAGGTGTTCCCCATTTACCCCCAGTGAACGTATAAAGATGCCATCATCCCTCCTAAGGGGTAGAGAGTGAAGAACAAATACACATTATAAAGTGTCAGAATACTTCATTGTTCAGAGTAAAATCTGTTTCTGTTGACAAGTGCAAGCAGTTTCTACTGTTCACAGTTAACAGGACTCTAGGAACTTCCTGTTCATTGGAAGAATAAAAAAGCAAGAGAAGACATTTATGTACAACTAATACTTTTGCTAGAGCATGCATAATTTAGGCACAGACCTGCTACAGGACACTGAAAGGCCAACTTTACTTTTACATGTCATTTCAGAAGTCTAAAAGCACTACTTCTGCAATAGTATCTCAAAGACTTAGAACTGACCTTGTTGACCTGAACCCATAGGAATACAGTAGACGGGTAAGGGACCTGTGAGCATACTGGGTCCTATATCACAAGTCTGGTGGGAGAACACAAAAATAAGGCTTATATTTTGGACTAAATAAAGCCAGTGCAACATTACTTCCTCAGCCTCCCCTTGCATAGCTAATGCCTCAGAGTGAAGTCCTGTATCCTTTCCTGGGAATTCCTGCATGGGCCCTGACAACCTCCCCATTCTTGAAACTACAAGAGTGAAAACCTTGCTAGTATTGTAGTCCTGGGCTTGTGCAGGTGCATCTTCCTCAGGGGTATATAGGATTGCTCGAAGAAAACACCACACTTCTCCTACTTCTTGGGAAAGGGAGAGGTATCAAGGCTTGGGTGGAATGCAGTGGGCCACTGCCAGTTGAAGGGGTTGTTACCTTCACATTACTGGCCACCACTGGGCCACCTGCTTTGGTGCCTCACCACCCTCACAATAAAGAATTTCTTCCTTATTAGGAATATAAATATACCTTCTTTCCATTAAAGCTGTTATTCCTTGTCCTAGGACTATGCTCCTTGATAAAGTGTCCCTCCCCATCTTCCCTGTAGGCCCCCTTTAAGTAGTGGAAGCCTTCTATAAGGTCTCCACGAAGCCTTCTCTTCTCCAAACAAAATAACCCCACCTCTCAGTCTGTCCTCTTAAGGGAGGTGCTTCAGCCATCCTGATCATCTTCGTGGTCTCCTCTGGACCTGCTCAAGCAGATCCATGTCTTTCTTACACTGATGTTCCCAGAGCTGAGCACACTACTGCAGATGGGGTCTCACGCCGCTTTTGAGGCAGCCCAGGATGAGATTGTCTTTCTGGGCAACAAGGGCATGTTCCTGGCTCGTATTCAGTTTCTCATCCACCATCACCCCCAAGTCATCCTCTGCAGAGCTGCTCTCAACCTGCTCATTGCCCAGTCTGTATTCTATGTTTGGGATTGCTCCGACACAGATTCTTGCATAGAGAGTTTATACTGATTGCTGCTTTGGCTGGCTTCTCTAAAACAGTGGTGTCTTGCACATCCCTCTGCCCAGCAAAGGGTATTTAGAACTCCTGTTGGTCATAGGTTGTTCCCTGGTGGACTGGAGTATTCTGTCCATCTTGGTCCTGTTTCAAATGCCATTATCACTATGTCATTCCTTGACTGCACATCAAAGCTCTTGAAAATACACACCATGCTTAGGAGAAAAAGGATGTGATGGAAGGACATGGTATGTGTGAGTCACTCTGCCTGACCTGGTGGGGTATACAGGAAAGGCAGGTACTCTCTTTGAGGGTCATTCTCAGAGGAGATCCCTGGATTTCTGTATTCAGGTAATATTTTGTGGTCAGGGAGAGGGAATGCTATAGGAGCTATGTGCCACCTGGCTAGTTTAGTGTCACTTCTGACATTTAGACAATATACAAATATGGTTCTCACTCTTATTTTTTCAAGCTCTAAAGAAATGTTAAAATGTATAAAAGCCATAATGTTATCATCAGTTTTGATGATAGCATTAAACAGCATATTAAATCATTCCCTTCGGTGTACAATTCATACTTCTTAGCCTGGAGGTGTATTTCCTATTAAAATGTCTCGGATTCACATATTGTGAAATAATATCCACTGAAATTCTTTCTTTTTATTTATGTATTTAAAAGAAGTTGGTAAGGGATTTGGGGAAACAAATGAATTTACTGCCTAGTAATAATGTAACATTATAAAAGGTACAGTGCTTATTAGGAGAGCTATTTTCTAAGAGGTTTTTAGGCATTTCATTCAAATTGGCTTTGAAATAAGCACTGTTCCAGATGGACTAAAAACTATCTGAATGTCCCCAGGGACAGCATGTTGAGTTGGAGATAAGAGGACAACAGAGTTAGAGGGTGCTTTAAAAAAGATTGGGCTGCAAGATTTGCTCTTGCTTCCAGTCAAAATAGTCAAGATTTATGGAATTGGTGGTTTTGACTACCTCAATTTTAATGATTTGAAACCGAGTTTTAAAACTGATTGAAGTGGGTGCTGATCGCTCTTTTTCTGAAACTAAGGTTCCTCTGAGGATTCACAGTTCAACACCCAAATATTGAAGTTTTTAACACCAAACTACACTAAAACATCAGTCTGGCTGAACAGCTGCAGTGTTAATGTGGAAAAGGGTTAAGTAATAGTCATCAGTTCTGTTGTCAAACAGGGAGGAACTGCAAGCCCCAGAGAAAAAGAAGACAATATGACAAATGGTCTGTGTTGGTGAGTTTGCCAGAAGAGTTCCATGCAGAGCTTATATGAAGAAGCTTCTATCTTGTGTCAGTGTGGGGCACAGATACCCACTTAGCTATACTGGGGGAAAGCACCTTTTATCTTGGTATAATTGTATCTGTAGCTGAGAGTTTTTGCTCAGAAGAGCCGAGTCCTTTGCAGAGGTAGTCAAGAAGTGAATAATTCATCCTGCCAGAGCCTTACAGGGACAGCTTCTTTTTTGGGCATTTCCATGCTCAGATTCCAGTAGTGCCCAATATGCTGACTGCTCAGGGCATCATTGCAGATTTGCAGAGGTTATTCCCGTGGTATATTTGCCTTGCATGATCTGGCCCTTACCAGCTGCATGTACAGTGTGGCAAATGGCTTAAGACTATCCCCTCCCCCCCCTTCTGTTTTCTTCATTTATAAATCACTTATTTTTAATTTAAAAGTTTAACAAAATACAACTTTTGGGCCTGTGAAGGTCTAGGCTTCTAGGATGTGGGTGACAGCCTCCCCATCCCATTAACTGTGTTCTCTTTTGCTTGCAGTTCTTCTTTGGCACTGAAAATGTAATCAAACTCACTGGGGCCCCAGTGGACCTCAACTTGTTGATTAGAATTGGATAAACTAGACAAATTCTGGTGGTAATGGAAGGCATTTATGATGACTACCTGGCATTTTCCTCTGCCCCTTTTTATGTACTTGTCACTGTATTTTCCCACATCAATCTCATAAAACATTCTTTTGCACATGCTTGAAATATTGATATTATCCTACAGCAAAGATAAAAGCACATTACAGAGCAATATGGCTTGGTGATAGAATTATCTGCAATACACAGAAATCTCTACTGATGTTCAGGACTGCTGTGGTATTAAACACATTACTTTTGCTGACAGGTGTTTTCATTTTCTTGCATGATGCAGGTAGGGGAATTTGAAGGAAATCTAGTTTTCAGTTCTAGATTTGTTCAATAAAAAATGTAAACCAGAAATGCTCATGGATATGGTGGCATCTCTTTAAATCAGAAGGAACTCCCTGAATGTTTAAGTAAGTTTCAGAGAAGGCTATGTGTTTTTATGTGCATGTGTTTGTATGTCTGTATTTACAAATATATCTATCTATACATAAATATTTATATAAGCCTCACAACTGTTCCATAATTAACAAATCTGAAAGGACTGGGGACAATCCAAAATCAAGCAGTTAAATATTAGTGTCAGTGAACCTTGTGTTCTTTTGGTGGGCTTTGTGATGTGATAGATCTTTGGTAAGATCTTTACTCATTAATTCCCCCCTATGATTTTCTCCCTATGCCGTGTGCAGAAAAAAGCTTCTGGCATAAATTGGGGATCTTCTCACAAAATGACTGCTTTGTACGTACGATGCTTCCTTCAATTTTACTGAGGTGGAATATGTAGCGAATGAGGCAGGGGATTCTTACAGGGGAGGGAGGCCTCTTGAGCAAAGCATTGATTAAGGGGTATCTCATTCTGTCTATCTCTGTCTTCCCCAGTGTCATGGTATGATGCTGTGTGAGTTACTAAAATACTTTTTTTCTCAGGGCATCCCTGTGTTATGTATTCCTTGTGTTCCGGTCCCCAACCTGAGATTGTATAGATTGGATGGAAACAGTATTGAGCCCTGAAAACAGCAATCAAGCCAGCTCTAAATGTGCTTCAAATGTGTAAGGTGCCATAAGGTGCTAAGTGCTCTGTGTAATCAGAATTTGCAATCTGAAATTGCACATGCAATACTGGTGAGTATTTTGACTGAATTCCCCTGCTCCTGAGCTCTATATTTGTAAAATGAGCCTATCGCCTCAGAAAGGTGTTGTCCAAAGTAATTAGTTTTTGCAGAACAGTTCAGTGCTTTGCTGAGTGGCACCACAGAAAAGCCCGTGTGAAAATGAATTACTCTTCAGAGCAGGATTAGTATAGTGTGCAGAAGAAGGAACCACAAATGGCCCGATAAAGATAAAACATGGTATCAAGTAACAGCACCTTCAACAGGCATTATTCTTCCTGTGTTGAAGGAATGGTCATGTCAAAAAGAGTAGCATGTGCTCATGTAATTAGAGGTTGTATCCAAATATACAGACATGAAAACAAGGCATTGCTTTTAGGTTATATTTGTGCAGGAATTTATGCCTAGAAATCAAATCTATTAAAAATAATAGTGTTTGCTGTTAGTAGGATGGGCAAGAATCCAATCTACTGGCTGAGGCCCAGGGCAGAGACTGCTGCACTCCAATGGTCAGTTCAATGTCTCACTACCTCAGGTCTGCTCTCTGTAAGTTGGAGGTAATTAGTACTTGTTTTTTATGTACTCTAAGACACTAAATTCTTTTGGAATAGTTTGAAACCATACATTGTACAAATATAAACTATTCCTATGTAGTACACAATTAATTTGTGGAGTTGAGGATTTTGGAACAGTATTTTTGTATGTTTTCAGGTTGCACATTCATTGTAGAATAAAACTGCTGCTGCTGTATGGAGTTAGACCCAGAGCTGCTCAGAGCATGCTGGGGTTTTCATATGCCACTTGGTTTAGGAAAATCAGTTCTTCTGCAGCATAGAAGGCAGTAGCTTTGGAGCAGGAGATTCTGGTCTCTTCTTGCTGTGCTACATAGTTGAATATTCTACATGAATCTGACATAAATTATGAATCAGCAAACTCTCTTTCTTCTGTAACTTATAAGGGATTTACAAAAACTTTTGAAAAGTTAGCTGAATGTAACCAAGTATTTGTTTATGCCAAGTATTTGTGACTGCAGTGAAATTTGTTAATAGGCAAAATTAGCAAGCATATAGAAAATAAAATGTTGGTGGTACTACATAATCTTGTCAGGCCATTTCCCACGAAAAACAGAGGTTTACCTGAATGTCTGGCACAACTGACACAAAAAAATTGTGCTGATCCTTAACGTTTGCTATCAGAGTGCGTCTCATTGCTAGCCGACTGCAAATTGTATTTAGTATGTGACTTGCTGTAAATGCATACCCCTTGCTTGAGGACATCATGGACGTGAATTATATGTGGGCTGTTGGGATCACACTGGGACAGGAGTTCTTATGGCTTTATTTGCAAGGGGAGTCCTGAGGTTAAACTACATAGTTTTTGTGATTTAGTCTTTCCTGTTGGATATGACCTCAACTTTTCTTTCAGGTCTAAGCCCTGACAGTTAGAAAAATCCCTGACGCTTCCCTTGCATCAGAAGGTCGAGCATATTAATCTGGTTAATTTCTAGAAGGTGAGAAAATATGTACAATTTTACAGAGTTCCTTTTAGAGTAGAAGTACCAAAAGGACGACTATTGTCACCATTTCCAGCTAGACCAGAACCTGCTGTCTTTTAAGATCTGTGGAAGAAACAGTTCTTTTTCTCAAGAAACTCTGAACCAATGTAAAGGCTTTTAGATTATATGAGTGTGTAGACTCTACGTATAAACACACCCTAAAAGCAAAGGTTGATCCTGGGCCGTGGAGTTACGTTACCTTTTACATTACCACTTGTTCTAGGCAGCGCTCAGGTCAGTGCTGTTGAGCACATTTCTTTGTGTGGCAATTTAAATTGTGTGCAGGGTTCCAGGGGACAGTGTTGGGGATCGTACGGCTGTGGATTGTGCAAAGCCTCCATGTACATCCATCATTTCAAGGCAGCAGGAAAGTTCATTCTTTTTGCCAGGCCTTAGCTGCAGGAGCTTGGATGTGCTTACCCCTTGGAGCTCCTGTTGGCCTGCTGTGCAGGGAATATTCAGCATTCAGGGCATCCATTCTGCAGCCATCTGGCAGGGCACCAAGCTTGCAAGAGGGCAGGAGAGAAAGCGCAGTCCTGTTTAAAACTACTCAGGCTCATCAGCAGGCTGGTATTGCAGAAGATGAGAGGTAACTGCTGCATTGTTCATCCTTATGCAAATAAGGTGCCAGCCAACAATAGTGGAGACTGAAACTGAGAAATTCTGCAAGCAGCAAGGTGAAGAGATGGGATTATGCATGTGCTGCTCTTCCTCCTTGTCCCATTGTAGCCCATGAAACAGGGAGATGAGAGAAGAAAAAAGGGAAAGAGGCAGGTGGTCACAGGAGAGGGGAGACAGAGGAAATAAGTCAGATTCCCAAGGGCCGGTTAGTTTTAGGAAAGCTAAGGGAGAACACTGTTGCCTACCCAAGTTTTACCGAGATGGGAAGGCTAGTAACTAGTAGTGGGGACACAAAACAACTCTGCTTTGGCTTTTCATTCTCTGACTCCAAAGGCAAATAAATGCATGTTTAAATGATCACAGTAGTTAAACACTGCTCCAGTGAAGCAGGGTCCTGTTAAATCTGCCTCACAAACACCTGGATGTGCCTCTGAAGAACAGAGATTTTTTAAATGTTCACTGATCAAGAATTCTAGTTGTTTTTTAAATGTGAGATGTCTTTTTATTGCTACTGCATAATTTAATATGGAGGCCACTAGTGTCTGATGTGTATCTTAAAATCTGAGCTCCTGCAGGCATATGGTGTGTCACTGTATCTTCTCGGTTAATTTTTCTGAAAAGATATTTCTAGCTATTACAGATTAAAGCATGGAAACATACCTGCAGTTTCCCTATTCCCTTCCTCAAATCCAAAAAGAAAAGGCAAGTGAAACGAATGCTACAATGTTTAAAAAAACCCCCCATAAATTAAATCACTCTGCACTAGAGGGACCAGGTCCCAGATCTGGACTTTAGAGTCTGGTAGTTGTACTAGTCTGACTTTATGGATTGCAGCCTGGAATGGAGAGGCCCACCTTTCTGTTTGGGAATGGGCAGACTGTGGGAGATGGTGAAAAAGGAAAATCACCTTTGTGAGACTTAATTTTTTGCTTATGGAAGATCTTTCTTGAGTTGAGTGTCAGAAGGGGCCTGAGAATGTAGTAGGTTGCAGTGGAATCATGCACAGACATTAATTTTGGAACTAGGAGACTTACAAATTCTGTAGGCTGACTCTGCTCCTATAGATTATGTGGGTTGCCTCTGTTCTTGTAGATTATATGATGACTTGGATAAGTGTTGGTTTTGTTTTCGGTGTTTTTTTGGGGTTTTTTTTTGGGGGGGGGGGGGGGGCGGGGAACCACAATCTCACTTGACAGTTCTGCTCCTGCTGCTGCATAGTAACACCATTTTGCAGCATGTTTTATTTGAGCCCTATACTTGGCTGCAGAACAAAGTGAAATGCTTCTTCTGATATCTTTCTGGCAAGACCAGTAATGCGATCTATAGTCTAGAGCTCTTTTTTAACTGTGAACACCGAGGAATGAGCCAGACTGAAGAGATAGGAGTGACCTTTGGGATGATGAAAGGACCATGGTTGGTTTTACTAAAAGCGAAGGAGCTGATTCACTGAGGCCACTAAGGACAGTCAGACTCTGCAGTTCTCACGAATCTTCCAGTTTGTAGACTAGCCAGTGTTGTCTGCCCTCATCTGTTATCACACAGCTCCCATAATGATTTAACCACACCACCCATCTTTCTCAGTGTGGCATATCTACAAGGCTCATATGTATATGAGCACCCATGTGGAAGCTTGAGCTGTTACCACTCACCCCTTTTTCAATGAAGTTTCTGTAGCTGCACTGGCTGTGGCAGGGCCGGTGTTTTGCAAAGGCCTCAGCACTCCCTTTCCTGCAGCAGTGTTGCAGTCTCTCGGGTCACAGCTCTTGAGGATTAGTCACTATCTTCAAGCTAATGCTATTAGAAAAGAATCAAAGCAATGAATATGCTTCAGATGCACTAAAAAACATCCCAGAGGAGCCCATCTGTTCTGTCACAGAAGGGACCCTTAGCTCTTCTCATACCCTAGCTGGAGGAGTTTTCAGCCTTGTCTTCACCTACAGGTCTACCCTTTCTACTGGTTTCCCTGGGCAAAGATTTACCTTGCACTATGGTTAATGATGCTGCAGGAGAACTCTGGGAGCTTTGCTGTGGGCCATTGCAATTGTCTGACCCCAGGAATGGTGGTGAAGGGCAGTGGTCTGCAAGAGTGTGCCTTTTTTTAATTAAAAAAGAAAAAAAAAAGAGCAATCTATTTTAGATACAAGAGAGAAAAACATTTGGAAAGCTTTTGACTTAACAAGGCTCTTCTGTGACATTTAGATGAATTTATACAAGTTAAAAAGGAATTTGGCACCTTCCCACCTCACTCAGCAGGCATAGAAGAGAAAAAGCAAGTAAAAAGACAAGATCACTTGATATGTTGCTTTGTTTTGTTCACATGAAGTGTTGTGCCCGTTGATGTTGGCTGAGTACAGACCACAAAGGGCCCTGACAGAGGAGTCATATTCAGTCAGGTCCAGGACTTGATTTCTAATGAGGAAAGATAGTTATCATGCCAATCTCTGAATGCATTTTAATAGGTACATTGAATCTGAGGGAAGATAGGAGCATCTTCTGTCTAATACAGACTTGAGAGCAGGGCTAGCAGGTGTAACTAAGTAATCACTCTGAAGGATTTGTTCATTATTTCCCAAAAAGAGGGGGAAAGTCTTCATGTCTGTCTCAGTCTTCACTGCTCTTGAGTTCAACTTGTGCTGGCCCCATTTCTCCAAGCACCTTTAGATCCCTTGGGAAATACTCTTGACAAGCATTTATTACTGGGTTTGACAACCCACCCCTCTTCTGTTTGGAAGAGAAAATCTGAGGTGTGTTTGATGGGAACTTGATGATGTGCAGCATGCTCTGAGGAATTTACTCCCTTGGCTGTAGAGCTGTGTAGGCATGGTTGTATACTTGCATGCATTTTTGTACATTATAAATGACATCCATAGATGTGCCTGCTACCTGTCTGGGTTCATATGCAGGAATGTGCATGTGTCTTTTCTTTGAAAAGACACAGATGCCCATGCCGGGGGAGCGTACAGATGAGTGCATGCTCTGGGAGATACTTACTTTTATATACCCAAGTGCTTTCATATCTACAAATTTATTGCTTCTGATTATATAGGAACTCTGAGAATACAGCGACAGCTGTAACTTTGAGAATTATCTTGAGAATTCTCTTTTTTCTTAGTTGCAACACAGATTCATGGAGATTCTGGTTTTGCACACTTCTTTGTAACAGATTATCTCACTGACCCTGTTTACCACTTGGCCCCACAGTCACACCAGGCAAGCTGCCACTGGGTTGGGAATAAATTGCTCTGGATAGCACTGCGTAAACTCATTTTACCACAAGGGAAAAAGGCAAACAGAAATAGAAGGTGAAATATAGAAACTTTAGGAAATTGTGCCTTCCTTTAGGGTCAAGGTACTGGACTTCTCAAGCAACTTGGTCAGATACAGAAGCTTAGAAACATCTCCAGCTAATGCTTGAAGTGTAGTTTCAGTAAAATTTAATTTATCTTATCTTTTACTTTATAGTCAGTTATTTTATACCATCTCAGTGTTTTTTGTTTCCAACACGCCATAGGTTTCTGCAGTGGAGGTCCACACTGAACGTGAAGACAACTGGTTGGACAGTTGTGTTTTAGATGCTGGGGAAGTGGGTTTTGCATGTTAGCTGCATTATTCCAAGATCAGTAATGGAAAAATTGGCAGGATTCGCTTGCTGGCTTTAGCTGTCAGCACTGACAACTCATTGCAGTGAGTGGAAGGGACCTCACAAGCCTGCAGCTTTGATACCCACTGCATATAACTGCATTGGTTTATATATAGTTCAAGATCTTGTCCTTGTATGCTACTAGATCAAGACCAGTATATCTTGATCCCACAGTCCACTGAATAGGCAATTTTTCTTGCACTGTAGCAAGGTTCAGCAATGGGGAAGAGGAACACCCTGACCTTTTTTGATTCATTCGCACTGTCCCCTGCAACACAAATTTCTCAAAACACAGGATGAGTCACTAAAGTCACACTATTGGCTCTGAGATGAGAAAGCTGTGAGTAAATCTTACTGATCCACAGCCCAGTGTCCAGCTGCTGAAACAACTGTTAAAACAGGTGTGTCTAATTTTAGCTTTGAAAACAGCTGGGTAAAGCGTTGGCCATGTTTCAGTATCTTTTTCTTAAAGAGAAGGCAAGTGGCATTCTCTGAACATGCCACTATTGAATTAGAGAAACCTATTAATATTGGTGAGTCAACTTAATTCTCTCAACCTGCTAACAAGAGCACTTTGGAAAGGGCTGGAGAAGAATGACAGGGTACCTTGAATAAACCAAAAAGGAATGAGACTGCAGTGTGTGTTCTAGCAACAGCAATTTAATCAATTTAGGTGCATCTGTGCTACCCATCACTTTGCTGGCTGTTTGTATTTCTTTTGCCTGGATGACTTGATGTCCTAGCAGTATTTTTCAAATGAAGGCATGCACCATTAAGGTAAAGATTACACATGCACATAAATATATATAGATAACATGTGTGAGAGAGAACATTAAAAAAAACCAACAGCCCTGCTCTGAGTGATTTTGGTTCCTGCTGCAAACTCAAGCATCCAAAATTGAGGCATGCTGGAGGTAAATGTAACATCTTCCCTTTTCTGTGTTCCTTTTAGTTTTTAATTACAGATCATGTTATTGTGGACTCCTGATTTGTTTGTGAAGCAGAAACAATTAAGTGAAATGCATTTGTGTAGTTAGAAAATTCTGTAGTCTGTAAAAACCCTTGTTTTAGTTGCTATAAAAACAAAGGTGTCTGTTGAATAATGAAGAGGAAGGAGGGGATCTAGGAATTGAAGAACTTGAATGCCACCATGGGTACCCAGATTGTGGTCTTATCTCTGCAGCAGGGTTCTAGAGCGATACATCCTTCCCGAAAACCAGGAGGTTACAAAAGTGAGTGCTGGACAGCAGAATTAACAGATTATAATCAGTTTCTACTTTTATATTGGTCTCTTTGTGTCCCCCCAAAAAATGGCTTTGCAAGCTGATCGGTATATGTAGTGGGATGTGAATTCCAAACACCCTTCCCCCCCCCAAAAAAAAGACAGTTAGAAAGAAGCAAAGTGGGCAAAAATAAGACATATTTTAAAATATGGATTTTATTCATGTTCTTTAGCAGCATCTGATCGTGCTAAGAAGGGTATAAGTAGCATCTAGCTCCTCCAGATGTCAGCTATTTAGAGAGACACACACCAGAAGTTTTGTGGACAACAAATGACTGAATCCCACGCAAGATGCTCTTCTTGGCAAGAGGAGAAATAGGAGCGAGTGGGTGAGCCTGTATGTGTGTGTATTCCTGTGCAGGATGGGATGGGCAATTACAAAAATGGGAGATAGAGAGGGAGAAAAATGAAGATGGATGGAGGTAAAAATACCTGCTAAATGCCAGCTGTCCTACTTGGATGGTGTGGGATTGTTGCCTGGGGTAGTCTCAGTACTTTATCTAATCTGATTTTAACCCCATAAACTTTTTTACCATGACTTATATAGCCTAAGCTACAGTGAGATCTGTATAAATATCTGATACGTAGTATTTTCACCCTGTAACTAACAACCTAAGAAAACCCAATGATGAGAGCAATTTGTTGCAATACAGCTTGCTGGGAAAAAGCAAAACAAAACAATTAGACCATCCTCTGTTGAAAGCAGAAGCTTTTTAGGGACATATTTCTTTAGATGAAAATCTTGTTGTTAAGGTTTTTAAAGCTCAGCAGTATTTTTGGGGACAGATCAAAAAGTCTCATAGAACCCACAAATGGCCAGATGGTTTGGAGGCTCCCCTCAGATGCCACCTATTTCCCCAGCAGAAGTTGGAAACATGCTGTCATACTAGTTTTGAAATTTATGTTTGTGTAATATTTCCCTGCTACCTTGAACTACATTAGATAATTTCTCTTTCCTGTGCAATTTCTGTTCAGTGGTTTGCTCTGACACCAAAGCAGTGTTTGTGGGTGGGTAAGAGAGGCAGTCTTCCAACCTTTAGGCAGTCTAGGTGCTGTTGCCAGTGCAAAAGGAAATCTGTTTCCAGTGGAGAGTAATGCTTGATCAAAGTGGCACAGAATTACCTTTGAAGGGCTGCTGTTCCATTGTCCTTTAACTAAAACATGCTTCATTACCATATATATGTAGTACAGATCTAAGATGCTAAATTACCTATTTCTCATATCGTAGTCTTTGGCTCTGGTACTCCCTTTACAAAAGGTTTCTTGCAATATAGCCTATAGTGAGAAGATGACATCCTGCAACTTCAACTGTCACACAACAGGCCGTACTGTACTAGTGTGGAAATACAGTGTTATTTTAGTCTGGTTTTCTAAGGAAATGATGCTTCCGCTGTCACTCTGGCAATCACCCCTTTGGTTGCCTGGTCAGCAACAACTGCATTTGAGAGGGATGTTGAAGACCCAGAGATACTGAGTTCCTACAGAACTTGTTCCTTGTCCCTGCTGAGGTGTAAGGGCTCATCCACCAGCTGGTAGACTTGCAGCTCTGAACCTGCCACAATGCAGGCTGCCTCAGCCGAAACAAGACACAAGGAGGGAAGGAAATTACAGGTGTTTGGGGGGGGGGGGGGGGGGGGGGGGGGGGGCAGGGAAGGAAATATGACAAAAACCTGAGCACATCAGAGGAGGGAGTGTGAGAGAATGTGTGTGGAACTGAGGGTGATATGGTGACGTTACTATGATGAATATGGGACGTGGGAGTGACAAAGGGGAAACATGAAGCCTCATTTCCTACTCATTTAGGTAGTCCTGCTGCTTGTAGAACAATGTGTTTTCAGGTAGCCAGGAATATCAGGTGCCTTCTTTTTATCTGCCTGCTGCTACATTTCTGAGGATTACGTCTAGTGTAGGGGCTGTTAGTAGGTAAGAAGAATCTCAGTGCAAGAAAAGGTGGTATACAGAGCACCTGTAAATAAAAATATCTGTTTGTTCTGTTGATCACATACTGCTTTTTTTTTTTTTTGCTTTTTTTTTTTTGCTTTTTGGTAGCTTGGGCTGTCACAGAATAGTTACCTTCTGATATCTGTGCAGGTGGAGATCAGAATGCAGAGATGAAGATAGCAACAAAATGATTCAGAGTTAGTCATCATAAAGACCACTCAGATTTCTTTCGGCCTCATAGTACCCACCATACTTCTGCCAGTACCCTGGAGGAGTCAGTGGCAGACTCTGTGTTGCCATCCTGAGTGCTCACTTTTGGTGATTGATAAAAAGGGGAGGGGAGTGATACATGGCATTGAGTTAAAACTCTGTATGCCTAATTATATATAAGGGGTGACTTAAGGGATTAATTGGTCCACGGTGCAGATGGCTTTTGTATCGTCAACCAGATATTCTGAAGAAAGAAAGAAACCAAGTGTGGTTCTTCAAGTGAGCTCCCTCCATGGGTTATGCAAGCATTTGCCTATTTTTAATTTTTTTTTTTCTGGTTTCTTCTGTAGTTGTCCCTGGATGATAGTCTGAGGTAGAGATAAAGAGGCGACAGAGGAGACAGAGAAGCAGGATTACGTGTGTGTGCGTGCATGTGTGTACGTGTGTTTGTATGCATCTGACTACTTTAAGCATAATCTCTGTAGCCCTATCATTATCTTTCCCCTCAGCACTTAAAAATGAGTAGATGGGATGAGTAGATGTCCTGTTCAATAAAGAGCACATCGATGTTGGCAGTAGTTTATGCCATAACTGTTGTATGCAGCCTATCAGTGGAAGAGTGTATTGCTCCTTACCCTTGTTTCCACTTCACGATTTTCACAACTGCATGGTGCTTAAAGCTCGTGTACTTCTGTTTCTGCACTTGCTCTGGTGTTAGCATTTGCGGCTCCAATGGGGTTTTATCACTGCTGGATGCCTCCCCCTACAGAAATTCCCTCCCATTTTGCTCAGAGACAAGGGTGCTGGGTAAAGGGAAGTGTTCAGTTTGAGGAAGAAACTTTTTTTGCATCCATGTGATTAGCACAAACACTCTTTGGATCACAGGAAGGATGGAGGATTTGACAAGATGAGGAAACTGCTGATGTCTCAGGGGACCTGCAGTGCTGGAGGAGCTTGTGTGGGTGGAGTGGAGTCTGAGACCCTCGGGAAATGACAGGAGAGTGAGGTGCTTCACAAGGAGAAAGATGTTTTTAAGCAGTTCATGCTCCTTAGATTTATTCTCACTATTGTGCTTTTATTAAACTTCTCCACTGGAGACCAAGTGTCCCAGTAAGTCCACTGATCAGTTGCTGCAAATGGGCCTGGGGTTTATTTTTCTTGCATCTGTTTGATTTGCTTGTGTGGGTGTGTTTGCATGCCTTAAAGCCAGGGCCTGTCCTCAGTATTATTAAATATATCGGCAGGGAGCAGGTAGTTAATGTACTGCTACCCATCCGAGAGTAATGGTACAGTGACCTATGCTGCATTTTTCTGAAATCTGCAAAGGCTTTTAAAAATCTCAGTGAAAAAGTGCTAGGAACTGATGGTCGAGGGCTTAGCCATATTTTCCATGTTATGGAATATAAAACTGGAAGTAGTTAGCAGGGTGCTAATATGATCCCTCCTTCTATGCAAGAGGGACAAACATCTTGCAAGTAATGTAAACAGGAGTACAGTCAGTGAGATACGTGAAATAATTGTTCTTCTGTATGCAGTGCTCATGAGACTGCATCCAGTCTTGAGGCACTGCACCTCAGAAGAAATCTAGATATTTCAAAAAGCCTCTAGGAAACCAGCAATAATGAGACAGTCTAAACCCCATGGATCTCTGAGGAAGGAAGCAAATCTCCTTGTCTAGGGAGGAGGGGCATAGCAGAAGACTTCAAATATGTAAATGGTATCTGTGAAGAGGAATGAAGTAATTTTTCTTCTATGATAGGGCAAGAAATAACAGACTGCAATGTTGAAACTAAAAATGTGTGTATGTATATGTATGTTAGGGAATTGTGGATTGCTAGGAAGGGATTATTTAGAAGACTGATAAATCAGGCCAGTTTTCAACTTTAAAAGGAAAGTTTACTGAACTCATTAATTAGCAACACACTTTACGCTAAAGGACAATTCTCAATCATTATTGTTAATTATTACTTTATATACAAAATTGTTAGTCTTTAACTTTTATGCCCTAAATTAACTGTGACTATACAGTACCACAGAGCTATAGTTAGTACAGACAGCTACTGTCCTTGATGGTCTTAGCTGCAGAAGGAGAAGAGATGAGAAGGATGAGAGAAGCTGGAAGTTATGTTGGCTTGTTGGCTTCCATATCCAATTTCCTTTTTCATATCTGATATTTAAATGCTACTTTCACTCTCCCAAAACTGGGATCTTCAACTGCTGACAATGCTGCTTCTCTTGTTCTTTTTTTCCTAGACATGTTGTAGGTAAAGTTTATCCTACCTTTGTGCAGAAAGGTGGACTAGTAGCCTCTTGAAGTTCCTGGCTGTCTTGTTTATTATGAGCCTAGTTACTGGGAGGGGAAAAAATAATTTCTACTGTGTTTGAGAGCAATGGACTATGTAATGTGTACCACACTATGCAGGTTGTGTAGCACAGGCAAGACTTTTTAAAATGTCTGTTTCCTTTGGATGAGGAGACAGATATGTAATGGTCTTATTGTTCGTTATGCTTTAGCCAATAAGTTGGTTTGCCACAGACCATGCAGCATGGGCTCTTTCAGGGTTAAAAGCAGAAGAATTGTTCCCCACAGTGTCTTCTTTTGTCCTTCCAATTTTTTATCTTTGGCTGCTATGACCTTCTTTTTCTCTTCATCTTCTGCACACTGACAAGGTATACATCTTAGGAAATTACACCTACCAGCAGCTCCCACATGAGCAGGCTTGGCCGCAGGAGACATTTCACTCTGGCTGTCTGGCAGTGAGATACTTGTGTCATCGAAAGATCTTTTTCCCCTATATCTTTCTTTGCTTTTCTTTTAATTCTTTCTTTGGTGGTCAGGAGACTACAGCAAACACCAGTCACCTGGCAGTTATTGCTGTGAGATGAACAGGTGATTACAGGCAAAAGCCAGGCAAGATGATAGGTGGAAGAGAGAAGAGAAGCAGAGGGGAGCCTGTGCACAGTATCTTATTAGAGAGCTCGCTTTTCATTAGCACAGAAGCCAGTTTAAAGGAGCAAAAGCAACAGTTTTCCCAGCTTTTCCTTTCTGTGTCAGACAAGATGTCTTTGAGTGCAAAAGGAAAATAAAAGTCTTCTTTCTGCTCTCATGGGTAAAATTTAAAATAGTTCCCTATTTATCACAGAAGATATTTTAACTCTGTCTATTCTCTGTCTCTTTCTACTTCAGCCTTTCAGGTGCTATTTAAGTTTTAGAACTCAGAGTTCTTCAAAATTAATTTACCAGATCTTTACTTCTACATTAAGAATTCATGACATAAATGTTAGTTCTGCAGTGCTAATATTTAGCACAAGTGTGTAAGGTGCTGGACTGGCAGATGTCAGAGCTCTAAATCTAGATCTATAGAATAGATACAGACAAGAAGACAGTAGGTCGTACATTCTCCTCTGTCATCTGCTGGTGTGTCTAACTTGCTGCTGCGAGAATCACTAAAGGCAAGGGATTGCATGTTACCCCAGGCAGGCTCACACCTAGGCTGGGAACAGGCTGCTTGCCTTTACCTTAGACTAGCCAACACTGATACCAACCATAAAATCATAGAATTGTCAGGGTTGGAAGGGACCTTAAAGATCATCTAGATCCAACCCCCCTGCCATGGACAGGGACACCTCCCACTACAGCAGGTTTTTCAGAGCCCCATCCAGCCTGGTCTTAAAAACTTCCAAGGATGGGGCTTCCACCACCTTTCTGGGCAACCTGTTCCAGTGTCTTACCAGGAGACCTAGGTCCACATAGATTTTTGTTTCCATAAACATAGTAGCTACTTGCTTCCATAGTATCAGTTGCTAGGAGTTATGCTAGAGATTAATTTGGCTCGACACAAAATCAGGCTAATTGTGGAGTTGAAGTTCAACATAAAATCAGGCTAATTGCAGAGTTATTTAGAAAGTTATCTACCTTTAAGAGGGGTCTATTATGGATGATGGAAATCAGTTCTCAACTCATGCTACAGGTCAATACCATTTTATTCTGATATCTTAGTGAAACATAGGTAGTAAAGGCACTGAAGTGTGAATTCTGTGATAGAAACATCAGAAAATTAAACCACCAGGCTCCTTTCCTTCATTGGTGATTTAATAACTGTCTAAGATCAAGCAGTGAGCAACCCTGATGTCTTCAAACTTGGCCAGTCTTCTGGTTTCTGTAATCTTTCTGAGTCTGAACAAACCTTTGATAGAAAGTCACATTGCTTGAAATGATACAAGAAGTAGAAGCAGGTTCTGTTTCTCTGCCTGACAAGATTTGAGCAGCTGCCATTGAGCCCAGCTTCTACTGAGAATAAAAGGGATAAATGCAGTTCCAGCGTTCCTGGAGGAAAGAGCTCTGCAACTGCACAGGATCAGTTTTCTCTTGTGAGATGAGAGTCTGCCTGTCAGCAGTATGCTGACAGGCAGACTAGAGCCTGCTTAGCCCACTTTGATAAAGTACCCCAGGGGCAGGGATTAAAGCGTTTGTGAGACAAAAGGGGAAATGCTGGGTACTTGAATAACAGGAGCTCCTCATGATGGTTAAGTAAACCAAACCTAGGCATCCTTCATTTACTACGAAGCACATTCATAATTACTGATCTGGTTGAGGGTTCAAAGTCTAAGGATATTGTCCAAATTTCTGAGGCAGCTTTAGGAGACAGGATGCTTGCTGATGTTCTGTAGAGGTAGCCAAAGGTATCTCTGAGGCACATTCAGTGAAAATTGAAAGGAGACTTACACAGTCATGTCTCAGAGCAGTTGTACTAGTCGCTCCTGTGTGAAGCCACTATTGCCAGTATCGAAGCCTTCCCATTCTGTTCTGTTCACAGACTAGAAACTTAGAGCCAAAACAGGTAATGTTTACTCATAAGGTTGGTCCAACATATGTTCGCTTATACCTTTCCAGCAAGCCCATAAGCTCTAGGGGGAACGGACTCTCCTCTTAGATTACATAATGCTGAGTACACTGGATTGTTCTTTATACATTATCTAGTAAACAGGGCCAATTCTAACATGTTATTGTCAGTTTGCATTAGCAAATTCTGACATTGCCTCTTTCCCAATTACAGTTGACTAATGCTTATCAAAACGAGATATATTGCTGCATTTGTGCGTCCTCTCACATTTGTTCTTGCTTGTTTCCACTAACATAAGACCGTAGGTGTGAAATTTCAGAAAATAAAAGTCTGAACTTTGCAAGATTTCTGGCCCTTAAATTGGATGCTTGACAGAACTGAATTTGTGTCTTCTGTCAAATCTCCCCATGGTTACTGTTGCTTTTGGCTAACGTATAGCTAGCCTAGGCTTACTGGTTGCAATCAGCTTGCATTTCTCTTTTCACAAATGGACATCAAAGGTCAGATCTCCCTTCACTGATGTCAGTCCTCTGGCTCTGTCGAATTTACTCGCCCTGACATAAATGAGACCAATACTAGGCTCCAAAGCTTCTGTATTATTTGCTTGTGGCAAACTCTGGTCCCTTGAAACTGAGCAGAAAAGAGAGTTAGACCTGCCCTATGTCACTGATAACATGTAAGGCATATGCCTCCACTTTTGTAGGTAACTGGGATGTACTAGATGCTAAAGGAAAGCACAGAAGCCCTGAGAAGAGATTACTCTTTTTTTTCCAAAGGTATAGGATAAAACTGAGAACTATAGAGACTGTAGCGAGTTGTTCATATGCAGAAAAATTACTGCATAGCAGCAGCTGTATGTGTGGTCTTCAGGCTTGTCCTGGAGCAGCCCTTCCTTTTCCCTATGGACGACCAGACAGTGATAATTCTTAGGGGCCACTGGGGCTTACCTGCCTCTCAAGGCTGCCTGCAAAGACACAGGATGACAAGGACAGTGGGGCACCAGGGACTAGTCTCAGAGCAGTTAATTCTGCCAGCAGTGATGGGGAGCTTACCAGCTTTTTGGTCGCTGCTGTCCTCAGTAGTGGACAGTAGCACTACTGTCCACCAGTAGCTTGCTAAAGACAAGGATGTTTATATGGCAGTCTGAAGTTCTCTACAGCATGCAATCTTTTCTGGTTTATTTTATTTGTTATGCTACTTTATTTTAAACTGTATAAAGATCGTAAGTGGAACCTGTTCTTGCCCTCCTTCTTGTTCTTGGAAAAGTACATTTAAAAAAAAAAAAAGAGAACGGGACTGTTTTGAACCTTGAGAGAAACAGTTCAGTCTGGGAAAAGCTTTTGGGTACCAGGCTGTTCTAGCTGATCTTATTATCTTAACCTTATTGTATAGTAATGCTCAGGCTAATGCTGTACCTTGCTAGCCTCTAATGGGTGGAGCCAGAGCTGTCATCTGGCAGTAACCCTGTATTGCTAAAAGCTAATGGAGATTCCTCTTTGGATCCCATTTTAGAGTTCTGTGATTTTAGAGCGGGGCTGACTTTTCCAGTTAGGAGTGCAGCAAAGTAATTAACAGCTAAGATGTAATAGGAAAGAGGGAGTTCTACTGGCTGACACAAATAAGGCAGAATACAAACTTTTCCTAGGCTTGAAGCCAGCTGGCTGTCTTTCTGGGATTTTAAAACTCAGAAACAATTACTTTATTATTTCAACAGAATATGGTGGCCCTCTGCTCTTTCAGTTAAAGAAACAGCTATGTAAGAAATAAGACTACTTTCCTAATGTCTGTAGGGAGCAACTTATGATGGGGCCCATTATCCTTTTAAGACACTCATCTGAGTTCTGAAGATGCAAGGGCACTTAGAAAGACTGTATGTTTACCCAGATGAACTAAACTAATAGGAAAAAACCCCAAAAACATTGTGTCTTTCAAAATCTTGTGGGAATAATGTTGTTGAAACTTCACTTCTGACTGTAAACTTGCCCTGCCACCCAAGAGGGGAAACTGCAATTGAAATCTGCCCTCTTCCTGCAGTGGTGCTGCTAAATAAATGAGTCACCTGTGAGTTACAGAGCAGTAAATACATCCACTGACACCTAATAAAGCAAGGCAGAGTGAAGTTCCAGTACTTTATGGTGTCACCAGAACCCTATGATGTATTTATAGACAGCTTTGCAGTTTTCAATTTTATTTTTTTTTGTTTTGTTTTTTTTTGTGTGTTTTTTGTTTTTGGGGTTTTTTTGATGTTTTACTCATACAGTTTGGCTTTCTTGGCCTTTCTCCTTTTTGCATAAGGTGGTTTATCCAATGGTATGCAGTGAAGGAAGGTTGGTAAGCAGAACTTAGGACAGCTCCCAGCACATGGACGACACACAGCAGCTCTCTGTTTCTGCTGTTGAGGAACTACCAGGCATTTTCTATCTCTGGACAGGGCACTTTGAAGTGATGGTCATCTTTGTACATTCCCTGCACCTAATCTGGTACCTCAGTATGTTGGGAATGGTTGTTGGCAGAATAAGGAAAGGATCAGTGATATATTTTGGAGCTTGATAATTTATCATCCATTGAGGGCTCTGCCTCCAGCAGCAGCCCAAGACATGGTCAGCATGAACAGGGGCTCTCAAGAGTGGACAAGAGAAGAGGATGTGGTCGGTCAGACTGTTAAAGGGGAATTAAGAGTCCAAGGGCACTACCATAGAACAGTCAACAAAGAAAGTCCCTCTTCTGTTTGGTTTTTTGTTTCTCTTTCAGCATCAGGGCAAACAGATGCAGGACAGTGGCAAGGAGTGTGTCCATGCAGTTCCCTTGCTCTTCTCTCTAGAATTGTGCTTCCTAAAACACATCCATTTTCAATACAAATGGATGAGTTTTCCCCCACTGCCTTCTGAAGAAACAGCATCAAGTTCTCAATGTTTAGATCTAGAGTCCCTTTTTAAGTGATTGATCCTGTAATGTGTGGTATGTTCTGTCCTTTTTGTAATGCTGTAGTCAGACAAAAAGAAAGCAAAAAATGATGGGAGGCAGATTTTTGTTGCATTTCTGATAACTACCTGGGTCTGAAATTTTTTCAGAACAGATTTCTTGTATTTTACAAGTAAGCTATTCAGTGATGTGTATTTAATATACCTCCTTTCCCCTAAATCTAGCCCCCTACAATCTAACTACACAATAAATATTCTATAGTATTTTGTCTGGGGTCTGGGTGAAAGTTAAGACTTATGTGATGAGGGATTCAAGGTGGATGTTGGCAGCCTGTCAAGGGTGATATGATAGGTTATGTTCACCCTCTTCTTCCCAGCACAGTTAGGAACAGGGGGTGGCTTCCTCTCAAAGTCAGAATCCTTCTGGGTATCCCACCACATATATGGCAGCAACTCCAGTTTTCTCAACAAAACTCATGTCCAGGAGCACTTGTCTTGCACAGATAAAATTCCTCTGTGCACTGTGCATGGCACTGCAGCTCTGCCAGCTAGCAGGCACCTGCACCATGGGTTACTCACCCCTGTCTCTAGCTGTGTGCACTGTTGTGTAGAAGGCTGGTATTCCACTTTAAGGCTAACAAACAGCCACCAAATCAGTCAAACATTTGTACTAACAGCATGTACTGGTTAGGATGGAGAAATCTCAGTGTCTGTTCTGTTCAGTTCCCATGACTATCCGTCACTCACTGTCTCAACGCTTCTGCGCCTCCATTTCCTTATCTGTAGAATGGCAAAGTAATACCTAAAGCTGTTGAATGGCTTCATTAATAAAAGATTTTAGAGCACTCTGAAATTCTCAGGTGGCAGATGTTGGATAAATTTGAAAGTAATATTCTTGGTTTCCAGCTTTACCATCCACAGTCATTGATTAAACCCAGCAAAACACTGAAATACTTGTCACCGCTCTAGACCAGTTAAACTATAACATTAGTTACTAGAAAACAGATTAGAAGCATATCAGGCTCAGCTAGAAGTACTAGGTGTTACTGATGTGTTGTAAGAGAGATCAATGACAGAAACCATTGCACCTCTGCATTAGGGAAATACTGGTGTCCTACTCAATACTTGAGTTGAGCACATTTCTGAGGTGCATGTGTGCAGTCCTACAAACATGGATCTTGGAGGGGAAAACAAGGAAACGTACAGCCGTAAACATTTTTTTCCCATTTGAATGAATAAATGCAGGAGGGGAAGGCAGGGCTGTCCCAGGCAAGTCCTGGGGTTGGCTAGTTCCTTTTTCAAAGCTCCATATTGGCTCCCTGAGTGATCTTTTTTAAGTCCCTACACCCTTGGTGCCTGGCTTCCCTGGAGTGGCTGGGGATTTTTATCATGCAAATTGATAGGCAGTAAATTACTAGGTAATGCTACCGCATTCATTTATTAATTTATGGGCTGCAAACTCTGGCTGCAGTCCTTACTCTCTGAGAATTAAGTGCAAATATACCTGCTTGGACTTGGACTGTTGTTGCAGGAGCATTTAAGGGGGCAGGGGGGAATAAAACAAAAAATCTATTAAAGCAGTATGGAGTTTTAATACGCGCAGTCATTCCTGGTGACCACTTTGCTGGTGGCTTTTCCTGGTGACTTTTGCAGGATGGGGGAGCGAAGCTAATTGAGTCTCTCTAGCTTCGCCGAGGGCCGAGTACTGGTGGCGCCCGCCCTGCTCCAACTCCCAGCCGCACACGTCCCACCGAGCTTCTGCACCCGAGGCTCCGCCGGCTCCGCGCCCTAGGCCCTCCACGGCAGGAAGGCCGTGCCCGAGGGAAGCGGCCACGTCCCGTCCCGGCAGGGACGGGGTGAGCGCGTTCCCCTAGAGGCGGCTCGGGTCCGGCAGCCGCCGCGGCCTGGCCCCCGCCCGCGAGCGCTGGTTCCCCAGTGCGGTGCGCTCCGCTCGGGCAGCGCAGGGAACTCCACTGCGAGCAGTTCTGGGGTTCCGGCGTGGTTCCCACTGCTCAGAGCAGAGCCGCTATCGCCGCCGCGCGCGGGTTCAACTCTCTCCTGGCCCCAGGGGCCCGGGACGGGCCTGATTCTCCGGCGCTGCGGGGACGGCGGGCGCGTGTGTAAAGCAGCGGCGCATGAATGGCGGGGGCGGTGCCGCCCCCGGCCCCGCCTCCCCCTGGAGCCAGCCAGTCCCTCTGCGGAGAGCTGCCGCCGCCCTCATTGGCTCGCCAGGGCCGGGACATTTGCATACGGTTGGCCCATTCGTGGAGCCGCTTCCCCGGCCGCCCCGGCTGCGCTTCACCTGCGCCGCCGAGTTGCCCGCACTTGGCGCGCCGGCCGCCCTCCCCCATCCCGCCCCTGGCTCCGCTCGCTCCGCGCCCCGCCGCGCCGACGAACCCTCGCCACCCGGCCCTCCGGCTTCTCCTCCGCGCTTGCCCGTCTGGGAAGACTTGGCGATGCCCTCCCCGGCTGCGCGGGGTTCATCGGCTTGAGTCCTCGGTCGCCTGGATCCAGTGGAAGAAGGATAACAATCCAGATCTGTGTGTGTGTGTGCGCGCGCGTGTGCGTGTGCCTAGCAGTTCTGCATTGCAACACTTGCTAGTGGAGAAGCAAGAGAAACCCTCTGGAATTGGGATAAAAAAAAAAAAAAAAAAATCAAAAATTTACCTGGGGTCTCTGGCTTATTTCTTCTTTTTCGCTTTCAGTAGTCCCTCTCAGCAAAGTGAGAGACAGGGATCGCAGGCAGGGAAAAGTCCTCAAGGACCCCGTGATCCTGGAGGAACCTGACAAGTGCAAGCTCCAGGACCCTCGCGCTGACATGTGCGGCTTTCCTGCGCTCTCCTGGAGGCTCGGTACGGCCGCGGGGTTCCTGGCTCAGTAGATCCAGCCCTGGGAAACGGCGCGTCTTACTCTTCTGTGTGTGGTTACTAACGTTCCCCTTTCCCTCCCCTTTCCTTCTAGCACTCACTCTCTCGCACAGACACACAGCCTCTTTGCCTCTTGAACACACACGCACGCCCTAGAGCCTCAGAAGCGACTCTCCTTTCTGCTAGCATGGGTTCCCTGGCATCATGAACCTTATCCTGTCTCTCTGGCTGGAATTCAGACTGTCCGTCTGTAGATGTCCTGTGCCTTGACCATGCACCTGAGAATAGACCCCAGCATTTGCCCGGGACGCCGCCCCGCCTGGACCCTGTGGATGTGCTCCCTCTTTTGGGGATGTATCGTCAGCTCTGTGTGGAGTTCCTCTAACGTGGCTTCTTCTGCCTCCTCTTCCTCGTCTGTATCTCAGGCTCAGTATGAGCATCACTTCCACGGCAGCAAGCACCACTCTGTGCCTATCTCTATCTACCGCACCCCTGTCTCCCTCCGAGGAGGACACGGTGGGTTCCCACTCTTGTTTCTTTCTAATCTTTTTTAGAGCGGCTGGAGCAGCAGAGGGGGAACAGGGACGATGGCTGTGACTCCGGGGAACGGGGCAGGGGGGAGCGGGGGGCCTCCCAGCCCCTCGTAATTCCGTCGTTAGCTCTCCTTCCCGTTAACCCTCCTTTCTTCCCCTGACCGAGTTGAGCCCAGGGCTGAGGACGCGTTGCTGTCAGAGCCAACTTCCCCGGCCGGCGTGGTTCAGCGGAATGGAGGGCGGGGGTGGCGGGGGTGGCGGGGCCGGGGCCGGGGCTGGCTCGGGTCGCTCCATGCTAGGCGGCAGCGCCGAACACCTCGAGGCAGGTGGAGGGGCACCTGCTCCCATCCCGCTGGGGCTGGGAGTCCTCCGAGAGGGGATCACTCCCTCCCTGGCTCCTGACCCCAGCGAGTCTTAGCGGCTGAGGCGGCCCTTGCAGAGGCTCGTCTTCCCGGCCGCCCCCCGCTCCGGTCCTCCTGGGTGACCCACTGCGGTAGAGCCGGCCGGGGGCTCGGGGGAGGCACCCGCCGCGGCTTTGCTCTGCTCTGCCCTGCCCTGCCCGCCTTCTCGTCGCTTTGCAGTCTTCCTTTGT
This sequence comes from Todiramphus chloris collaris, assembly GCA_025345505.1. Taxonomy (NCBI): domain Eukaryota; kingdom Metazoa; phylum Chordata; class Aves; order Coraciiformes; family Alcedinidae; genus Todiramphus; species Todiramphus chloris. The sequence goes on along the minus strand of JANVCC010000033.1, from coordinate 3,394,784 downwards.
GAAGTTATTGGATGGCTTGGGACATACAAAAAAAAAAAAGTGAGGTGTCTTTATCCCTGTTCCTTGCCTAATGCCTGGAAGTGGCTTCCCAGGAAACCCAGAAGCAAGAAGTAATAGAGAGTAGGATTTCAGTTCAGCTGCAAGGGAGAAGGGGAAGAGGGGATCTGAGAATACTAAGAGGGAGTGGAGTGGGGGAGCCACCAGCATCCTGCTCCTGAAATGCTGAACGGTGCTTAGCAGCTGGACTAGCACTGTCTCTTGCTAATCTCTTCTGAGTCTGCCCATCCTGAGAGGAGATGGCCCAGGCTTGCCTAACATGGGGCCTCTCCCTCATCTTCCCCTCTTCTCTGTCCTGTGTCTCTTGGCTTCTACCTCCAGCTACATCAGGTCATCAGCTGGGAGAGGCAGGCAGGCCAAAGCCTGGTCCTTTTCACCTGCAGGTCTGCAGGTCAGGGTCAAGTGTGGCTAAGGTGTGAATCTGGTAGAAGCTCTGCTCTGCCTCCTTTTAGGCAAAGATAGTTGCCTTTCCAGTATATCATTAAAGTCTCTGCCTTTGTACCCAGCTCTGACCTTCTCCCTTCAGCTTGCTTTTTCTTTACCTATTCCTGTTAGAAACCCTTTGGGTCAGGGACTGGCTGATCCCTCATGGCCCTTACTTTGTCTTCCCCCATTAGAGGGACTTTCTCACATAGTCTTTGAGTATTGCTGCAAATATCAGGGCTCCTGCTGCTAATGATTAATAAACCATATCAGAGTTTTTTACTTGGGTGGTGCTTAACAGATGGTCTTGTATCTGGCATGGCACTGGTTCCCTTTCCATGTGGGGCCTGAATGTGTTGCTTTTGCTTTTTTGGGATGGATATGAACTTTGGGGTTGAAGTGGGAGGCTGACAGGATGCTGCCACTTGCGTCTGCAGAACTGGCTGCGCACCTCCAGCTTGACCCGCTTCACCCAGCAGCATTTTGGTCCTGAGTCTTCACCTGTGCAGCACAATTCTGTTCTGCAGTGCCCTGGGCTCCCCTCTCCAGCACTGCCAAAGCACCAGTAACTTTCCTTGCAGTGCTCCCAGTTATCCTTTGCCCATGCCTTCCAGCATCTCTGCCAAAGTACCTCCTGCTAGCACAACCCTGCTCTGATGGTGCTCAGTAGTGACCCACAACATCTGCCTCCTGGCTTTGTTCCTGAGCCTGTTCCTTCTTTGATGCTCAGACCTGCAATACTGAGCTCCTACAGTTCTGCCAGTGTACCTGTAGCCTTAATTGGAGGTCTGTTCATTGCTGTGCCATTTGAATTCTTCAGACTGCTCTGCTGGTCATCCAGGTGCTTTTCTGTGATACTCCAGGTTTCAATATCCCTGCAACCCTGACAGTCCTGCAAGTACATCATCCTAGCTCTTGCAGCAGCCATGTAATGCGGCATTCCAACCAACTGTCCCAGGGCCCTCCCCTCCCTTCCTCTCTCCTTCCAAGTGGTCCCTCTCCCTCATTTCTTTCACCAGTTCTTCTTTTTCTGGTCCTGCACAGATGTGCTTCTGTAGCTAAGTGCTCCTATCATGGAAGGGTATAGCAAAGTTTGGCTCATAGGTCACTTGTGAGGAGAGAAGGATGTCGCAAAATGTGACAGTGATTAGTCTTGATGTAAAAGGCAGGCAGTAGTCTGTGGTAGAGTCCCCAGTCTGTTTCCTGGTCAGGAAATGATAGTTCTTTTCTCCTTGATGACTTTTCCATCTGCCCTGAAAGCTCAGCAAAGCCTCATTTAAGAGCCTGAGCAAAAGCTGTTAGGAACTTCAGTGAGAGGCAGGCATTTTTTGCTGTGTCCTCATTGCAGTAAGGAATCAAGGGAAACTTTGAGCTGGGGAGCTCAGGCTGGTGCATAAGCCAGTCTGAGATTTTTTTTTTTTCCCTTTCTTAATCATGCCATGTAGAAAAGCTGGCATGGAAACCCCCTTTGGCCGTGAGTAAGGGGTGGGGGGGAGGGGGAGAGAGAGCGGAAAAAGTGACCACAAAACTAGCTGGTCACGTAAGGACATGCATGGTTTCATTCTGTATTTTCTTTCACTGTTGCATGACAGAGACCCTTAGAATTTAGATCCACGACGATGTTGAGGAGTCAGATCCCAAGGAGGCCGTGCACTCCCTGTTTTCTGGGATTTTAATTTTTTTTTTTTTTTTGGCTAGAGGGAAATAAAAATTTGTTTTGACTCCTGCCCTACTTGGTGGCTAAATTCATACTGGTTTCAGAAGGAATCAGGTCAGGATCCTGGCCACCCTGCTATGTTGCCTTCCAGTCCCACAGTGCTTACCACTGGGACTCAGTCTTGTATTTAACTGTAGTTTTCCTTTTTTCTTCTACATCCCAGTGGACTTCAGTCTCTTTGAAGAAGCAGATTAGTATCTAGCACAGAGGAAAAGTAAATGTCTCCTTAGTAGTGAACATTTGTTTGGAGTACGTTCCTTCAAAATCAGTGGAAAACCTTCTTGGGTCTTGAACAGGACCAGGCCCTGATCCAGCAGTTGTTACTGTGCTGGTGTTACGAGAGTTAATTATGAAATCAGCGAGCTGGTGCTTTCCAGCAGTTGAGCTGCAACCTGCAAATGTAAAACTTGGCATAGTGTAGCTTCTCAAGGAGAAAGTCTTTGTATCAGATTTAGCTCCCTGTCAATAGGGGAGTGAGCTTGGACAGGCAGAAGACTTCAACAAGGTCAAAGAAATCTTTTTTCCATGTGAGGACCTTCCTTGACTGTCAGAAATCTTTCTCCCTGAGCAATAGGAAGAGAAAGCCATGATTCTGCTTTTTTCACTGAGGGCTTGTGAGACAGAAGGTGGAAGAAAATCCAACCGTGAAACAAAGTTGGGTCTGTGTTTACTGAAAGTCCACATGTGCTGAATCCTCCTGCCTCCCCTTAGCTATTTAGCACCCAGCTGGGTCAGCTGCTTTACCAAAGCCTGCAGCAGTGGCTTCACAGCCCCTCTTTCCATATTCTCATTGCCTCAGCTGATGAATAATGCATGCTTCTAGTTGACAGATAATAAAATTAAGAGATTTGTGCATGTTTTGTCTTAGTGATTAATTTATTAATTTAGTTTCTCCTTTTCTCCTCCAACTGTTTTTTCTCTGTCCCTCCTTAATGGATGGGGAGCAGGGATGCACAGAGGTGATGCGATGGCTTGTGTAGATTGCCCCAGCATTCAGAGTGCTGCTGTGCAGAGGGAGCAATGGTGGGCATGGGGGTATTTCCCTTTTGTTTTTCACTTTGTGGGGATTAGGCTGGCTCAGGCTGTTGCACAAGTCACAGCAAGAAGTGAAGGCTTGTCATGGGGACTGGCAGTGATCAGTCACTAGATCTTGTAGGTGTAACTCTCAGGCCTTAGTTCCTAGTTCTTCTGTCATTAATATAAAGTGTTTCCATCTCTTTTATATATATATTTTTTGAATCAGCAAATGAGAACAAATGCTTGAACAAATCAAGAGAGTATTTCCATAAAATAGGCAGGTATTCTGCAAGCTAGTGTTAAAGCTTGCAACACACAGCTATGAGAGTGTACCGTCTTTATAAATTATATGTCCTACTCCTTGCTTGCTCCTCCAGTGTGACCTGTTCCTCATCTCAAGTGTCTTTGTTACTGCAATCCTGCATTTTCTATAAAATGGGAAACTAATTCCCAGCTTTTGGCACTGCCTGTTCCCCAGTACTGTGCAGGACCTTCCCCCCTCCTTTAAAGGAGATTACTTTAAGCATAGATTGGTAGCTTTAACAAAAAGGAAAAAAATCATTCTACACAGAGCAGTCAGTGATCCAGTAAAATTAACTTAATTCAGAGCTGAAATTAGGATTGCAGTTAAGTTCTGCAAAGGTGAAAAGCTAGAAGTCTGTCTACTTTCTGTGGCTCGTCTCTAGTCTCTATCAAGAATGAAGTCTAATTTTTTTGCAGTCTGGTGATTCTATATGCCTGAGTGTTTACATTCCCTTCCTTAGGGACATTAGCAATGACTAATATTTTTAAAGAAAGGTGAAATCTGCTTAAATTTTCTCAAGCTGGATATGCAGAAATCTAAGCATTCAAACTCATTAGTCCCTTGTAGTCTTAAGTGACCGTATCTGAGCTTTACCTCCCTGTGCTGACTCTCTGTAGCTCTTCTGGGAAAGCACAGCATTCGGTAGTTGAACAGAGGAAAATTCTGGTATACTGGTATATTCTTTGCATACTTTTACATGAAACAGATTCTGATCAGGTGCTTTGACTTTTTATTCTGTGCACAGCACTAACTGTTCCCAACTTGGAATAGTTTGCATTGATCTGCAAAACTGAAGCTTAAGTTGGTTCACCTGGTACTTGATCCTCGGTGATCCCAGTGAGATCTGGAACATGAGAAATCTAGTGTTATTATTGAACACTGTCACTCTGATTTAATATGTCTCTGTGCTCTTTGAAACATTGCTCAGACCTGTGCTGCAGAAGGTACAGTCTCTTAAGATGTGTTTAAAAAACCCCTCTTCTAATAGCTACTTTGTGCTTGCTCAGTATCTTATAGCACATTTTGCAAAAGTGGGAATGCTAGTTCTGAGCCAGAATTAGATCAGAGCTTTCTTCCTCCTTATATTTCCTTTGCAATTTTGACTGGAAAGAGGTTTCTTCTTCTATTTATCATTTCTGCTTTTGGGTAATACAGCCCTGACTTGTCAAGCAACTGCCACTTTCTACTGCAGAGGTGACTGCATTTCAAAGACAGATGAAGGATCCTGCTGTATGCTTTGTATAGGCATTGAAGTTGTAAAGAATTTTGGGTTATGTGACACAAACTACGCAGTCAGAATGCTGCAGAATGAGAATGGTGCTTTTTATAGTATTTCCACAGTTGAAAAATGGAAGAAATTTCTCTTAAAGATACTGTCCAGTTTTCCTTGTTTTTTTCCTTTTTTTTCTCTTCCTTTTTTGTTTTGTTTTTTTTTTGGACGTGGTTTTAAATTACATTCTTGAACAATGTTATGATAGTTACTGGGTTATTACATATTGTGCTGTTGGAAGCTCCAAATTCCTTACATAGGTCTCCCTAGAGGCAGGAAAAAGTACCTAGGTCATCTAAGGTAGGAACACTAATAAAACAGGATAGTCTCCAGCTGGTGGTGGTGAAGTTCCATAGTTTGCCATACAGTAAATAACCAAATAAAAAGCTGGAGCTTCTAAGTGCAAGGCGCTGAATTTTTGTCTGGGAAGTACACAGGGTGACCATCCTCTGAATTTTCATGTGTTGTGCCTTAAGAAAACCAGCTCTCGATGCAGTTGGCCAGGATGACAGTCCTGTGCTAGTTGGCAGACACTTTTTGGGTTTGCATTTTTCTTCTTTTGGTGGGCTTTGATAAATATGAAAGGTCACTTGCAATAGAGAGACAAAGGTGGTTTCCTTGTTTTCTGTGTAACCTCTGCACGCTGTTGATCAGTGGCTCCTATTTGTTGTATGACCTTGGTGAAACTACTTTTCTTTCTGACTTGCTTTTTTCATCTGTGAAATGAAGAGGTATCTCCTAGGTGAGGTGAGCAGTCCTGGTGCACCTGTGTACTTAGAGGGGAGACACACAAATGTATGAAATCCCAGTAGTCCTCTTAGGCTTTAGATGTCGTAGCAACTTAAAAGAGCAGCCTGCTTCCATCTCTCCTTGAAATACAAGCAAGATGCTTTCAAATTCTATACATAGATCCCTGTAGCATCTTTCCTCGTGGCTTTAATGACTGGATAGGCTCTAGTGCCAAATGCCATCACTGGTGTTTCTGAAGGAGCAGGAGAGCATTTTGGCTAGAGTGTGCTGGATTCAGGGTGCTGAATTCCAGGCAGCTGCCAGAGCCAGAGGCCTGCGATTCACCACAGCTCCCTTGCCACCCTCACAAATTACCTCTCTTGATCTTTGTGTGTGTGTGTGTTGTTTTTGCACATTAAAACATAACTACGTATACCCCTGAGTGACTTTCCCCCAAACTATGAATTTGAAGTGCTTCCGACACTGTCTTTTAGAATTTGAATATAATTATGTGCTTTGGGTCTAAATTGTGGTTTTTTCTACATAAGAAACTAATGGAAATGATCTGGCTGTTCCTGTAGTTTACAGATTATATGCTTTAGATCTGGGGATGTATATTTAGGCTGCTTTTCTGTATGGTATATTAAAATGAAAATGAAGTTGGTGTGAGCTATAGTGGTTGCTAAGCATGAATAGCAGCCTGATAAAGGACATTACTAAATTGATCCAGTGCTAAGGTTTACTTTATCATCTCTTAGTTTTGCACCTTTCATGTCTTTACATTCTTGATTACAGAGAACAGGAGAGTGGAAAGTATTTCACGGTCTGTAGAGGGCCTTGTGTCTGCAGAAGCTCAAGGGACAGGGTGAATGAATCAGAAAGATGTAAGATGTTGCTAAAAAAAGACCCTTTGGTAATCTGTGAATACCACATAGTAAAGAATCTGGGAAAACTTTGTGTTCTAGACGGCTCAGGAAGAGAGTACCATCAGGCTGACTCACTTGTTTAGTCAACAGGACAGATTCCATTTAATAACTGCAAAGTAAATCCATCTCCATGCTATCCTTGGAACATGGTTTTGAATTTAGAACAAATTCATTAAGCACATCAAGTGGATGGAAGGTGGGAGGAGGTGAAGTTAATTTTTTTTCCAACAGTTTGATCTTTAACATCATGCTGGATGACATCAACTGATTGTCTGGACATGTTTGGTGAACATGGGACCAAGATATTTGGCTTATATTCAAGGACTACTTCTTCAAAGCTCAAGATCAGAGCATCCCAACAGGTAGGAAATCAAGAAGGGGAGCCAGGATACCCACATGGTTAAAGAAGGAACTGCTGGGCAAACTCAAGTGGAAGAAGAGAGTCTTTAGATTGTGGAAGGAGGGGATGGCCACTTGGGATGAATATATGGCTATTGTCAGAGGATATAGGGAGGTAACCAGGAAAGCTAAGGCGTCCTTGGAGTTAAACCTTGCAAGGGAGGTCAAGGACAAAAGAAAAGTCTTCTTCAAATACATTCAAGACAAAACTAACACTAGGGGCAATGTAGGCCCACTGTTGAATGAGGCGGGTGCCCTGGTGACAGAGGATACAGAGAAGGCGGAGTTACTGAATGCCTTCTTTGCCTCTGTCTATACTGCTGGAGACTGTCCTTGGGAGACCAAGACCACTGAGGCTCCAGAGGAAGTCAGGACAGAGGAGGAGACTTCCTTGGTTGATGAGGACTGGGTTAGGGATCAGCTGAGCAATCTGGATGTACTAAATCCATGGACCCTGATGGGATGCACCTACGAGTGCTGAAGGAGCTGTTGGAAGTCATTGCTCGGCTACTCTCCATCTTCTTTAGAAAGTCATGGAGAACAGGAGAGGTGCCTGAGGACTGGAAGAAAGCAAATGTCACTCCCATCTTCAAAAAAGGCAAGAAGGAGGACCTGGGTAACTACAGACCAGTCAGCCTCACCTGAATCTCTGGAAAGGTGATGGAACAGCTTATCCTTGGCACTATCTCTAGGCATATCGAGGACAAGGGGGTCATCAGGACCAGTCAACTTGCTTTTACCAAGGGGAAGTCACGTTTGACCAACATGATAGCCTTCTATGAAGAAATAACCAGGTGGATAGATGATGGTGGTTCAGTGGATGTGGTCTACCTTGATTTCAGTAAAGCATTTGACACCGTCTCCCACAGCATCCTTGCAGCTAAACTGAGAATATGTGGTCTGGATGATCAGGTAGTGAGGTGGATTGTTAACTGGTTGAAGGAAAGAAGTCAGAGATTTGTGGTCAATGGGGCAGAATCTAGTTGGAGGCCTGTGTCTGGTGGAGTGCCTCAGGGGTCGATACTGGGGCCAGTACTGTTCAATATATTCATCAATGACCTGGATGAGGGAACAGAGTGCACTGTCAGCAAGGTTGCTGACGATACAAAGCTGAGAGGAGTGGCTGACACACCAGCAGGCTGTGCTGCTTTTCAGCAAGACCTAGACAGGCTGCAGAGTTGGGCAGGGAGAAATCAAATGAAATACAACAAGGGCAAGTGTAGAGTCTTGCATCTGGGAAAGAATAAACCCATTTACCAGTATAGGTTAGGGATTAATTTGTTAGAGAGTAGCATGGGGGAAAAGGACCTGGGGGGTCCTGGTGGACGGCAGGATGGCCATGAGCCAGCAATGCGCCCTCGTGGCTAAGAAGGCCAATGGCATCCTGGGATGTATTAGAAGGGGTGAGGTTAGTAGGTCGAGAGAGGTCCTCCTCCCCCTCTACTCTGCCCCAGTGAGACCTCATCTGGAATATTGTGTTCCGTTCTGGGCCCCTCAGTTCAGGAGGGACAGGGAGCTGCTTGAGAGCATCCAGCACAGAGCCACAAAGATGATTAAGGGAGTGGAGCATCTAAAGCACATAAAGGGCAAGTTGTCAGGAGGATGGAGCCAGGCTCTTCTCTGTTATGTCCAATGATAGGACAAGGGGCAACAGGTGTAAGCTGGAGCATAAGAGGTTCCACAGAAACATAAGGGAGAACTTTTTCACTGTGAGGGTGATGGAGATCTGGAACAGGCTGCCCAGAGGGATTGTGGAGTCTCCTTCTCTGGAAACATTTAAAAGCCACCTGGACGCATTCCTATGTCACCTGCTCTAGGTGGTCCTGCTCTGGCATGGGGGTTGGACTAGATGATCTTTCAAGGTCCCTTCCAACCCTTAACATTCTGTGATTCTGTGAACCCTTTGGTTCCTTGCTCATCTGCTGCACTGCCAGCGAAGGTTTTCATGACTCTGTGTCATGGCTGGATCCTGCAGTTACAGCAGCCTGCTTTGCCGACAACCCCAGCCAGTGGAGACATTACAGCAATGTTGTCTGGAAGTGTTTCTATGTAGCTGGTTCTGCAGGTTTGCTGTTTCAGTTACCAGATGTTTCAATGCACAAATGTCCTCCACTGCTCATGAAGGCTTCAAATCATAGCATGAGAGCAAAGCAGCAGAATACAGAAATTTCCCGAATAGTGTTGAGAAGGCAGTTACGGGGCGGTTAAGGGAGAAAACACAAAGTAGTCAACTGTGTATCAAGCACACTAGTTATTAAGAGTGTTTCTCCTTATATCATCTATAAAGCATACATAAACGTGGGTTTTAGAGAAGCCAAGTCTACCAGTGTTTTATTAAAATTGCAAACTTTCAGCACTGCTCATTTCGTCAAGCAGGAAAATTGGTTTCTGAAGCGTGTATGTGTGCTAGCAAATGTTGCAAGATGGTTTGAGATCTGCCTGCCTTATGCATGGCAAGTGAACATGTTTGACTTAAACAAGAATTGACCTGAAATTGTTGAAAAAATGCAAGTGTTCAAACAAAAGAATAATAATAAAAAGGGGGCTGATTCATTTTGATTCAGTTTTTGTGCTGCCTGGACTATACATAGAAAATGGGTTCTGCCAAAGATCTCCACCTGGCTGTCTACTCTGGAAAGACTCTCACTGTCTGGTTGAACACTCAGGAATCGCTGTGTTTATTGGATTAAAACCTCTGAGTTTCTTGTACTTCATCTTTTGTAACTTCCCTGAGTTATGGTGATCATCTGAGACAGTTTTACTCCAAAGAGTATTGGAGTTTGTGGTTATATATTTGGAGTTTGTGGTTAGATAGACACATTTGCTGACCTACAAGCACTGTGGGTCTTTTAGTATCTGGTGAGGTGAAAGTGGAAGCTGTAGGTAAAAACCTGACATTTCCCTCTTTCCTTTGTTTTCTCTTCTTGATTTACTTGTCTAATGGCAGCCTATCTTAGCTTTTCACATATTCTGATTATGCTGCTGATAATTTCAATGTTGATTGTAGGGATCTTATGTGGGATTCCACAGAAGAGTTTATGATTTGCTGATGCCCACTTAGTGCAGTGTTTAGGAATGCTGGTAGCCCACACAGGACCTAAAGTAGTCTTAGATTTATGTGGTCTACATCTAGTTACCTGCTTCCATACCATCTCTGTAGGATTGAAGGAGGACCCTGTTCCCCCGATATCGTCTTTTCTTTGCAGTTAAGTAATGAGTGACAAAGCTATTCTGAGTTTCCCTGATCTTGCTCTCCTGTCTGCAGTCCAGCATATTTCCATCAGTGTAGGTTTGCAGTATACTGATGGCTTTGAATGCCTTTTCACATTTTATTATCTCACCATGGAGTCTGCTCTCCTTCCTATGCCCTCATACATTCAGAGGCAATTCATTAGAGGGAAAGAAAAAGCAAAGAAATGAATTTTCCTTGAGAAGTGTATTCAGCATCTTATACAAACTCACAGAAGAGAAACAGAACAGAGAATTCTTACTATCTTCCTATCTTCTTTTCAAACTTTTTTTTTTTTTTTCCCCTGTGGAGAATCTGGAGGGGAAAAAAGTCTCTGCCATGCAAGCATCCCTTTGTCTGGTGATTTGCTTTTCTGCAAGTAGGCACTATGAGCATGCTAGGCTTGTAGTAGCCTGGAACGGAGTAAAGTAAAAGAGATGCCTGTCCTCCAGAATCGATGTGTGTTGGCTTAGGATAAAAAAGGAATATGTCATGTAACCAAAGATCAGGGTGGCAAATTGAATCATAGAATAGTTTTGTCTGGAAGAGACCTTCAAGATCATCAAGTCCAACCTTACTCCTAGCCCTATCAAAACCACTAAACCATGTCCCTAAACACAACATCCACCTGGATCTTAAACATTTGCAAAGATGGTGACTCCACCACCTCCCTGGGCAGGCCAATCCAATGCCTGACAACCTGTTCAATAAAGAAATTCGTCCTAATATTCATACTGAACCTCCCCTGGTTCAACTTCAGGCCATTTCCTCTTGTTCTATTGCTCAGATGAATGTAAGTAGTGTGTAGCTAAGCTTATTTAGTTTCAGGTAATTGTTATTCCAGACAGGCTAGTTTCTACTTAACAAGCCATAGACTCAGGCTACTTTTCCTGGCCGGTCATTAGGAAAATACACACTAGTAAAATAAGCAACCTCCCCTGCTGGACTAATAAATAGCTGATTGGTGAAAACCTGAGCCTTTTGTGCATTCTTTCGTGAGAACTTCTGCCGCTGATGTCAGTGAAGCCATATCCCATTTGGCCGTGGGCAATGATGAAGAGGTTTTTCTTCAGCAGTAGCACAGAGCAGAACTGAGGACAAGAACCCCCAAACGTTTTTTCCTAGCTGTGCCATTGGATTTTGAATTTTAGGGGCTCATCATACATTGCCATGTGTTTTGGTTTCCCTGTGTTGTAGTGGAGACATGTGATGAGTATTTAAAATCTCTTTAGATCCTGATGTATTAAAGAAAAAAACACTATATTGTTACTGGTTTTTCCCATCATACTGGAAAGATATTTTCAGATTTGAGACAGAATATTTGGTCTTTTGAATTTAGGGACCATCACAGCACTATGGCTTCTGATACTGTCTTTGGATGAAGTCCTGCAAATTCACTGCTGTAATGCCCCAAGAAGAATTGATGCTTTTTTATGCAGCCAGTTCTGCAAAGAAATATTGATCCTCATCCCAAGAATACTGCGTCAGAAAAAAGGAGAATGTCTAGGCTGTGTGGTTAAATGCAGTGTTTTGTTTCAGTTATTTCTTTCTGAGGACAAGTGATTCTCTGCTGCTGGTGATGGTTTCATTTATTGCTTCAAGGAGCATTATGGACATGAATTTCTCTTCACTGGTTCCAGAAATCTGGGGGGATTTTTTACACCAGTGACCCAAAGAGCTGAACACACTACCCCAGCCTCTACTTTCAATGTCCCTGTTCTTTGTCTTCTGCTTCTTACACAAGTGAGAACCTGTCTTCAAGTGCACAATCGATTAATTTTACCAAAGATTGTGAACAAAATTATCGAGTTGATTTCAACTAGCGAGGGAAAGGGGAGAGAGAGAAGAGGAAGAAGGTGGAAATTAAGCTGAAGTGTAAATCAGTCAAGGATACCATTCACCATTTCTCTTTCATCAGAAGCAAAAGAGTTAAGGACTAACAGAAAACAGAAAAACCATTAAAGATTCAAGTAGTTCTCACCAAAAGACACAGATATTTTGAAGCCGGAGATAAAAATACACTAAAGAAACAGGAACAGAAGGAGCAGTGTCAGAGCTCAGCAGCAGGGCTACCTGTTGGCTCCTCTTGATCTGAGCTAAAGAGGTTCAGGATGCTTTGCAGAAGACTGTAGGATCTGCAACTTACCCACCAAATCCCCATGCTGCTGGTGTTTCAGTTACAGTGGACTTATACCCACACACATATTTGTCCTTAGACCTAGACTTCAAAGTATTCCATATGTTTTACAAATCCTGTTATTGTGATGATTGAAACACCCACTTAACTTTTTAATTTTAATTTACCATTGCCTGTGTTCTTGGAAATCTCTGCCAATATCTAGAATAAGACATTAATATATTTAACTTATTACCTACTGGTCTAACGAGTAAAGCCACTTAAAAAAAAAAAAATTATAAAGCCTGATAAAAGGTAGATTATGCTGCTGTTCAGCATGCAAAGAACTATGCAATGCTTTATTTGTATTACTAAGAAGGTCACTGGGACAGGCCCAGGTAAAGGCTGGGCTTTACTGCAGTCTATAGTGATGCCTCAGGGTGTGTGCGTGCCCTGCCTGGGCTCCCCTGTTACACAACGAGAGACAAAGAGAAGCAGTTTTTTCAAATGCAGTGTTTGAATAGTGGGCATTTTTGTCTCTGCATCCCTTTGTGTGTACATAGGGATATATGTAGTATTTCTCCTCAGGGAATCTTGCTTCTCTTCAGAAGCAGTATCTGTTTTTTATGTTTCTGCTGGGGTTTAGGATTATGTGTAATTCATGTCCATAGGGAAGCTGAGTTCAAATTCAAGAAAGGGCTAGGGGCTGTGTGTGGAGACTATTTCCCTGTGAATACTGAGTAAAGACAAAGCAGTCGCACCTGCAGGAGCTCTTTGTTTCTTCTTTTATCCCATTTCACAGCCTGAGCGACCATCCTACAGCAGCCCTTTTCTATAACATTTCCAGATTCCTGGATTCAAGGGCACCTTCTAGAGAGGCTGATTCAGTGCCTAGCCTTCATGTAGCTGAAATCAACTGTGTTTACAGAAGTCCTAGTTAGTCAAAAAGTTTAAAATATGTCAGCAGAGTCCGTGATGTGACTATACAATATCATCATTTTATGGTGCAGTGCTAATGATTTCTAATTATTTCTAAAATAAATTAATTATAAATAAAACATTTACAATATTAAAGAATTATTATTACTTATATGATCCTTAAGAAACAAACAAACAAGTCCAACTAAACAAAAAATGCAGTGTACAGCTCTTTGCTGTTTACATCATCCTTGCTCTGCATGTCTTGGAATGAATCACAGAAAAACACTGAAGTTACTCCAAAAGAATTTTTGAGAAGCTTTTAGGATCATGCCATGCAAACCTAGACTCTATAAAATCATGGACAAGACTGTACTATTAGAAAATCGTTTTGAGTGTTACAGTCTACAGTCTTGTAGGCTACAGTCTTACAGTAGCAAAGATTCAGGAACTAAAAATGATTTTTGGTTCAAATTACAGTTGACTCATGGATTCTGCCGGTAATCTCTGAGGACAAGGCTTGGAAAATGTATAAGTGAATGTAGAAATTCTCTGATAAAGAAATCTTGCATTAGAGTTGAGGTAAGCAAGGGACTAAACTGTCCAAGAATGCTGAGCTGCAGATAAACTCAGAGTACAATCAGTGGTATGTCAGCACCAATTTTGGTTAGATGTTGATACACAATTAGAAGAGACATATCCAACCTGAAGGAAGAAATTAATCACAGAAGATGATAAGAATTTCCATACGCATTGGTCCATCTGGTCTTGTATTCTGTCTCTGGCTGTGGCTAGTGCCAGATGCTACAGATGGATGCAAATAACCTCTTTGATATGTTTAATTGTATATCCCAAGGGGGGTTTGTGGTTTTTTTCCTTGACCTCACAAATGGTGATCACCTCATACTGTAAAGAATTAAGGAGGAGACTTGTTACAGTTTTATCCTTATTATAATAATTTCACATGCCATTCACTATTAGTAAGTCTGTTTCTTATGCTAACTTTCTGCTTAGCTATTTTTACATTGCTATCTCAAAGCATTTTATGTACTTTCTTAGAGCATCTCAGCACTGATACAAGGCAAGCAATCAGTTTTTTTTTTTAATTTCTTGTTCTGAGATGAGAAAATGGAATGGGGAGAAGGAAAGCAGTTTGCTGAGTCAGAAACTGTCACCCCATTTAAACAGCCTTAGTTCTGATCAAGTCCCTGGGTTTACTGCTTTCTGTCACTTCACTCCAGGCCATCAGGGTGCCTAATTAGTAGACTTTGGGGGTTAATTGAGTTTAGGACATCTGAATGCAGTGGTGCACAAAGTCAAACCTGACTGTACAATCTAGCACTCTTGACATCTGGTCCACTGCACCTTTCACTTTGCTTTTACTCAGTGGCATAGCTATATTTCTGTCTAGGATTTCTGTCTAGGATTTCTGTGTGCACAGAGGAAGGAGGCACATGCATAGTTAGTCTGACACTACCAAGAAGCATTGACCATTATGACTGATCGGTTCATGTACCTTGAGTCTAATGTGTCCCAAATACTTACGATTTACTATTTGTGGGCAGATTGTTGGTACAGTGCATGTGCATCTGATCTTCCTGGAATACTTGAGTCACTACACATGCATTATAGCACTGACCTGTGCATAAGCACTGGAAAACTGGATGTCTAGAAATGCCAGACACATGTACACAACCCTCCAGCTTCCTCAGATGGAATTTCCAGGTAGAAGAATAAGACATATTTGGGGAAATATGTGCATGTGGTAGCCATACCTCTTTGTCATCCTAATAGTAACCTGCATCAGGGACTTCTGAGGACTGGAAATACAGTACATGTGTGCAAGAGAGAGACTATGCATTGCTTTGCAGAAAAGCTGGATTTGTATGCATTTCTGTGTGGCAAGAACAGCCGCAGCAATGCTAAATACTGCTAGAAATGTTTTCTCTTCTGCCTCCAAACTGTATAAATGTGAAGCCTCTTGTGTCCATTTTCAAACAGCAGTTACCATGTACTCAGAGTGTTTCAGTTACAGTCTCTGATGCATAGAAGTTAAGTCCTTTCTATTCAGTGTTATCATCTAAACTACTGTAAGCCTCCCAAAAAGCAGCTTCCAGATAAGAATATCCCACAGGCAAAAAGGCAGAGTGATCTAATCAAGGAATATGGAAGCAACAACTTCTGGATATGGGTCTTGTTCTGACCCTGCCTTCTCATATAGACCTAGACACATCAGAGCTTCCCCTCTGCATGCTCTAAACTCCCAGGTGGTAGTGGGGAGTTGAAATACTTGCTTCTTTCCTAGACACTTGGGAGACATAACCAACCTTACTTGTGTCATTACAAAACAGAAGACATAGGCATCAACAGGGTCTGCTGTGCTGGTAGCATGCTCCCAGCTGGCTAGAAGTCATGTTGCTTCCCTGGCTGGCACAGTCCATACCTGCATATCTGAAGAAGTAGCTCTAACTCGAGGTTCTCAGTTTCAGCCTTGGCTGTGGCAGATATTGGTGCCAACCCCAGATGAAAATCTTTATCAATCTCTTGTTTTTGTCTAGCAGTTGGCAGACTCAGTGGCAGAAAAGGGTTGCCAGGGAACCTGCCTGGGCAGAAAGGACTTCTCTCTGTTGTTGTAACCCATGATTTGAGTAGGCTACAGAGAATAAAAAGCTGTCAGATACAGTTTATTCAAGATTTCTTTTTTTTTCCATTTGTAACATGGTACACAACCTCAAAATGTGGAAAATGTTGAGCTGGCTATTCCAAGGAATTTCAAGAGGGTCAGTCCAAGTAACTTCTTTCAGCAACTACTGCTCAAGGGAGATAGATCATATCTTTACGTGAAACATTTAAGCACCTGACGTGAAATAATGATACAACCCTTTCTCTGTGCACAAACACACCTGTTGTATGCACTTGCTTATGACTTCACCCTATATGAAGGCACTTGAACAGAAAATCAAACAACTTTTGTAGGAAAAAATAACATAATTAAAAGGTGTTTTCCCAAAACTCACTCCTTCGCTAAAATACTTTTATCTTAGCTTCTGCAAAAACCTTGCCGAAGTCATCATCAGAAACAAAATTCATTCAATGAAATGAAGCCACAGATGGCCTGGTTTCTGTAGTCACCAGAGTAAAATGTCATTCACAATAGAACTATTGAAAGCCTTGGATTTAATGCATGTGTGGTCCAGAATATGCACCAATGCTGCAAAGTCATCCAGTGCTGCAAAGGCCCTCATGGAACTGAAGCTGCTGAGCCCAGCAACCTGCTGTGTACCATGGTGAACTCACACTAACACTCAGTAAATAGAAATAACCAGTTAAGAGTGGGAGAATGTTTTTCACAAATAACCACTCTAACCTATCAGCCCCAATCCTCAAGGGAGTCCTTCAAAACAGTTTCAAAGGAAGATCTTAGAAAACAAAATCTGTAACTGCTAGACTCTAAAAAATCAAGGGCTTAGTATAGTAATATTGATTTATAGTATGTTGTATTTCTTCTTACATCTTGCTGCCTGTGAACTCCTTCACGTCCTTAGAGGCAATAATTAGTTGTCTTTCTGTCCTGCTGAGGGGGAGAGCATATTGCTATTGCTAGTACCACTCCCCACAGATCTACAGGTAGCAGTAACCTGTTCCCTCAAATTTACTAATTTATTAGGTAACAATGTTAAATTCAGAGCTGTTAGTCTAAACCTGCATGTAGCTTTGAAAGCTGCTGTTACACTTTTAGATCTAAATAGGGTTTATGTTTTTTATGTTTTGCATTTTATCTTTCTATGCCAATTGGTCTACTGAAGGCAAATCTTGCTCATTTATATCCTTTGATCATCATGGGTATAACAACATCATTACAAGAGTTTCAATCTTTTATTTTTTTTTAACTTCATTAAGTATTTATTTATTAAGCTTTCCAAACAAAACATGTTTTTAATGAAACTTGAAGTCTTATTTTTAAATGCCTAAACTTGTTTAAAACTGAATATAGAACAATCCGTATAAATAGTTTGCTTCTGATGAATTACCCTTCAGTGGGAAATTCTCAACCAATGCTAGTCATAAAAAGATTTGGACGCAAATGCAAACAAAAACTCACATCTATGCCATTAGAACCATTCTGAAAGCCTGGGTTACATGAGCATTAATTCGTTTAGAAAGCTCCCAAAATAGTTGCCGTTATTTCTCCCTTACTTGATACAGTGTGGCTTGAACAGCAGGAGAAATGAGAAATATTTCTGGATCTTAGCTGTAGGTGACTGGGGCTCTGGAAGTGAATTTTCTAAACCATGCTATCTTCTCAAGTTTTTAGCCTTCAAATTGTATGTTTGTTTTATTGTGACTCTGTAGCTGGGATTTTAATAGAACAGTAATTTTTAAATTGAAATTGATAACAGTGGGATTCGGAAAAAAAGCATTCAAAGATGATGGAGCAGTGTCATACATCAGTAGTAAGGTCACAGTATTCTTTTAATCACTGCTCTGGAATGAACCTAGTCCTGATGATTTTTCCAAACCAGGCTGTAATTGTGGGTTTCTTAAAGTATCACTGATGATGTTATGAAAAGATTCCATTGTGAACTTCAGCACTAATTCTGCACCAAGAAATTCCAGTCTGTAATCTGGAGCAAGTCTGATCTGTGGCTCAATCCCACCTTCACTGATAGGTGCCATACTATGCTTTTTCAGTGTTTAAACCTAGCTAAATTTAAAGCCTAAGCAGTTCACTGTTTAAATAATACATTGTTTAGGATAAACACTGTAATATGTTAACACAATACATTACAATACCTTGTTCAGCCACATATAATACAGTCACATTTGCATAAATGAATAATCTTTCACGTCTCTACACACTATGGATTTGCATAACTAAACTAGATGTTTTACAAGTTGTTTCTCAGTGGCAGTTATTAAATGGAATTTTATTTTGATAAGATCACAGTCGAGGGGGACAATGTTTAGTCTTCATTTTGCAAGATTTCTGTCTATGTCTTTCTTACCAAACTGTTTCTTGCTAATATCATTGATGTGTGTTTGTGTAATATCATACCTGTGTGTTTGTGAATCTGGAGGAGACCAGGGAATCTGTTTGTAGATCTTCCATTTTCTGATTTTATAATTTTAGCTGAATTATGCAAGCTACTTACTGTAGTTTCCTCCTATGTATGAGAATTACAATAGTGACCCAGCTTTGTAAAGGATTTTGATAGTTTTAGATTATGTACAAGCCAAGTATTATTGTAAATATAAACACAGAAAGATTGATGTGTGTCTACATAGACACATTACGTTTAGAATGTAGTCCTGGATTTTACTGTTAATTTATCTGTCCTAAAATGACCTATGACAGAAGCTTAATCCTTTGCATTGCATGGTTATTGGAGTAGGTATTTGGGGATATTTTTTAAGTGGATATTCATTAACACCATGATCTTATCCAGTTCCTCATTTAATCTATACTGAGCTGCCTAGATGTTATTCATATTCCCCTACCACCAGCAAGTCAAGGTCTTGGGGGAACAGACTTGATGCATTCTGTTAATTCCCGATAGATCATCATCTGAGATAAACCAGGGTTGTCTGCAAACTGCAATCTCATCAGGCAGGCTCAGATAACATCTCACTTGACTTTTTTGCTTATTCCATTAACACAACTGTCCTGGAGATTTGGGATGCTCCACTTTACCATGCCAGCAAGAGCAAATGATTAAGTAGGGATTGAGATTTAGCCATCATTGGCTCCATTAAACATGACAACCCTTTTAGTTGTTACACTGAACCTCTATAAGACTGTGATCCCTGAGAGCATTTAAGCAAGAAGAAGAGGAAGGATCAGTGGCTTTTGTGACAGCTGTGCACCATTACATTATGCTTTAAAAAGATCTTTAATTTATGTCTCAAGAAAGGTTTTACTTTCTCCCTTTTTGTTGTTGATTTCCCACACAGGTATTCACTATCACTGGCATTTTAAAGGTAAAAGGCAACTAGGATCCCTAATTCCTATTTGTTTGGTTTTACAGCGTTAAATAGCTCTGGGGAGAGACCCAAGCAGCTACCACTGATGCTGCATGCAGTAGCAGCGTTTGTATGCACATGGTCAGGACAACTTGGCATTCTGTGTCTCTTCCTGCAAAGTGAGCCCCAATAAAGCAGTCCATTCAGAGTGTCCTTAAGCTGTATAGTTTATTATTTGTAAATGAAAATGTGGGCGTATGAAAAGCTAGCACCCTAGAAACACTGCTTGGCAGGTCTATAGATAAGCAGGCTGGTAGGCTGTGGAAAATTCAGTCTCTGTTGTGTCCTCATTGAAAGGGAATGAATGGCAGCCTGGTTTCAGTGCTTGCACTTGCAGAGAAGAGAGGAGAGGGAGAGAGCACAGCAAGGAGTGGGTTAACTGCCAGCCTTTCTAAAGAGCTGGGCTGGAAAATATTTTCAATTTACCCTTTCAATATAGAAGTTTTGATCCTTTTCAGCTTCGCAGAGTTCAAAATGGATTTGTTTTTCATGTTCTAAGGGGTTTTACTACAGTTATAACCATTTTGATAACAGTTCCAATAACATTTTTGATAAAAGAATTAGCATTTTAAATGTTACAAAAATGAAAAATGTTGAAAAATATAATGTAGTTTCTAAAAGACCATTTTTCAATTTAAGAAGTCTTTAGTTTGAAAACATTAAAGCAACTGTATTATCTAAGAAAATCTGCACTGGAATGCTGCCAAAGGGAGCAGAGACTGGGAGGGGAGGAGGGACAGGAATAGTCCTTCAAATCTAACCATGAGAAGCCTCCCTTGGATGGGTAAAATGCTTATCCTAGAGAAGCATGTCTCTAGGTGATGATCAGTATCATTTAGAGGTGTGACAGGAACAAGAAGGCATTAAGTAAATTGATTTAATTGCCTTGTGTTTATTCCTGACCTGTAATACAGAAGAATTTTAATTCTTTGCCCAGCAAGTCTGCTTATTAAACTTTTCCAACCCAGCAGCAATCCCCAAAGGCTGTTGACCACAGTCCTCTCTGGTTTTAGAAATAACCACATCCATGCCAGACATTTTCAGGGGAATCCAATCTTTTGGATTATTTCTCTTGCTATATGTAACAGCTGAGAATTTCTAAAGTTCTTCAGTCTGGTTTGAAGTGTCTGCCAGTGCTGGGGACAGATTATGAAGCCAAATACTGCATTTAATGGACAAAATTTGCAAAGCTGCACTCCACAGAGGACAATGCATAGGTCCTGCCTGTGCTGTATGATTTGTGTTGGGGTCTGAGGAGGACAGCGCTGCTGCTGTTCTTCATCCTCCATTCCAGGCTGCAAACTCGAGCTTTTCAGAGCATGGAAATTGTCTTTTTAACTGGATCCTGCAGTTAGGAGAGTGCTGTATGAAGAGTTGCATAAGGTACCTCCACAGATACCTAACACTGTCCATTTCTCAGCTGTTATTAGTGTAAACACTATGTGATTTTTCTCATTACCTAACAGACAGGCAAAGTACCACTTGACTGTCGTTCCCTCTAACTCTGATTTTTGGACACTTCTGCCTACACAAGAAGCTATGGATTTGCCTTACAGAGCATGCTGTTAATAAAACAGTGATTAGAAGTTCTGATGTTAACCAAGGTTGAATGATGTGTTGATGATCTAGTACAATGTGCACAAGAAAAAGTGAGTCTGCACATTATATACCACCACAATATGCTGTAAGATCAGATACAGAAGGAGAGTAGTGGTTCTGATCCTATTTCTGTTCTACTGTCTTTAACAGCAATCTTCCAGGTTTACACTGGTATCACTAACAGCAGAATGTTCACCATTTTACTTTCAAATAACAATGTGCAGGTAGATAATTGATTTTTAGAGGCCTTCTTGAGATACTATTTTTATTTCTTTTTTTCTGGTGCAGGGGACTTTCTGGCCAACACAGAAGCGTGGCAGCGGAGGAAGGCATATTCTGGGGCAGAAGGTTGTTGTTTGGGAGGCAGAGGGTGGTTGCCAGCAGCAGATAAGTGCTGAAATGCCTCTCTCACTCAGCCAGGCTCATTTTAGCAAGTGTGTGTGTTAGGGAAGTTGTACATTTCTTGAGCTGGAGACCTGAACAGATGAGGTAAAAGCCCCTTCCTCTTTTACTTCATGTTGACTCGGATGGTAATATTTCAGGATACACAGGATAACTTCTCAGTAGGTATCAATATATTGACTCATTCTACTCAGAGACTGTAGCAGAACTATGCCAGCTTATACCCAGTGGGGATCCAACACGCTCTCTCTGCTTTTTATCTGCTTCAGGTGTCTTAAAAAAAAAAAAAAAAAAAAAAAAAGAAAAAGAGTAACAGATTGCATATGATCTAATTTCTTCCCTGGTCTATCCGGTGTGTCAGCCTTTCTGTGACATAATCCAAAGGAAGCTGTGATTTGGAAAGATAAGACATTCAGTACATTGCAATGCTATACCAAAACTCCAAGCAGTTTGTCGCTCCTCCCAAATCTTAATATGAAATCTTATTTTGTAACTCAAAAGAGACCAAGATCAAAGGACAGGTATCATGTTCTTTGCAGACCTGGAGAAATATTGATTGCATTTGTGGGCAAACTCACAAAGGAGAAGGGCCTCTAGAATTGTTAAACATTAATATTCATTATACTAAATCTTCCAATTTTACTTTTAATGGGGTGGTGTTTCCTTATCCCTCTGGTGTAGAATGAAGAAGATGGTTCAGCGTGGTGTTGGGGAGGCTGTGCCACACAGAGGCCTTTGGGAAGGCAGTGTGATAGGTCTTCTAGTAAGAAATGTGCTGTTTCAAGTCTCTACAAATGAGGATGAGATCTAGGAGGTGCAGGAGCACGTTGTCCCAAAACACTAGAACAGGTTGTAGTTAATAGTGGTGTTGCGGCTATAATGGTGTTAGTGTGTAAATGAAGTGCAGTTAGTGCATCAACTGATAAAACTGGATGGTTACAGACTCATTTTTTAACCTGAAAAAGATTTTGTGTCTGAAATCTTGCCCGTTTATTCCAACTACATCAGTTGTTCCACTAGACTACATCAATTCTCTCTTACAGCAGGGTTTGCTGTCCTTTCACCGCAGGGTGTGATGCTAGCTGCTGTCATAGGCAAGTACTGGACTACATAGTGCTAGATTTCATCTGAAATGTCAGTTCCAGCATTTCAGCGCTGAGCTCACTCTTGTTGGGGCTAGGGGCAGGTTGTTAACTTGTGGAGATATTTTTGGTATTAGACATGCAACTGGGAATCCTCGTCACTCATTGTCACAGACATTGTCTAGTCTTAATTCTCATTTCTGGCCAAGTCCCAGCTCTGTTACTTTTATCCTGACTCTTTAAATTCTTCCTGCAGGCTTACTTGGATACTGACTTTCTCGTGTCTTGGCCTGTACTGTTTCATCATGCTTTCATGATCTGCTCATCAGTTTTCAGGGCCCACAGTGGAAGCAGTCACAGCTCTGGGCAACTCAGGGAGAGCAGCATTAGACCACCACTGAATGCTTTAGATACTTCTACTAAGTAGTATGGTTTGGACTCAGGGCCAATAGTGAAGCAAGGTGATATAGCTGAACAAGGAAAGGCTTTCTAAAGATAGTGCCCTATTCACCCTGCCATTCAAGGAACAGAGCAGTGTTGCTCTAAGGTTGGGAATTAGTGAGCAAGTTCTCTTTTAGTCCTCCAGGTAGCTGATAAAACTGGTGCACATGTGGGAAAGCTTTTAGGGAGGTGTCAAGTGCAGGAATGCAGTCTGCTGGATAATACACTGCACTTGGGCTTTGGGATTAGACGATACCACTGACAACTTTTTAATGCAGTAGCTAAAACTCTCAGGTTTAAAAGATTAATACCATTTATTTGCTTCATTTCCTCCCGCCCCCAAACCTGCATCCCCCAAAGCAAAACTTTTCTAATCAGCATGTAGCTCCTGCTGAGCTAGCTGGGTTTTTCTTGTGTTTCGGTGTTTTGTTTTTGGTTGGGTTTTTTTCCCCACATTCTTGTCTATATTGAAAAAGCCTGAGAAGGAAAAAAATGGGTGAGGAAAGCTGAAGCTCAGCTAAGGAGGGTTGGGACATGTTTTTGTAATTGATTTAACTCTTTCAAGTGCCTCTCAGTTATTTTTCTGTTAGTACACCTAGGGCAGCAGTGATTTTTTTCTGTAGCAAAGCTAATGCACTGTGTATTTGCAGGGCAGAGATAGCACAGGCAGTGTTTTCTTTAGGGCTGCAGAGCACAAGAGATGAGAAAGCAAGAGTCCTTGTAAGGCTGCAGGGCTTGGAGCTGCAGAAGAGAGAAGGAAGGGGCTGCTCCTCGTCTGCCCCGAGGCAGCTCTGAGCTATGTGGCAGGGTGCCATTGGATGGCAGGGAGCTCTTGTCTGCAGGGTCACCCCTGGAATCTGCTTTAATTCTGACAGAGTGCAGTTTAACCCAGTATCATCAGTATTTCCCACATGTTTTAAATGTGATAAAAAGGGATGTTTCACAGAATTAAACGTATGTCTAAATGGGGCTGACATGTTTCTAATTTATTTTCCATACCAGATGAAAAATGTTTCTTGTACATGGTATTTGACTAAGTCTCACATTTAACAGCTAAGGGATTTTAATTTCTTTTCTACTCATTCAGCTGGCAGTCCTTTCGTATGGTGTTACAGAAGGAAGATTCATGAGACTTAGGTCCCAGAAATGAAGTTTATTTTGTATTTAAAAATGACATATCATTGCTAGAATTCTTTTCTAGATAGAAGAGGTGAGTGACTTCTTCTTTATTATGTGACAGGTGGCAGGTTAAAATCCTAATTCCTATCTCTAGTTATAGAGCAGAAATATGTAAGGGCACACAAAGAGTTACAACAGTGTAGCCATAAGCAAGTGCAAATGAGATAAGTTATTATTTGCAATTTCACAGCTGTTTATATGTCTAGAGCCAGATAAAACTATCCCACCAAAATAGGACAATATCATTAATTCCATTTCATTGAAAACTGAGTTTCATAAGGAAACGAAAATCATAAGATTATTGAGGCCTAGAGAAAAGAAAGCATCTCATCCAGCTGCACAAAATTATTCTGTTGTAGGGCAAGTGGAATCCAGGAGCTGTAGTGTATCACTAGCTAGACCAAGCCATATGTAATCAGTAGCAGTGGCAAAGTTTTCCTAATTTGGTTCTATTTTTAGATTTATACCTTTAATCTCAAATTGAGTAACCTACCACAACACTTGGGGAACAATAACCAGCTTTAATATCATGATGATACATTTACTAGATAACTACATTGATCGTCACTCCAGATGTACCTTAGCTAGACAGAGAAGCTGTATTGTATCTCATTTCTGTGACACCAAGAGCTTGTCTGACAGGATCTAGCTAATTACAAAAAAGTGTGTGCCAAATCATTGTGATGACCAAGCTCTGTGTGCAGCGATGTCAAGAAGTACCACTCTGCGGCCTCTACATTGTGAGTCTGAGACCAAAAATATGAGGAACAAGTGGGCACTATGCTGCTATTTGATTTTTAAGCACCAAGTTCTTGTAAACTGCTAAAATGGATGGTGTGTTTTCTCCACTGGGAGAAGTCCTGTGCAGTGGCAATACATTGCTGTGGACTTCACACTACTTAGTTTTAAGTGATTTAGGTGTGGCGTTTTCCTAGAGATGATGTCCCAGAGCATTAATAGAATCCTGTTCTAAGTAATTTTCTCAGGGTTTTTTTGGCATCAGTTGACTTTCTTCATCCAGTCTAATCTTGCCTTCTCAAATTCCTTCCTACTTCTCCTCTTGTTTTCCATCTGCAGCTTCTGCACACCTGCAGATGGCTGCACCCTACAGTTAGGGCTTTATATAGACATACATACTTAGCTGTGATTAGGAACTACAAGTTACTTTTTTTTTTATTTACTTTGAAATACTCCCTTGGAGAACTTAGCTTTTATTTGTTAAAAGTACTACCTCTATTTGTCTCCCCTGATGGAGGCTTGAGGGAAGGGATGGGGCATAAGCTTCTCTTCCTAGCAAGCATTTTAGATTCAGCTGAGAAACAAAATAACCCAGGATCTTTGGGCTACCTTTGGAGGTAGATTAGGATCCTGATGGCCAGGGTTCCTACCTCTCACATTCATCAGATCTGGTCCAGGCCCATGGAGCACCTTCTCCTACTGTAACAACCACCTCAGTCCATGATCTTTCTCTAGGAGGGAGGGAGGGTTGCAGGGAGAAGAAGAGTGAGACTCCTGTTCCTTCCTTTCTATCTTTTCTAATTGCATTCATATAGAAACTAAACTGCAGCCCCCTGAGCACCTTGAAGGATTAAATGCTGATCAAAGGCAGGTTTAACCATATCCCCAGGACAAGCTGCTTAGACACCAAGCAGCACAAGCTCTGCATTAGCACAGCAACCAGAAAAGCAGAATAAATTAACAATTATCATTTCAACATGAACAGAGCAGAGTTTTGGAAGAGGAGGCACTGGGAGGGTTTGGGGGAGCAGAGTATGGGGGATGTAGATGGAAATGAAGTCAACATTTATCTCATATGTATAGCCAGGAGACATGCTCTGTTTCTGATTATGGCTGATTGCTGGCATCTGCTCCCTTTTTCCTTTTTGTCAGATTTGGACTTTCCAGCATAATAGCATTAGTGGCATTAGATAGGAGTTTGTGTTAGTTACAACCTAAGGGAGGAGGAAATCTGTGGGGTATAAATTAACAGACCCCTAAGCTATCCTGATTGGCACTCAGCCCTTTAGTTTCTGCCCACTCTGTTCCAGCCCAGCTTTTTGTAGACTTGCAAAATGTTGAGTATCTTATTCATCTGTTTATTTTGCAGTGATTTTCCCCTAGTGAACTCTGCACTTGCATTTTCTAGCTTGGACATAATCAGAGCACACACTTCTTATTTGGATTTTCCTAGTGTTGGCAAAATCTGTGGGGTAAAAAAAAAAAAAAAAAAGAAAGATGGACTGGCTGTTAAAGTTTATAAATAGGAGAGATACTGAAAAGGATTATTTAGCTGTGAGGACAGCTGAGTTAGCAAAGACTACTTGACCATTAGTGCAAGGATTGTGAAGCATCAGACAGCAAATGATCAGTATCTAGTTCTCACAGTCTTCAATAACATGGGACCAAAGGACCAGCCAGTAACACAGAGCAGAGATGTGAAAAGAAGTATTTTACACTGTGAACACCATGTACATTTTTATACCATCCATTGCCACTGGACAGCAGGACACAGTTCATGCATTCACTCAAAATAGTTACAAGTTGGTAGTGTCAGAAACTGGATTGTGTGCAGCTCTCTTCATAGAGCAGGAAGAGGGATGAAGTAACATTTGCCTGTCCTAGTAACATTTGCCTAGTGCTGCTGTAAGACAAGAGCAGGGGTAAGCAGAGGGGTGGTATATATAGGATCTCTACTTCTTCCCTCTTAATCTTAGGTAGAATTAATGTAGAGAAAGTCAGAAATCCTCTTTACAGTCCTACTTCGCTCCCTGCCTTTGTGGACAGTGACTCCGGCAAATTTGGTCTCTAACAAAGGGATTAGTCCAACTGCATGCTTCTAATCACTGTAGAGGTCAGGAAGGAGTCTGTCCCCATGGTGCCTGGCTTTGCTGGATGACCCAAGCAGCCTGCAAACTCTTTTCTCAGTGGAGTTCAGAGGTAGAAGGTGATATTTGATGATCCATCAGTCCAATTCAGCATGAAAAAACAACATTCTTCTGAAAAATCAGTGGTTTCACAAGAGAACCTCCCTTACACACTGGTATGGAACAGCAAAGGGCTCTAGCTCTCCGTTCAGCGATCAAATATGAATGTGAGCAGCATGAGCAGCAGATGCCTTTTGTGAAGGTTTATCTTTATTTGTACTAAATAATGAAAGGAATTCCTTATGAATGAATAAACGTGCCAAAAGGATTCAACTTGCTCACTAGGACTTCTCCTTTGCTGTAAGGCTGCAGTGCTGAATACATTTGAAGCCATCATTTGCTGCATTAGCAATCCTTTAAAAAGAGAACCTAAGTAAAATTACCATGTTATCTCATTTGTTCTTCCTGGAGAACAATGACACACTTCTTTGTTTTGACCCCCTGAATAGTTTCTTTGAATGAAGAGTTTGGCATAGGAACCTGAAAGTCTGTATGTGATTGAAGAGTGATTTACGGGTCCATCAAAGGCTTGGAAAACAAAGATGCCAAGCTCAGGGGCTAAGAAGAGGTCAGCTGTTTTTATTTCCTGATGCTTATTCTACTCCTGAGTTATTTGATGTATACCCAGGTTATTCACCCTGTCTAGCCACAGAGGGTCATCTAGACCTCAGATTCTGGGATGAAAAGAAGATGCTGAGCTGTGCATGATTTAAGGAAGTCTGGTGAAATGATGGCTTTGTTGAACTGGCATTAGTAACATATACAAGAATATTTACTCAAACTCAGCTCTTGAGTTGTGTTAGAATGACTGGTAGAGGAAAAAAGAGAGATCAAAAGAGCTTGTGGAAGGAAGGGGAGGGGTTGTCCAGTAGTGTTATTTGTACTTCGGAGGTTTTATGGCTTTTAAGATGGTTTTGTTATGGTTTAGAAGCAATCAGCCTTCCATGAGCACACCCTTTGTAAGTTTAGCAAAGTTTTGCCATGGCCTCTGTAAAACTTTTGTGACTGTGAGTTTTGTTCTTATGCTAAGATGTGCCTCAGGAATTTTTAAATGTTTATGTTTATTCTCAACACTCGTGATGAATTAGGGAAGTGTGATTATCTCTGCTCACATGCAAGACTGTCAGGCCTAGCTGAATTTATTCTGTGCATATAGTGTATTGTCCCATGAAGTCTTGGTCTCCCAGTCATCTGTATCTTTTACCAAGATGAGATCATGTGGCATCTCCCCATCCTCACATTTTTCCAGATTTTCCATTCATGAAAAACTAGGGTGTTAAGTGGGAGGGCTGACATGTACCTAGTTCTTGCCCTAGTTTGGATTTGGGACAGAGTTAGGGTGCAAACAGGCACTTGGGAGCATGGAAGCTCCCCAGGGCCTAGTGCATTCTTCTTTCTCTTGGGTTGGGGGGGAACAGTGAGCCTGACAAAAATTGACTTTCCTGTCTGCCAGGAGTGGATGGTGCAGGAGCAGAAGTAGTAATGGGTGACTGACAGCGCTAAGAAGTTAGTGGTGGAGAGGTGTTTGGAAAAGACAGTATAATAGGAGAGCACCATAGAGACTCTGTTGTTGGGACAGACTGACGCCAAGGGCACAAGGACAGACAGGGAGGAGAAGAGACAGGCAAGAATGAAACTTCCTAATTAGCTGAGAAAAACAAAGATGGACTTTGAATCAGCAGCGAGAGAGTTTTGCAGATGTACAGAGACATGCAGGAGACAAACCTCATAAAAAATGCAAAGTGGCTGTCATTTTAGTACCTCTTTCCTTGCTTGGCCAGGGCAGCATTCCTTCGATGGTGAGTCTGCAGGGCCTGGAGCGGTCATGATTCTCAGCAAACAGGCTGTTGAGCATGTACATCTGTGCATATAGACATACACAAAATTGTATACACACACACACATGCTCAGGTCACATACACACAGTGATGTCAGACTTCACATTGTTGATCCTTTTTCTAATACCTGGCATAAGGCTTTAGAGCTTGATTGTTGCAGGAAGAAAGTGGCTTGCACTGAGGAGCTGAACCACAGCAGAGGCATCTGGACACTAGGAGCTTAGGCATCAGGAAATCTTGACATTCAAGAGACAGGAGTGGTTTGGCTGGCTCCTTGCCTGGCATGTTAGATTTCTAGCAGGAGCTGGGCCTTCGGGAGTTTATTGCGTCCCTGTCTTAACACCCACAGCAGCCATGTGATCTGGAAGGGCACTGAGTATTCTTACAGCATTTCAGAAGCATGTCAATATTTCATCTCTTTTTCACTTCTTTCTACCAATATGTAGCTACTACTTGACACCTTGTGAGGCTGTGATCAGTTGTGTGATGTATATATCCTGATGGAGTACTTTGGATTGAATGTTCTTGACTCTAGAGAGTGTATTGCATCCAGAAGAGCTTTCTAATGTCTTTGAAGCAATGATACCTTCTAAGACCTAGATAATTTCTTGGCCATTTTTGTTGTAATGAGGGTATTCTCACAAAATGTCCTTGAGGTGTTCCTGTAGGAGTTATGTTCCCGATTGTGCTTTGCAACATGTCAATGGAAAAGAAATTACATTAGAATAAGTGGTTTTATTGCAGCATTTGTTTTTGAAATTAATTTTGGCATTTGTTTGGCCTTCCTGGGAGTTGGGATTTCCCACCCCAAAATCTAATGTGAAAGTCTCTGGGAAATGTTGATGCAGCATCTCCAAATCTATGGGGGTAAGATGGAGTGAGTCACTGTTCTGGCTGTTTTCAATCTTTCTTAAGCCTAAGGGTGAACTTGACATTACTTCATGTTAGTTTTGTTCCGCTATCACTCTACTTTCTCTGTAACCTGTGATATGCAGGCTGTTGCAGTTAATCCATATTCCGGCCAAATGTCCATAGAAGTCAAAGGAATTTGTTTGATGTCGACACTTGCAGGACATGGTCCTACAAAGAACAGTTACAGTTATTTGGGTTATTTATGTGATGTTTGTTATTTGGCATGCTGCTTTCACATCAGTTCCAAAGTTCCATATTCACAGCCCAAACAAAAGATTAAAGGTATCATAGTGTGGCCAATTACAATGTAGACTACCCTACATTAGACCACAAGAACCAAGATCATAATAACTCTTAAGAGCTGTAACTCTCTCCTAAGGCAGGGTCTGGGGTCCCTGGGAGCCTGTTGCATAGGACATGCACAAATATCTTGACATCTCTGTGCCAAGACCTGTTGCTTTCTTTCTCAGTCATTCCTCCCATATATTTAACAGTTCTCTTAGTAGTTGTGCCTGTGTTCTATATACAACTTGTAGATGTAAATGAGGCAAAATGTACCCCAAAATATAGCCACAATATCTACAGCCAAGGCATATTATGCACAGTATATTCATACATGTAAAATATTCCTGACATTCCTTTACCTCTAGGTCCAGCCTGCATAAAGCAGGCCAAAATCCTACATGGCATGTTCTCCAGACTGCTGGCAGGCATGGAGCCAAATTCAAGCCCAGCATAAACAGATGCTGCTCTTCAGGCTTCAGTGTGTTTGAACTTGGTGTATAGTGCCTGCCGGGCAGGCCATTCTGCACTGCACTTCATTCTTTCAGCAGCGATGTCAAGGGAGTCTGCCTGTGAGTGGGGAAGGGTGGGCCAGAATGGGAGCATCTGTCCCCTGTGTAGCAGACAGCAGTGAGCTCCACCGCCAGCATGGGAGCTGCACAGGGCGGATAAAAGGGATCCTCTCTCATCTTGCTTATCTTCTTCAGAAATGCTATCCATCTGCATGGAGATTTACATTTTCTGCCTAAGTGACAACATCATTACCATTTGCTCAATATTTGAACTACTGGAATATTTTCTGTGTAATTTAATGCTCAGATGGGATAATGTATTTGGGAGGGCAGTGAGGTGCTCTGGGCTGCTGACTCCCCCTGTGCTCCAAAGCGCTACCTAGATTGCTGAGAAAGTTGCTTGCTGCCTAATCGTGTTACCTTCAGGTGAGAAATCCATCCCTCTCAAGCCTGAATAGCAGGAAAATCCAAGGAGCCTTGGTAATTATAACATTAAAAACATTTCACCCCAGAAATCAGGGAGTAGCTGGAGAAGTGTATGGGAGTTGATGGGAAAGGGATTGAAATGACCCTGAGAGAAAACTGGAATGCTGTATTTCTGAAGCCAAGACAGCACTAGAGAGCCGAGATTATAGTCACAGAACATAATCTTCTTAGGCTTTGTTCACAGGCAGCAATGGGCTGTTTAAACAGAGCAAGGAGGTTGGGGGGGGGGGATCCAAACCCACATGTCTCTAATTTAAATGCAGACTAATTTTGCATCCTATTCTCCTCACCCTCCTGCTTGGAATTCTGTTGGTCAGCTCAGAATAAATGACTGTAAATCCAGAAACACACTTTTTCACTCTCCAGTCTTGCCATTGTGCTTACCACAATATTTCCTGTAGGCCTCTGACTTTTGGAGGATGAAAATGAGCTCCCTTGGAGCTCTGAATTCCTCAGAACCTCTGCCTTGTTTTATGGGTTCAGCACATCGCTGTGACAGCTCAAAGAGAATGGGAGAAGAACCAAGTGCCCTTTCTCTTTATCCACCTTCAAGGGTTCAGAGAAAATGTCATTACCTTTGCCAGCTTCCTCAGGCATGCTCTTGTGTGGCATGCACCACTGTGTTGCAGGTGAGATGAGGCTATAGAAGCTTTTACTTCCTGTAATAAAATGGTATTTTCTTCAGCAGGAAAAAGTGTCTGCTTTTCCTTTTCAGAATCTGCTGACTTTGTTGCCAAAAAAAAAGGTTGACAGGGTTGTCAGTTTTGTTTTTTCTCTATGAAAAATCAGATTATTGTTAGGAAAATACAAGCTGTTCAGACCCATTGCTTCTCCCTCACGGCAGTCAGATGCATTTCTCTCCATTAACACTGCCTTGGTGTGTACCCTCTGTGCAGACCCTGGAATAGCAATAAGAGTCTCAGAGATTACTGTTTCAGATGTAGGGAGGCACCAAGCCCCACTGGTGGTTTAACTGAAATGTGGAGAAGGGTCGTTCCTGCTTCTCTCCAATGTCGCATGTGCCAGGTCCCTTCTGTTGAGCCAGCCTCCCAGCATGATCCTTTCTTTATGCCTTATCCAGAAAAGCTGGTCTATTTTCTCTCCACAATGCCACTGCTATGTGTATTGCAGAATCCTCTGAAAGAATAAGGGTGTACAGTTGTGCCTTAAGCAGCTGTTTAGAGGAGAAAAACATATGTGTATATATAGTGAAATAGTGTCTTGCAAGTCCTCTTCACAGACCACCTGGCATTGAATGGCTCAAGCGAAATGTCATTGTTAGTCTGAATTGTAT
This sequence comes from Todiramphus chloris collaris, assembly GCA_025345505.1. Taxonomy (NCBI): domain Eukaryota; kingdom Metazoa; phylum Chordata; class Aves; order Coraciiformes; family Alcedinidae; genus Todiramphus; species Todiramphus chloris. The sequence goes on along the minus strand of JANVCC010000033.1, from coordinate 3,362,707 downwards.
TGTAAATAGAGGGCAGCTGAGCAAGATGCATTTTAATGCAGCTGTTTTGAAATGCATCAGTTTTAAAACAAAGAATGTAAAGCATCCTTGTAGAGTACCTTAGGTTGCAGTGGTTTTTGCCAAAAAATCTGAAGTCATGAGGGTTACTCAGGTGCAAAGGAGCTCTCAGGATAATATTGTGGCCAAAGCACTGAATTGTTCTGTGCATATGTAAACAGGAGAGTATCGAGTAGGAATAAATATGTATGTTTTTTGTATGAGTGTGGCTGAGATCCATCTCTTATGGTTACAACTACTATTGTATTAGAGGGGACTCATTCTTAAATATGGTAATTGTTAAATGGATTGGAAAATTTGCCCTTTAGTGAGAGACTAGAAGTACCCACCAGAGAAGGAGAAGGTGAAGGGGTGACAGTCACAATCTACAGTTACCTACAACGGTAAATAGCAATATAATAATAGAGAGCTTTTAAATTTTCCAAAGTGAAAGTGTGACATGATTGTGTGGCTGGAAGTTTAAGCTAGACAAATATAGACTAGAAATAGTCTGCACATTTTAAATAATAGGGATTAAGTAATAATAGAACAGTTTCCTATAATGTGGGAAAATCATCACTGCTGGCAATTTTCAGTCAAAAATACCCTCTCCTGTTCCCACTGAATTATTAAAAAAAAAAAAAAAAAGAATTCTGTAGTTCAGACATAGCTATTGGATTCTAAATAGGAATTAAAATAAGGAAGTTATTTTGAGTTGTACTGGAGTTTGGAGTAGATATCTTCATGGCTGTGAAAAACATAAATCACGCATCTCCTATCTTTTGCATCTGCTGCAGAATCTTCACTATTAAAAGCCTAGCATTTGAGGCCATGAACCAAAGGCTTCTCTTCCCTCTGTGGTATGTATTTCTTTGCATCAGCTGAACTCCCCCAGTCTCCTGCTGCGTACAGAGCTGCAGTGCAGGTGACTTACAACATCAGCCTTTTCATCCTAATAGGAAGTAAGCCAACATGTTCCTCAAATCATTTAAGCGTACAGAATTGCAAAAGCCTGTCTGCTAGACTTTTCTTTCTCCTGCTGACTTGTCAGAGTAAAATCACATAATCTGTATATGAAATGGAAAAAGAAAAAAAAAAGTCAAAAACATTCTTACAAAAGACCATGGTCTTGCCATTGTCTTGAATCTCTCCTTACCTATTGGATATGGAGAGCTTTTTTCCTTTTTGATAAAGAAGGACACATGGTTTTTAACAGATGATTCCTTGAAGCTGTAATTTACGGCTCCTCTTTACCAACTCACCGGTCATGCTCAATCTTCTGTTACATTTTGTTAATGCCACCAAGTGCTGATCATAAACCATTGCCCTCATTACTCAGAATATTGGGCTGAATGGTTAGTTAGGAGCACTATTGCAATTATGGCATCTTTTCAGGTCTAATATCACTTTGTATTTCACTGCTTTTTATATGTCGCTGATTAAGATGATGAATTAGAGGTAGTGCTGCACCAGCTGCTCATGTTCTATCTCAGCAATGGTAGCACACCCGCTATGATGCTGCCTAGATATATGGTGGGAGCTAACCAGGAGCAGCTGCAGGTAGCTGAGGGTATTTGACCTGTGCTCCTCTGTGGACATAGTGTTGTTGGTATGTATTTTCCAATACTCTTACAAACATGTGATCTGTCTTTTTTTCACCATCAGTACAGTATATACTGTTTTTTTCTTGTGTTAAAGGAGTTTCTACAGCAGTCTTGGGGCAAGAGCAACAAGTAGAAACCTTGGGAGAAGAGACATTAAATTCCATGCAACTTTTCCTTCTCTTATATTTTACTTCTTAAAATGATGTGTAAAATGAAAGAGAGAAGCTGCAGCTTTGAACTTTTAATGTATCACAGTATCTTTGAACTAACTGGTGCATGAAATGTTCTTAAAATCCTTTAAAAACATGATAGGGAATTATGATGTGTAGACTTTTTTTTTAAGGCATGTATGTTATGGGGAAGAATATTGGTATAAAGGACAAAGTTTAGTCTGGGTGTGATCCTGAAGATCTTGGATATTGCCTTGTAATTAAAAGCTTTAATTGTCTGGTCTCCTGCTCTCTGAACAACTCCTCCTTACATTGCCCTTTATCTGTTTATAAGATAGTATTTAAGCAGTGCTTCATGAATACTCTTAAAATTGGTAATAAAAAGCCTGTACGTTTTCTTATACCTCTGATTCCAGATCAAGGGAAACTAGACCTTTAGATACAGCCTTTAGAGGAATTTTATTATGGGTGTGTTAGTTTTGATATAGGTAGTGTGTTCCTGTACCTGAGTAAAGTGCTGAATTGTTACTTTATTTAATTTCTTGAATAGGGGTTCAGTGCTAAATTGACAGTCTATCTGCCAGCTTCCTCTTTATTTACAGCATATGTATGCAGTGATAGTAGTGTAAGCTTCCCACATTCATTTCCGCTCACTCTGAGAGCTCACCTATAAGGCCAGGAAGGGAATCTCTGTTATGCAGAGATTGTACTTGCTGTTGAGGTATTTCCAAAAAGGCTGTATTTCTCCTTGCTCTTAGGGTAGAATAACAGTATGTGTTGGTTTCACTGCTTTGAACCTGTCCCTGAAAATCAGATCCATATCCTCGAAACTCATGTCAGAAGGGTCTTGAACCACAAGCAAACATAATTTACTTTTTTTGCTTCTGTCCTTAGATCAACAGAAGGCCAGCATCTTAGCAGTGAAACATTGGCCTCTTCTTGTCCACTTTGTGTCAGTTTTTAATCTAAACTTAGGTGAAATAAGTTTCTGCATCCCCATCTCAATCCCAGCAGCTTTCTGAGGTCTGAAAGGCAGCTGGAGAGAGAGGAACCTGACATACTATGCAAAATGAAAATGTGTCAGGAGGTGAACACACTAAGGATGTGGATGGATTTTTGTGGAGCAGAAGTGTATGCAGCCAAAGATGTTCTCAGTGTTACTGAGGTGTTTTGTGGTGAGACCAAGAGAGTGAATGAAACACACCATTTTCATAAGCCTCCTAAGGTAACAAGCAGAAAACACTTCACACAGTGGTTGGCACATTTGATGTCAAAAGGTTCTTTTCTGCCTTTGCTATTGATACTGATGACCAGATCTGAGGTTGCTTGTGCATTTCATGTACTGTTGCGTAACAACCTATGTTAGTTTTGTGAGATGATTTATTTTTGTCCTCCTAGCACATGAATGCTTTAGACCATCCTCCCTTCTTGTCCCAAATTCCTACTGCTCCCTCTCACAACCCTCCTCAGCCTGCTGCTTTGTGGCTAACACCAGTGTACATATGCTTTATGAAAACACCCTTCAGGAATATCCTGCCATCATCAGTGTTTCCCAGACTTTTTCCAAAATATGCTCAAAAGCATCTTTTTTCCCCCTTTTTACAGCATTGCTCCATTTCCTTGATTTAAGATTACTTGACTTACATTTCTTTAAGTTCTTATCATCTGCTTCTTTGCAGACCATGGCATATACCTTGCTTAAACATGGCCTGTTTTGTCTGAATTTGGACTGTCACATGCTGAAAGCAGGCTAATCTCACATTTGGCTGGCTTAGCAAAAACAGGCAGTATGTAGTGGAAGTTAAACATTCTTAGGGCATGATGTAGTTTATTGGGTTCCCAAAGATGAACTGAAACATTTCAAGTAGGGAAGCTGGGTACATAATACCCTAACAATTGCCTAAAAACACTGAGGAACATTTATCCCTTTAGCCCTTTGACATTTACTGCAGATTACTGTTTTTCTCATAATGACTGGGGGGACAAATTACAAAGGAGTGACAAGGTGGTATTGTGGTATGCCAGATCTCTAAAATAGGCTCTTAGAGGGGAATGCCACTCGTGAGCAGAAGCCTGTCCTATTTTGTATGTAGGATGGAAACCATATGTACACCATGCATATTAGATATCTGTGTTACAGAGCTCCTGTCATAAATAAAATCAAGATTATGAAAGCAGTATTAAGACTCACACATGTTTAGCGTAAACTGGACATATTACTCTGCTCCTGCACTGGAATCATATGTCTGCTTAATCACTCTAAAATTTAAAGTCCCTGAGCCTTAAGAATGAGGTTGTTTGTTGATCCCCTCTGCAGCAGTCCTTTCTTGCTGATGATGTAGTATCTTTAGACAGGCGAGTTTGTGCTTCAGTGCGCATGGAATCTGGAGAGAGAGGAGGCAAAGGAAATGCAACGTAGCCTTTTGGATGCAAGCTCTGTGGCTACTTGATCCTATTGACAGTCCCCAGGAAGGAAGGGAAGTATTGTTATCCCATTTACCAGCAGCACAGAGACAACATGACAAAGAAGCAGGAATGCTGAAAACAGAGTCCTGATCCCCAGTTCTTGTCTTCTTCTGTTGTACTAATTAGTTCATTCTTTTGGAACTGGCAACAGAAACCAAAAAGATTGACTGAGCCAAGCCACTTGATTCCTTATTCTCATTACTCTTCTTCCATCTTTATCCTTGAAGCATTCAGGAGAAAATATTATTCCATACAGTGTACAACCCTTATACTATTCATTGGTTGGTTAAAATTTGCACTGGAGCATTGAGGGAGAATATTCTTTTCCTTTTTTTTATTTTATTTTTTTTTTTAATATCTTTCTTTTTTTATTCAAAAACCTCCATAGATAATTAAAAAGCTAAAAAGGCATGTGACCTTATATAATCGTAGAATGAAATGTCATCATCAGTTTAATACCCAATAGGAAAGGGAGAAAAGACGCCCCAGACACATGCAGGGGAGGCCCACGTTGAAAAGAATGGTGTCATACTCCTGGAGCAAGCCAAAGTTAATGAGGTTGCTACTGGGCCACTGCAGACTGCAGCTCTCTGGGACTGCAGCTAGCAGTCTGCTGTGCACGGGAGTTGGAGTGGGCTAAGGTTACCTTCACAGCTATAATTTCATTACTGCTGCTTTTTCATGGGAAGTGATTTTTTTCATTTGTTCAGCAAATGAGGCAGAGGAAGAACATAGAGGTATGTGGCACGGAAGTGATTTCATAAACCCCAGGCTGAATTCATGTTGCTTATGAGCTGGGAATATGAAGATTGGGTTTGATTCTTTTCTCACTATGGCTGTGATCTGAAAGTAGTGCTACAGAAGCAAGTGAATTTGCATCACAGTGATACTGGCATAAATACAAGAGAGTTTGGCCCAATTTTTCAAGTAATTACTTAGTTTCAAGGGGTTTGTCTAAAGAACTATTCCTGGTTAATTCTGCTTCTGTACAGGCTTCTTATGTGATTATATGAAATTTGTTCAACAAACCAGAGAGTCTTACCTCCTGCTTTGCCGACCTACAAATGAAGATCTTTACTTGCCATGTCAAATTTAAGGTGAAGGAAAAGATCTCTTTCTTTCAAAGGATTCTCAGTGCCTTTTTATGAAACGTAATTCTCTAAAACGCAAATAGTGTAATACCTCATATCTCCAAATTATTTTGCACAGGAAAGGTGGAGATAAAATTCTAACTTTCTTTGAAGAAAGTTAGTGAGAACTAAGAGATAGAAATAAGCTGAATTTAGATGACAGATAGTGACAGCGAGGACCATATATAGAAAACATTGTCATTCTAGTCTAGAACAGCCCTTGGTAGATCCTTCAAAAACAACCTAGGAGGCTTTCCTGTGTGTTTCTCAACTGTCATACAGATTACTGAAGTTGTGGCAGGGTAGAAAGAGTGTGAAGTTTGAAGGTGAGGAATAGAATGTGCCTTTCCATTGATTTCACACATGCAACAGCTTCTAGCACCTTTTTAGACACACATTCACAAACTAAGGAAGTTGAAAAACTAAGAGACCAAATAAGACTTATGTGCCTCAGTACCATTAATGATCTAAGTCTGTGTACCTTTGACTGTTTCAGTAGGAGCTACAGTTTGCATGTGTTGAAAATCAGACTTCAAAAGTAATTATTTTGTTTAGTTGCAAGTGCTTAAAATTAAGTGCTGTGGTTTTAAATTTAGAAAATGAGAGTAGTGGCATCTGTATTTAGAGGTAGAAAGTATTAGGATTATTCTGACATTGGTTTTTTCACTTCAGCAGAAGTTTTCTTCCTTTAAGTGTTTAGGGGTTCAGACTTCAGGCCTGCATACACACAATGCAGGTACGTGTCTGTTTAGCTAGCTCATTGCATTATAGAAGAACTCTGGTCTTGACCTTAACATGGTGGGATTGTAAGGTGCTGTAAACTAATTTGATAAGAACTAGATGGCCATCATCCAGATGTGATATATATACTCCAAATTGTTGAAAATTATTGAGTGATTTAAAGGAGATATGCCTTGCCATACTTGTGAAGGGAGCTACCTATCTTGCTAGACTTTTAAATGGCGACAACTTTTTACACTTTCTACTATTTCAAACCTCACTTAGGTTACGTTCAAACAAAATTTGTGGCCATTTGGCACTTCTTTAGTGGCTTTCAGATACAAATGCTGGATGTTGCTGATAAAAGCCTTGTACTTGCTGCCTTTATGTGACAAATGGATGCTAGATTTAGTCTGGAACTAATTTTTAAGCACTTAAGGGCAATTTACAATAGTTGTTACATTAGATGCGAACACTAGTTTCTGCAAAGTCAAAAACTGTTTCAAGGATAACAAGTAGATCGAATTAATATAGCCGAAATTATATTGGATTGCTTCAAAGGCCATTTGTTAATGTACAGAACATCTGGAAAATCTCTCATTGTGAAAAAAAATCACTCACCTAAGCAAAGACAAATCAACACAGAAGATACCTCTGCAAAACATGGCAGAACTGAAACGAAACTTGTGGAGGATCAGAGTTAAAAATATTATAGGAACACTGTGAAAATATAATCTCCAACATTTCAGTGCAATTTTTTAACAGCCATTAACAATGGTCCTACGTTTTGCATGAAAAAATATTACATGTTTATACTTAGCATTTAGATTGTATTTTTCTGAATTTCAAAGTGCCATGTGAAGTCTGAATCATTATTGTCATCTTGTAGACAGGTAAATTGAGGAATGAAAAATAAAAGAATTTGTTAAGTTATGAAGCATGTCATTGAGGGAATTGAAAATAGCAGTTGGCTTCTCTAAGTTACTGTTCAACAGCTTACACCATGTACCTAACCACCTATACATCACTTGGCCTATCTTGATCTAACAAAGCAGGACCTGCCCTAATGCTTTTCCTATTCTGTATGTGGGAAGAAAAGGTTTAAATACTGCTGAACCATAAAATTGAATTTGAAAATGAAATCTTGGCATTTTTTAACTGAGAATTTTAACTAATAATAAGGAATTTGTAATGAAGCTTTGTATGTTCTTTTAATATATACATTTTTCCTTTAGTTTTTCCAAATGCAACCAATTTGATACTTGAATTAACTTACATAGTTTGCTGCTGATAATTGGGATTAAAAAAAAAAAAAAAAAAAAAAGGTCTGTCTGTGGAAGGTAAATCTGAATTACCTTGTCTGAAAACCTGGCTCAAAATCAAATTCCTCTCCACAGCAGAAGAAATGTCTTAAGGCATCCAGAACATACAAACTAATATAAAATACCTGGCAGGGTCTGTTTAATAAAAGTTGAACTTAATCATGGTTGAGAGAGGAGCAGGTTAAAGCTTGTAAGGAAGAGATGATTTGGTGTTGTTTGCTGTGGGTTCTTCAGCAATTACCTGAAATGTGGTATGAATGGAATTGCTATATCCTCCCTCTCTCCAGCAGCACTTGAGTCATCTTCTTGTTGAATGTCAAGAGCCACTAGACAGAAGAGGGTCCAAGGCTGGTGTCAGATCCTGGCTGACAAACCACATTGGTTTTGCAGTATTTTATGCATTGTAGCAGGATTGCAAAAAGCATGAAGGGACTTCTAAGAACAAAATACTCTTGTACTTGATTTACTCAGAAAGAGCGTCAGAGGGATGAATGGGTAGAATGGGTAAACCAGTCCAGAGAGATGGAGAACATTCTTCTTCTCTTGACTGCTTGGCTATTTCCAAAAAAGAACTGGCTTTAGAAGCTAGTTTATAAAACATTTGGTGTGGTTGCGCTACTCAATTGCTTTGAATTTTTGCACCAATGTAGATTGGACCAAATGTGAAAATGTCAGAATCTCCGTAGGAACTTTTTGTTATCATTTGGTCTGAAAGAAGGATAGATCTAATTAAAAATGTTTGAATATAGTCAAATTCCAAGGTATTTGTATCTACATGTAAATCTGAACTCTTTTCTGATTAAGTTTGTCTTTGCTTGGAATTAAAAGGGATCAGAAATATTGTGCATGAATATACTTCTTTGAGATTTAAAGTGCAGTTTTGTGAAACAAAGGGTTCTGAAAACATCAAAAGGTGATGGAAATGTCAAATTATATCCCAGGATATATCAGCAGACCTGTCGTACTTCCATCAGAAATAAGAAAGCATTAGTGATCTTGTGTACACCACTGGTGAGGATGCTTTTAAAAGTGTGTCTGTTTTTGATCACTGTTGTTCAAGAAAGATGGATTTCTTCTGGAACAGATAAAGAAGAGATCTTCTAGATTGTTGAGGAATGAAAAGTCCTTCACATAAAATGATTGTAAAAGAGTTTGATTTATTTAGCCTAGCAGAGCAAAGGCTAGCAGGGGAGATGATTATTTTCTCTAACTGCATCAATCAGTTAAGGACCAAGGAGGACAAGGGCTCTTTGAATTCAGAAAGGCAATTTTTACCTAAAAAGGAAAGAGTATAAATTTGTGATGGCTAAGTGGAATTTGAAGATGAGAGGAAGATTCCTAACACTTACAGCAATAGGTCTTTTTGGACAGTTTCCAAAGAGAAACAGACAGGTTAAGAGAGTAAAAAAACTGTTTTTAAGATGGAGCTTGAAAATACTTTTTCGAAAAGGGCTGGTATGGACAGATGAAGAAAGATATGAGATCAATTTGCCTGAATTTGAAGTTGTTCTGATATGAATGAGATCAAGCCCTGAAGTTATAGATCTGTGATAGCCTGGTACTGCAACCCAGATAATAACACCTGTTGAGTAAGAGGATCTGTTAGGCTGGGCAGAGCACTATGGTAATATAGCTGTGGATCTGCAGCTCATTCATTTTAGGCCAGCTTTGAACACTGAGAGGAGTAAGACATAGTTATGACTTTTTGTATAGACATGCTCTGAATTTGTCAGAATAAACAGAATTCAGGTTAAAAGCCATTTGTGCTCCTTTTGTACTACAAAGAAGGAAAGTGATGCTAAAGGTTTCTTGTGATGAACATAAAACCATTCCCAGTACTCCCAGGCTGTGCCAACACAGGAGGGATTATTTACCTTTGTCTTCAGTTTATGATTCTATGAATAGTAGTGAGACACACTAATTGCAATATTTAGCAACATAACTTGTTACAAATCTATGGTTTAGATTTTTAAAAAATGCAATTGTGTGGCAAACTTCTAAATCCATCTTCTGGCAAAGAGTTTGCAGCCTGCCTAGCTGTATGTTTCTCTCGCTTTCTGTCTTTGCAATGTTTTGAATTCTAATGGGGCACTTCAGAACCTACAGTCAGAGAGACACCGGGGTGAAAAAGGTCCAGGGCTTAGGGAGGGTGTAGGGGGTAGCTAGTGGTGCAGGATTTGGATTTCAAATCCAGTTTGGGAATTTTCTCCACCTCCCAGGGCCAAAAGAGCCTGAATCTGTTGACCATCAACACATGCTGTTTATTTACGGAGTGATGCAGCGGGGACAGATTGCTTGAAGAGGATTTAATGAGTTGTTGGTTAACTGAATGGGTTTTTATTATTGTTTAATTATAGCTTTTCAATATGCTTTGAAACGCTTACTGATAATGGCAAAAGCTCTATAAACCCCAGAGTATTTATGGGGCCTTGGTGGTCTGTTCTTCTTCCTTCTTTCCTCATGGCACCGTGAATTTCTTTTGCCTTTGTTGACATGACTGACAGCTTCTCTGTCCATTGATCTGCAGGAGACTGACAGCTACTGCTGTGGGGGCAGTCCTTCACTTAGTCAGACTAAGATCCATATGCAAGTGTGGAATTGCAGTCAAGGAAAACACTATTTGAGCTGCATAATTAGAGGATAAATTGTTATTTGTCAACCAATAAAGAAATATATCTTATCTAACGTTTTATCATCAGATGAAGTAGAGGGAGGATTTTTAAGTTCCATTTCAATAAAGGGAAGATAATATAGAGCTGAAATTCTTAAATTAGCTGCTTTTATTGTAGTTAGTACTTTGGTTAATCTTTTTAATTTATCACTTAGTATAGGGCAATTAACCATCATATGGAAATAAGCCAGGGTTATTGTATTAGTAAGAGTTGTTTGCAGTGTGCAGGCTGTGATGAAACCATACGGACTGTGTTATCAGTTGGTGCAATAGTGGTAATGCTGGGTAGATTTCAGACAGTGACCTCTTGATCCCTCTTATCAGTTCATTGGTAGGTAGAGAAACTCTCCTAGGGAAGCTTGACTCAAAGTGATTAATGCTGTTCTTTCTTTAACTGAGAAGGGCCGATTGATAGGATAAAACTTTATGGATTTATTTCAATCATTTGATGTGTCAAATCATCAGTTAGCATTATCTAAATTAACACAGGTTAGCACAAAGGCAGATGTAGTAAATTCCTTTATGGATTACTTCAAGTACAGTACACAAGTAATTTATTTGGCTTAATAGATGCAATTTTTGACCTGGTGACCTGATGTATATCAGTGTCTTAGATTTCCACATGGCAATAATTATTATCCTTTCAATTCACTATTTGCCTATACAATGTGTGTTCAGCAGGTTCTGCTGAAAGTTAAAGCATAAGAAAGGAGTACTGGAGATTGCAGAAGAAAGGAGGTAGATTCAAGTCCATTTCCATAGTGATAGAGAGTTATCAATTGGTTATTTATTTTGTGTGACATTGGCTGATTTTTTCCAGTTTCTAGTGGAAAGAATTTTATTTGGCTGTAGACAATCAGCTGTCCCACTTCAAAAAGCACACAAATAGTTTGCTGACATTCATAATGACAGCTTCAGCTGAAAAACTGAAGGAAACTTGGTCCACCTTTCTGGAAAATATCTCTCCCAATGTAACACATATGCAGGAATCATTAGGAATCTTTCCTTTATAACCCAGGTTGTATCTATTCAATAGACTTCATATTCTGAGGGTGTCAGTCTAGCACTGTACCGTTACTGATGGCACTGCAATTTGATCAAGTTGTAGTGCAAATCACATTAGTCAAGACATCTCCACACCACCCATGCATTCTTAAAGCAAACAGTTGTTTCCAAAGTAGAGAAATTATTTAATTTATTGCTATATTACTGGTTCTTAATGCTGCATTTTAAACACGATTCCTTTCTCATTCTTTAGTTATATATGAAATAAAACCACTTATGCAGCTACTCTTGTGTTTTCCTCCACTCCCTTTTCTTTTGTGAGAAGAACAGAAATGGAGATATATTTTGATGTGGAATGGTTTGGGAAGGAGAAGAGGGGAGGTTGTGGAATCCCAGTTATTGCAGCCACACAGACTGGATGGGAAAAAGTTTAGGGTGGTTTGAAGAAGAAAGTTTTACTCTGAAAATGGCAATCATATCTAAGAGATCTTTTTTCTCTACTAAGCACAATGTACTACATGCCTAGCTTTAAGCCTGTGATTAAAGGTTGTGCAATGAAGTATTGTACTTGTTTAGAACTCACTGACTTTGTTAAATTGGTGCCCTGGGACCATTATTTTGTTCTATATATATTCAAGTCATAGTATCCTAACTATGGTGCTACTGCCTTCACCTGAATAGAGAAGGCAGGGTGGAAGACACTTTGTGATAAATAAAAATGACTTGTTACTCCTTTTGATATTTTTTTTTAAGGATTTATTGACTTTTCAAAGAAGTCATTATTATCAGCAGCATTTTGAAGGACAGATATAGCCATAATACAAACTGACAGCTTCAAGTATTCTATCTGATAGCCAGATTCATCATTTGCATGTCTAAATGCAAAGCATGTGTGGTTTAAGATTGTGACAGTGGCTCTCAAAAACATGCAAATAGTAATCTCAAGGTTAAAAATCAAACCTGATCTTTTTATTTTCAGTGCTTTTCTTAACAGATGTTTACTTTGTATTAAGAATTAATTAATTTAATATGACTTTCTTTCTCCTGAAAAAAGCTTCAGTAATCTCTTAATAGCTCCCAGTGTTCAGGATGTACCTTTCAAACTGTAGGCACATGTAGCCACTTCTAGTGTATAATATTGCATCTATTGAAAGTACACAGAAAGACTGAAGATACAATGGAAAAATATGGTATTCTGTTGGACCTAGAAAAAGAATTTGAGGGCAATAATACTATTTTCAGAAGTGAGATCTGAGGAAGACATAAGGTAAAACCTTTACCTATTTTGAAAGTGCAGTGCAGCTTTGAAACTCTGTAGGTCCATACTTTCATCAAATTCCTGCCTAGTTCACATGCAGAGTCTGTATACACAACTCTTGGAGCATTTGCAATCTCGGAGAAAAAAATGGGTACAGAATAAAATAACTGCCTGAAAATGTCCCCAGGTGTATTATCTGCAACACTGCTCCATCACTTTTAAAAGACACCTTAGTAAAGGAAAATTGCGGTGACCTGGTATCAGTATAAAAGTGTATTCAGAGAAAGAAAATACCAGTGGGATCTTTAATCTGCAGAGGAATATATACCAAAAACTAGTAACTAAAAGATGAATCTAGAGACATTCAAATGTAAAATCAGGTGCATTTTTTTACTAGTCTTTACACAAAAATATTAAAAGAAGCTGTGAGTTCTCAATCTTTGTCTTCCTGTCAGGGGATTTTTAGGGAGATGTCTTTAGTGTCCCGAAGCACCTTCACCCTGTTTGCCTATGGGAATGTATTGTTTTAATGTAGAGATGGTTAAGTACCTACTGTTCTGATTTTGTACTAATTAGAGAACAACTAAAAGTGATTGAATTGTGCTTCTAGCATCACTCCATGTCATTGATTCATTACTAATTTAGAGGGGAAAATACTGTAGCAGATGAGGTATTTCCTCATAGCTCTATGGTAGCTTTGTTCCTCTCACTGCAACATGTTCATGGATCAAAAATTAAATATCAGTTTCAAGTATAAAATATCAAAGCCAAAATTATATCTAACTATATTCCTCAATAGATGATGCTTTGGGATATATTAGCAATGAGGATGGAGATCAGAGGAATCATTTGTTAGGTGACAGAATGTTGTTGATATTGGCTATTCCGATTGTATATTCTGCTCTGTTGCACACCTAGTTCTTCGACATAGTGTGGTCTCAACTGCTGGGCTCAGCTTTAATTTACTGTAAGCTGAGATGAGCTGTACCCATCATAGTGACAAAAGATGTACCTGAACCTTTTGATGAGGTTGCAGATCTTTAACACATCCTGGACTTAGGTATTTTTCCCCCTCACAGTTCAATGAACATCTGTTTCAAGAAGCAGGGAGAGACTGAATAGCTGTTTACAAAGATGTGAGCAGAGCTGTTTCCCTCAGGCCAACATACATTTAAAAATCCACTTTAAAACATGCACTTACAACTATCTGTTTCTTACAGAAAAAACACGGACTCTCTAGTGAATGTTACCATTTGATAATTCTTCTATCAAAATAGAAGATGAAAAAGGCTACTTAGGGCCTTCTCATTTTTATTGCTTCCCATCATGATACCTAGGGCTATATGTACACGTGGATCTTTCTTCAGTCACAGAGGACTTCCAGAAATTGGGTGCCCAATGAAACAGACTTGCTGGGCTCTTAAGTTAGAACCAGCCAAAGTCCATCTGAGAGGCTGCCACACCAATTCAGGGTAAGCCTCACCTTCAACTAACAGTCTCCTTCAAGCAGTTGCTGAGATGCGTAGTATGGGTTGTATCTGGTAAGGTATAGCCTTGTGGTGACATCCATTTAAAGGAAGAAGACCAACACCTCTCTTGCATTGGTGGCCACTTTTTTTCTGATGAGCAACTATTTTTGATTGTCAATTATTTAACTCAGTAATTCATTGTAACAAACTATTTGTGTACATTGCATAAATCACATAACGGGTACAGACTATACTGCAGTATGAAAGTATTGTATGTATTTGGTGAAGGAGAGAAGTACTGAGCAGAATGGCACCATTCATTTCTTAAAAGAACTTTAGGTAGCCATCCAGACATCCTTTCCTGTTTTCTGAAGATGAATAACTCCAAATATTATGAAAATCAAGGTTAAACTCATTCTGTGGACACACTCTCTCTTTCCCTGGTTGTTCGCTCTCTGTTCTCAGGTGTTGTGTAGCCTGATGGAACTCAAGGCATGCATACTCTTTCTGAATAACCTCTCCTGATTATCGTGCAGTACCGTAGTATATATACGATGTAGAGGCTTCCTTGATGACATACTTAAGAGTGCAGAGAAAGAAAATTCTTGAGATCTGAAAGCCATTGCTGAAAACGGCCAAAGAAGATCATTCATGCCACTCATAGGTGCTCTGGTCTTTCATTCCAGTCACAGATCACAATCTTTGGCATTTAATATTTACAGATTTTCAGAAACACTTTATTGTGTTTGTAGATGATTGTCAACATTTTTTTTTTCAGCTCATATACCTTATGTGGAAGCACCTGCTTTATTTTCTAAGTGGAGATTGTTGTATTTTCCAACCTGATATTATTGGGACCTTACAAAAATAAAACCTGCCTCTTAGTCTAAAGAGACAAGGTTTATCTTAATGTATTGCATTATAAATAACAACATATGTTGGTTTCTGTGAAATCACTTATGATGACTTTTCTTCAAAGTGATATATTGTGTGCAATTATTCCCTTTGTTATGTAAACAATCAAGATATTGACTACATAGAAGATTTTAAGTGGATGATGAGTTCTTTTGAGATATAAGGTGAGAACCAGGTGAGAACCAGAAAGGGGATTGGTAGATCTGATTCAAATCTGCTGGGTAGAAGAATCGCCTTCTGACCAAGGCAGCACGTTTCTTCCATCAGAATGGTTTCACTGTAGCATTTCCTTGGAGGGCCATTGGTAGTGGAATGGAGGATTAGTTTAGCTACAGGAGTGTGTTTTGTACAGGTGTTTCAAAGGCTCTTCTCTACTCTTTACCATTTTCTGGAAGCAAATGATTCAAACCAGGTAGCTAACTACGGCTTTTCCTTGATGCCTTAGTTGAAAATATAAATGGCCTTGAGACTCTCTGAAGAAGTTGCAAAACTGATGGATTTGCTGTTGTCTTTTTGTGAGTGGAAAGGTTGAGCATTGCTGGCTGGATCCAAGCATTGTGCAGGGGTACTGTACGGCTCTGCCAGGGCTGTTTGCTCACCTATGCTGTCCCAACCTGGGTTTGCTTGTCAGTATTTCCAGTGTGCTTCATTTCTGACATGCAATGCTCATTGTTCTCCTCGGCTTCCACACAATCTAGGCCTAGCATCTTTATCCTGAGCTGAAGTTTGTACATTAGCTAGTCCATTATGGACACCTGCAGCTTTGACTGTTCCAGTTCACAACCCCAGCTCTTGCAAGCACTTTTCTTGTGGCCTTCAGCATCTTTGCAGTCCTAGTCCAAAGCGTTTTGCTGTTGAAAATCAAATGTCACTTACGTGCTGCTTTCATCATTCCTCACAATGTGTTTTTGCCCTGGTGAGCATAGTTGCAAAAATTTGCTCTGAGCTAAACATCTGAGCACTGAATGATCAGTAAAAGCCCCCAAGCTGCGCTGTGGCACTTCTGAAATAATTTTCTCAAGATCATTTAGTGGGTAAAGCTATTTACAATTTCACTTCACTCAGAAATAATTGCAGGAGGGAGAAAACATAGATGGAGAAGAGAAATCCATTGTATTTATGTGAATGTGTTATTATTTATTTGCTCATACACAGAACCACTCTTTTAATAGGCTGTAGGAGATTGTGACTTCTTTGTTCTCTTTGCATTTGACAAACCCCTCTGCAATCTTTGCAGTTCCTGCAGCTGATATTTTGAAGGGTATCATAAACACAGCTAATTCTCACCTGGAAAAAACAGCTGATCATGACAGTAAACATCAATTTGAGGCATGCAGTTGTACAAACTGTGGAAAGAAGAGAAAGGGTGCTGGTATCCATGAGATATGTGCCATGACTGCTGGTCTGAGACATCATCAATATGACCATTATGCAGAGTTAGGTCTTGATCACGGAAACCCTTGCCAAACTCCACTGCACTCAGCAGCCCCTGATGGCTGTATATTGGATGAGTGAATGACAATAACAAAAGGAAATGCAATTAAGGTTGGAAAATGTGTGACCTACTGGTTGTTAACTATCTGTATATGTTTTATTGGAACTTCATGATGCCTGTTTTGTACTAACAACTGTGGTATTTTGACTCAGAGTTGGATTCATACTTTGGGCTGTTGGGTAAAATAATTAAGCTGAAAGGCTCTTTTACTGGAATATAGACTTGTACAAATGTGATTTGCTTTAATACCTGAATTCTCCACATGGAATTGATAAGATGAAGCTTAACTTTACCAAATGTCCATCACTTATGTGTTTAAGTCATTATCTATGAATTTATTAATCTGTAACTTGTTTGTTTATGCAAAAGCTACTTGTTATTTATCTTGGTGTACGAAAGCAACATGTGTACACTGCATGCGAGTTGCATATCAGCAGTGTTCAAAAGGTGTGATTATTAGGAGGGTACTTAGAAGATGACATAAGCCATATTTTTTAGGGTATTTATCTTGGGATGGATGTACCTAGATAGTCATTTGCACACAGCAGTGAAAGTGCTTATGTTTAGAATTAATTAACTTGTTTGAATCGTACAAAGGAACTTGTTCATATCTGCAGCTCAGTTTGAGTTATTCAGGTCTAAAGGTTTAACTTTGAATCCAACTGAGCTGATAACTCCTGAACTGTGCCTTTTAGGTTTTAGTTATATTATTTGACATGCTGTTTTATACATTATTTATGACAGGGATTTTGAAACATTTTAAAGATACATTATCTTTTGGGACATCTCTTCACTGTTTCTCAACCCACAGCATCCTGGCAACATCAGTATCAGTGGTTGCAAGGAAAAGTGAGATTAGGAATGTGTACATTTGTATCTTCCTTTTTAATGCAATTCTGTCATTGGAAATAAGGAGACAGAGGGATAACTTTGTGATGAAGCCATTCTTCCCAGACAGCCAAGAAATGTCTTATGTACCCTTTGTGCTCTGCAGACCACAACTAGAGCACTTCTGCTTTGTGCCACAAATCTATTTTCTTTTTAGATTTTTATGAAGATGACTTTGCTTTTATATTCATAATATGCTGTCAGCATTATAGCAAGGGTCTTGCATTAAAAATGCATTCTCTTATACTATGGCACACAGTAGTCATTTACTCTTAACTCTTAGATACTCTTAAAACTATGGTGAGCAGAACTGTGTCAGTCCAAAAGTGCAGAACAAAGTCAGAATTCTGATGTGGTCTGACATTGATGCCATGGTATTTTTATTGTATTTTAAGGTATGCTTTTGCAAAACTGGGGTTCTTTAAGTGTTTCAGATTTTGCGTTATACTAAACTATACCACACAATGGTCACTTGAAAGTACACAGTAGCATTAGGGATACAGTGGAAGGATACATGTTCATTTGCTACATGATCTAAAGAAAAATATTTGTAAGGATTAATTGGTTCTAATACACAGCTGGATGTTCCTGATCACATCCAGTCACGGTCAGATGTTAAAATAATATTTCAAGTATTATAATAAGAAGAGAAAGTCTAAAACTAGTGCAGAAATATAGTTATCCTTTTCCTGCAATACATTCCCACATGCCAGAAATATTCCAAGGTCAGAGGTTTTATTTACATCTTTGAGTTTAAATCATCAGTGGAATTTTCTTCTGTGAATTGGTCTAATGATGTTTTCAGTCCATTTATACTTGTGGTATCCTGCGAAATGGGTATCACAACTGCAATTATGAATTATGTGGAAAAAGCCTTTCCTTTTATTTTTCATAAAGCTGTGTCTTGCTAATCTGATGTCTCTTTCTTATTGTGAAATAGCAACTAATTATTCCCTATTCATCTTCTCTGTGCCTTTTGTCATGCTATGTATTTCTCTTGTAAATCTTCCTAATTACGTCTTCTAAGTTGAAGAATCTTAATCAGTTTATTCTCTCCTTGCACATAAACCTTTCTCATTTTTCCCTTTTCTGTACCTTCTTCTGGTGTGTCTTTCTGAGGTGGATATGACTTCTGCTAGGATCATTTTCCTCCACAGAAAGTACTAGTATGTGTGTTTGAAATATATGCAGTTCGATGTACTGCTTATCAGTAAAAGGCAGCCAATTTCAAGCATCAGTGGTTACCCTCTATTGCTCAAAGGTGTACCTGAAGTGCACCTCTGTGCACACCTGATGGGCACTGATAGACACCCCAGCTTGCGTACTGATATGCACAAACTATAACCCATTGTCAGACTCTGCTGCAGGTTCCCCAATGCAGTTTAGAAAAGCTTATCCACATCCCACTGCCCTCATTAAAGACCTTTGGTTTTCACAGGACTTTGGATTATACCATAGCGGACATTGAACTGGACTTCAGTAGGTTTTTTCCCATCAACACACCACTGTAGGATTTTCCCTAAGTTAAAGGAAAAAGAGGGAGAGTTTCCTAGAGCTTTACCTGCTCTGTTCTCTATTCTGTCACGGTTCTTCTAAGATGATGGTGCAAGGATTTAAAAGCCTTAGTGGTTTTCTAGGATAGCTGGGCTTTTGGGAATGTCAGCCTTCACTTTTTACTAATGCATGTAGTACTATAGAAGATGTGCTTATTTTTACAGAAGAAATCAATAGCCTAGGATTTGAATCTTGTCCCCTTCCATATGTGTACTAAGCCCTTTTTTCCTAATCAGATGACAGTACTTGGGCTGTCAGGTAAAAAATAATCTCTTAATCACAATTCATCCTAGAAAAATAGAAGGAATAAGGGGAAATGAAATGTCATTTCTCCAAGTCCCAATAGGACATTAAAAATCACTACTTAATATTTGAGACCGAGGGGGGAAGGAACTGAAAAAAAAAAGAAATGAAAATTAAGGATTACGTAGAATTCTAGCGCACATTTAATGCAGTGCCCTGATTTGTTACCCGAAGTTAAATAACTACGTGTTTAAGAAATATCTCTTTTATAATAGCATTAGCCTCAATGTTAGAATCATGCGCAGCAACTTGTGTAATATTTTGATTGATTTCCCTAAGTGAAAATGACAAGTGCCTGCCTTTACCTACAGAGTATTTTGCCCATATGTGACACTGGCAAACCTATTCTATTGTATACACTTTTTTTGTTGGTTTTTTTTTTTTATTCTAGTCTTTCTAAGCTGGAGTGTATAGAAAATGAGTATCTTGGTTTTCTTCTTGTGAGTGGAAGTCACCTTTAGAGAAAACAGAAGGGTTGTTATTCTTGCAGAGCATAAAAGGGACTGATTAGCAAGAGAGCAATATACACAACCATTTCATCAGGCTCCAAAAGTTGTTCTACTCTTGTAGGAGTCACAGAGAGTAAATCTATTTACAATCAACAGTTTTGTAAAAGTCTTCATTTCAAGGCAAAGGAGCGACTAGCCTTTCTATGTTTCTGTGCAAGAATGTGCAGGTGACTGACTGCTGAGCACAAAGCACTCTTGTTTCTTCAAAGCTTTTCCATGTTCTTCTTTGGATTTTATCTAGTTCCATTTATATCAAATGGTCAATGGTTGTCAGGGTTTAGGGTCAGGGCAAGCCTTAGACCTATAAAAGACCCTTTCTGTTAACCCCCCTCCCTCCCCAAAGGGGAAGAGAAAGGGAACACGGAAGAGAGACTTATCGATTAGAAAAGCAAACTAGAGCAGCTTTAATGAAAATTAAAGTAATAATAATAAAAATGGAATATATACAAATATATACAAAACCAGTGTTGAACCCAAAGCCCCTGATGGTATTTACATCACCATCACCATTGATGCTGTGGAGCAGGCACCGGGGGAGTCCCAGACTGGACCTAGCAGCACGTGGGAACTGCGCTCAGGAGCTGGATTCTAGTACCAGATTCAGGAGCACACCAATTGGGATTGAAGGCAGGACAGAGAAAGTCCTCCTCGGATGCTCTGAGGAAGAAACTGGAAGAGAACCTAAGCCAAGCTGAGCAAAGCTGGCAAAGTGGGGTGAGAGGGCAAAGAGAGGGGTGAGACCCTCATGATCCCTTGGATTTATACTGAATATGCCGTATATGGGCTGGAATCCCTCGTTGGTCAGTTTAGGGTCACCTGTCCTGTCTGCTCCTCCCTGCAGGTTCGGCCTTTCACTTTCTGCACCCCCAATGTGGTGCACAAGATCCAGCAGTGGCCTTGGTCTGCACACCAGTCCTTGGTAGTAACTCTAAAGATGGGGTGTTATCCCTGCTAGAAGCAGACACTGTGAGAACAGGCTGCTAACTAGACAGTGCAGTTAGTTAGAAGAACTGAGATGAAAAGTAAAATCACTGAACAGAATTAGTCCTGTTCTAACTCAAACCAGGATAGTCGTTTACAGAGAGTTCATATGTATGTGATGAATAAGCATCATGAGGAAATACTGCTGTTAGTTACAACACATCAGGGGAAGATATTTTATAGTGATTATGAGCCATGGCTATTAAAATCTATCAGCCAGTGAACTTCAGTATAGTCTGTGATACATGCTTGGCCATTTATGATGACATTGAATAAGCACTAATTATTTATAATTGAAATAACAGTATAAAGTGTGATTCTACAACTGGTAAGAGCGGGAAAGTATCCCTCAAGAGACAGGTCAAAAAGCTTACTTGTGTTTCATATGCTGACCATCCATCACTTGTAAATTTTAAACCATTACTCGTGAAAGTTGCCAGAACCTAGTGTCTAGAAAGTCATGCTGTGATGGCCAGCTCCTGATTTTCATAACCAAAAACTCATGAAATAGTTAAAAGATGGGTAGAAGAACTGCAGTAGCATGATGGGATCTGCCTTTTCTACCTGGAATTACAGAAGAAGATAATAGGGAAATGGGATTTTGAGTTGTGAAAGGACCGGATTATAAAACAGTCTACATGCAAAATGAATGCTTATGTGGCCAATAATAATTTATACTAATTTCCCACCACTCACATTATTTTGTGTACTTAAAGGTACAAGAATGAGTAGGAAGGTTATGCTAAGAAATTTTTACAAGAAGCAGTAGAATCTTTGAGATGCTCTTGCTATGAACAGTCCCTTGGGGTTTGGTTGTATAAAAAGAGGAATTCTCCACTTTATAAGGAGCAATACTTGAGAAGATTCTGTGTACAACATTAGTCTGTCTGTATCTGTTGCTCTGCTTTTTTAACATGCCCAGTGATGCATTTTTTAGAGTGGAGTATATTCCTGTTTACAATGGGAATATAAATTTAATTTGTTAAAATTAAACTGATAAGGAATAAGGACCTACTCAAGAGATTCTAATTTGCAATTCAGCTCCCGAAATTTGTTCTATATCTACCCCTTCTGACAGACTTATATTAAATAAACCTATCAGATTTCTTTGAAATATGTCAGCCAGCATTGTGCAAGTAGGTAAAAGCACAGCACATGGAAATAATGGGACTCGCCCCAGGGAACAAACAGTAGGTTGATAGCAAAAATATCCTGGTTTCTAGTGGACTACTTACATTAGCCATGGGAGAGAAAAAAATGAAAACAAGGAACTAACAACTAAAACGATTTCATAAAAATATAGTACAAGAAATAAAGGTAATTATCATAATGTTAACCACAGATCATGGAATTCACTAGCAAATCACATTTGCCTTTTACAGAAAACTATACTAATATTTCCCAAAATTATCCCAAATTCATAACTATTCAGCACTGTTATAACTCAGTAAGTGGTATATCAGATAATGAACCTGAAATATAACAATGGAAGGCTGCATGAATATTAGAGACAAGAAAGACCTAATAAGCCATGTCAAGTGTGGTGTGTGAGTACATGTGGTGTGAATGATGTTTTCATATGGCATTTCCCATATGGAAAAGTACTGTGTATTGTTTATTGTGAATTCAGAATTACAGTCTTTCTCTATGGGTTTTAAGACCACTGGTAGAACCCTGCTTCTAAGGCTATAGCTCTTCAGAAGACTTAAGTGAGAATTTCTGAAGCTCTCAGTGAATTGTGTTGTGTTGAGTTTCTACAGGATTTTAATCTATTGCCATTAAAATGACCAATAGAGTAAGGCATCTGCCATTTTCCTCCGAGAGACAATTTCATAGACAGAGCTCGCTATCAAGAAGTATTTTTGCTAATGATCCTTGATTTTCCTTTTATTGTTCCCCTAGAGTTTTTCACAAACAAATAAAACTCTATAATTAACCATGATTCCTTCAGCATAGAAACGCTGGTCATAGATTAGATCTTTTGCTGTCAACAGCAGGATTATATTCTCCTAGGAGTGAACAACAAGGGACTTCTTAGATATAATTTGCAGGTCTCTGAAGGCTTGATTACCAAAATCTGCACAAACCTGTCTCTTGATTTCCAGAGTATAAGAAAGGATAAGGCTGGGCCAGAGTGCTGGTCTTTAAATCTATAGCTCAGCATCCTAGCAGGCATGGGTCAGCAAGGAGAAATGATCATTTTAATGATGATTCCCAGAACATAATTAATACCCAACTACCCAACTATACCAGGCAAAGGTGTTTTGATTAAACATATGTTGTTGCTGCTCTTGTGATTGCTGTAAGGGAGCTGCAACAAGGATGATTTTTCAATATAACATGATTTTATACTGTGTGTTGCCTATATTCTGATAAGGATAACTTGGCACAGGTTTATCTGTGCTGATAATGGGCTCCGTGGCTGAAGGGAAATGTTGATATCATATTTCAGCATCTGTCATTTCAACATCTACTCTTTAGCAGATTGAAAAGTATAATGGATACTTGAGGTGCTGCATTGTAGTGAATTGTCAACAGTCAGAATGAGGGATTCTAATGGGGATCATATGTCTTGTCTTATATATCATCTTGTAGTAAACATGTATTATCTTTTCTCCTTCCTTCCTTCTCTTAATATTTTCCTTGCAGATTTGCTCTGCATATTTTCTTCTGTATATTTCATTCCTTTACACCATCTTTGACATTTTCCCTTTTCCTTTCACACATGCTCATTTTTATTTTCCTTTTTATTTGTCTTCTCTTTTAATATTTTTTCTCCAGAATTGTGTATGAGCCAGGCAAAAATATACTTCATACTTTAGATAGCTTGGAAACGTAAATTTGGAACTATTCACTGTGTGATGAAATTGTGCAGAGATTTTGTGGAAATGGGAAAAAATTTATATGAGAAAGTGTGGTGTTGCATCTTGTGCTACAAGTTTCTGGTTGTATGTGGTATCTCTGTTTCCTGAAAGTGGTGTTAAGTCCAGTAAATTCTGCACTATGTTATTATCAGTGGGGCCCATAGTTTTCAGATGCAGAATTGGTATAATCACAGTATATTCAAAGATGGTTTCCCATACATGAGATACACAGAGAACATTTTATGGTGTTTTCTGATGAAATGTAAAAAATTGAAGATGTGATTAGTGTTTTCCTGAGAGCACACTAAAAGTAGATACAAATAGCTGTGCAGTTCGTGTTCTAATTGGTAGATTTTATATGCAGAGCCTGGCAATTTATTAATCTAATTCTAGTAAATTAGTATACTGCTATCCTGTGTATAGTACATACATCTGGATTTATCTATTATACACATCGGGACGGTGTTTGGGCACCTTATATAGATACATCTTACAGTTATGTTGTGGTGGGTTGACCCCGGCATGGCACCAGGTGCCCACCAAGCCCTTCTATCACTCCCCCCGACCCCCTTCAGCACGGCACGCAGGGAGAGAATGAGACGCAAAGCACAGGGGTGTGGGTTATGACAGATAAGATGTTATTCTCTACTTCCCGTCCACAGGCGATGTCGGGCCGAGTCCAGGAAGCAGGGCTCCGGGAACATGTAGCAGCCGCTTGGAGGACAAAGCAGAATGCCCCCCCATCCTCCTCCTGCCCTCTCCCTTTATAGTTGAGCTGACGTCATACGGTATGGAATATCCCACTGGTCAGCTCAGGCTGGTTGTATCTTCTCCCCCATCCTGTCCCCCATCCTCTGGTGCTGTGTGAGCACTGGCAGTCATAACACGGGTGTGTTATCAACACCCTCCAGCTCCCAGTGCTACAGCACGAGGGCTGGATGGGGAAAAGCAGCCCAGCCAGACCCACTACAATGTTCTGTAAACAAAGGGAGGGGAAGTTGATCTGGCTAACTGTCAGTGAAACAGGTTTCTGATGAGTCCAGGGTGAAAATAAATTTAATGTCATTTTCTCACTGCAGTCACTGGCAATAGATGTCACTGGAAAACAGGGCAGTAATGAAATTAAATAACATCCGTGGTAAAAAATATAGAACAATAATTGATTTTAACCTAGAAACATGATTCTCAATTATTTCAAGGCCTTTTCACAAAGTGATGGTGGTGCAGAGGCAACACAGAATAAAGATCCTTTACATTGAATGAGTAATGCAGCCTTAATATAAATAAGAATGAGGTACTCTGTATACCCAGAGTGATTTCTAGTAAGAGATGCATAGGTCTGCTGCTTGATGAGTGCAGCAGTAAAGACACACCCAATATTGGATACCCAGTAATTTTCCTGTCCAGGCCTAAGTGCTACAACTTCTCTGTGGATGAAAGCAAAATATCTGCATGCTGGTTTGTTTTTTTTTTTCTGCTTTGAAAAAAAATACTTGAAAGAATCTTAATAGTGTGTCATCTTCTGTAAATCAAAAGCAATATAACATTTCTGCCTTGCTTTTTTCTAGTGTGTCCACTTGGTGCCTTACATTTACTCCAGTCTCTGTAAGGTTTTGTTGGGCACTCTCATCTGACTTCATTCTTTCATTCTCGGTGATTACTTCATTCTTTAATGTGCCAAGTATGCAATTTTTTTAAATGTGAGCGGGGAAAACCCCATATATTTGTGATGTTTAATCCAACTCTCTCCCTGTTTTGCTCTTTCTTGATGCTCTCTGCTCCTCGAGTTACATGGATCTTGCCAGTGACCTTATCCAACAGTAGCATTTTGCAGCATTGTTACTATTGTCTGACCTTTCTGGAAATCTTGATGACAGTGAGACATTGAAGGGAACTCCACTCTCTCTGTAACAGTCCACCTGCTGAAATCCTCCGATTGAAGGACTGCTTCTGACTCCCTTCTCACACAGATTTTTCACCTGTATAAGTCCCATGCAGGGAATGGAGATAATCTTTCCCGGCAGTGGCCTAAGCAGAAGACTCCTGCCCAATGACAGTTTTTATTTTGATTTTCATATGGTGCTCAGCATTCTAGTGTGCTTGATATGAACAATGTCTTACACATTTATCAGAAGTACAGCTCCAGAGTCTTGTACAACTAGTCACAACTGTGATGTTAGAGCCAAAGTACTCAGCAATATTCTGGTTAGTCATTCCTAGTAATCAGCTGCACTTCTGATTAACGAAGGTGGCTAACACCCTCAGCAAACTCAATTTTCTGTCTTGCTAGATGTCTTTTAGCTATAATTCAGCAAAACTAAATGACATATAATCTCTAGAATACTTTGTACATATGTGAGTATGCAAAATTAGGTTGTGCTCCATGACAGTAAATGAAGAAAGGACTTTAATGGGCTCCTAAAACATATTTTCAACTAATTTCTAGAGATTTTTCTGTAGAACTTCTTGTCTGTGGTGCCTTCAATCTGCTTGTATTGGGATATTGTGATTCTGTGGTGTTTAGGATAATCTGCCTTCCAAACCTGAAGAGGAGAATTTCTGTTGTTTGCTTCATTATCTGGCATTATCAGGCAGATAGGAAAGATCACACTGAGGTGAAGATCTTCTCCTGCTGCTGCTCCAGGCAATGCTTCAAGATGTAGTTTGAGTGTTCCTAAGCAATAGAAATGTATAGCCTCCAAACAAGCAAAGTGGATTCCTGTTCTTAAAAACTTTGTTATTTTGTCTTGTTCAACTTTCATTAGAATTTTTTGATCAGTAGTTACTGCATGCAAAATGTAGCTGGTTCCATAAAGTTTCTGGGGTTAGGCTTTACATGACTTTGCTCTAGGTGGTCCTGCTCTGGCAGGGAGGTTGGACTTGATGATCTTTCGAGGTCCCTTCCAACCCTTAACATTCTGTGGTTCTGTGACTTCCAAGTCTGGCAACTGGGACAAAACCAATGAAGCAAATGCAGCCATATGTCTATCTACATCTTCTTTCTGTCTAATGGATTTGTGTCTGCCTTTTTTTCACTACCATGTGATGTTATCAAGCTACTTATTTTTGCTGGATCTGGGACAGCACCCTCAGCATGTACTAATGATCAACTCTTTCCTGGCCACTTCAAAGTACCATTTAGATTAAGATCTCTGTCCAGTATGCTTCTTGAAACACCCACTGTAACTAATTGGAGTATAAGGATTTACTAAGATGATAAACCACAGACAGATTGTCTAAATACTGGGATGTAGTTGAGACTTCATCTTAGAGTTAGGATCTAGGAAACAACCTAAATAAAACTAAATTCATCAGAATTTTTGTCTCATTCTACAGGGGACCATTCCAGCAGGCTTGTGCCATCAGTGAAGGATTAATACAAATAGTGAAAAGTCCTTGGTTTTTATTGAGTTATTGACGCTTTTGGTAGTGCAGTGCCTAGTTGGGACATTGACTAATTATTGATTAGAGGGGTGAGAACTCAGAAATCACTCCACAGCTAATTTCTCAGATGATCTGTCTTCCAAGTACCTACCAGACTCAATCCAGGACTTTTAAAAAAAAATCTCAGGAAAATAAGAAGCCTTAAGAAATCATCTCATCTGTCCTGTCTCAAAGCAAGATAAACTATATCTGTGCCCTTCTAGTTGGCTCATGATCTAGGCTGTTTCTAGAGACTTCCAGTGACAGAGACTAATGAGGAGAATGGCTTATTCCCTTCTTTTCAGAAGCCTTCAGGTACTCGGAGACTACTGTCATGTCTCCCCACTGTTTGTTCCTGATAAAGTGACAACAAACAAAAGAATGTATTGGGAAAAAAGTCAGTTAGTAGAAGCAGAAATTAAAAAGAAGATCACAGAATCACAGAATGGTAGCGGTTAGAAGGGACCTCTGGAGGTCATCTAGTTCAACCCCCCTGGTAATATGGGTTCACCTAGAGCAGGTTGCACAGAATTGTGTCCCAGTGGGTTTTGGAAGTATCCAGGAAAGGAGATTTCATGTCCCTGGGCAGCCTGTTCCAGTGCTCTGTCACCCTCACAGTAAAGACATTTTTCCTTATGAACACACTTCCTGTGTTGTAGTTTGTGTCTGTTGCTCCTTGTCCTGTCACTGGGCACCCCTGAAAAGAGTGGCCCCATCTTCTTGACACCCACCCTTTAGATATTTATAAACATTGGTAAGCTTCCCTCTCAGTCTTCTCCAGGATAAGCAGACCCAACTTTCTCAGCCTTCCCTCATAAGAAAGATGGTCTTGTGCCTTAATGATCTTTGTAGTCCTCTGTTGGACACTATCCAGTAGTTCCCTCTCTCTCTTGAACTGGGGAGCCAAGAACTGGAACCAGTACTCCAGATTTGGCCTCAGTAGGGCAGAGTAGAGGGGGAGGAGAACCACCCTCACCCTGCTGGCCACACTCTTCTTATTGCACCCCAGGATATCATTTGCATTCTTGGCCACAAGAGCATACTGCTGGCTCATGGTTAACTTGTCCACCATGACTCCTAGGTCCTTCACCACAGAGCTTCTTTCCAGCAGGTCAACCCCTAACCTGTACTGGTGCATGCATGTATAGCTGTCAGACATCATAAATTTAAACATCATGTTAAGATTCTTTGATGCTCTAAGAATATTTATTTTACCCACGTTAATAGCTTTTTATAGCAAAAAGGAATCTGGCATCAGGTTTGCTTTGTAGATATCAAATTTAACCCATGGATTTTTTTCCATTCTGGTATCCAGACCATCCAAATTAACTTCATAGTTTGTTTTTCTTTCTGATACATAAGGACAGATTAGAAAGAAGATGTATGGAGGGAGAAAGGGGGGTAAAATATATATATAGAGCGTATTTTTCTGGTTTTGTGCAGAAAATTGCCCAACAGTAATACTTAGTGTAATTAGGGAAGAGTGTGTCTGTGCTGCATGGATTAGACTGATTCTGTGATGCTTTTATCAGTAACTTCAATTTTGTCATTGACACCATTGTAAGCTAAATCAGCCAGTAAAATATTAGAGAGAGCAAGAGAGAGAGAGACAGCTAGAAGCAATCCAGCTAATGGAAAGTGTACTGAGTAAAACGTTCTGCTTTTGAAGTATGCTGACATCTCAATTTTTTTCCCCTTTAATCCAAACTTGTTTATCTGCTGAAGTAAACAGGAGCTCACAAACAGGTTTTGCCTTTCTCTTAACATCTCCTCACCCATCCAAGTAAGCAATGATTTTAGTAGAGATTTGTAAAATGCTTGCTGTGCTATTCTCCCCACCCTGACCTAATGTTTTTCTTTTCTCCTTCCATGAGTTGGTGTGTTTTCTTCTGGCTTTTTTCCTTCTTAGATAGGTGCTTTGCAACTTGTTGTGGCTTAGTCCATCCTTAAAGGTGTTAATTAGCTTTCAAGCACTTGGCTATGCAGTTCATATATATGTTCCTACTGGCCATGACAAGTATTAAATCGTGTTTTCTATTAGGATTATTAACAAAGTGCAGTTTATACAAATGGTCTGCTGTATTGTGATCAAAAGAGAAGCATAATAGATGTCCTGAATTCTATGAAGGTTTTTTATACTGTCTTAATTTTTAAGCACTTGGAAATTCTCTTTGGGACTTGATAATGACTAAAGAAATCCACTATTCGTACCTTGGCTTCTTAATGTGCATCTTGGTTGTTTGGTCATCTTCTTCGTCTGGCTTTGTTGTCTTAAGTGTATCCTGCGGGGGTCATTTGATGATAACATCACATTTCCTAGTTTTAGCTCCAGAATTGTTTGTATCCTACTTTACTTATGAACAAACTGAGTGAAAGGGAAGTGAGTCTCTCCCAGATGGGACTGTCAGTGCTACCTCCATGTAAAATAACATGGAGACAACAAATTGGGATGCTTGCCAACAGTGGTTAAAGAAGTCTGGGAAGGGATTATAGCTTCTCTGTTAGTTTTATTCCTGGGAAAGTAAAAATTGTACGCTTAAGCAAGCACGAGAATGGTTAGAAAGGGTCATGTGGGAGAGAGCCCCTTCCCATGCTGTTCACTTACTGCATCTACTTTCAGTCTCTAAATAACAAAGAGTCAGGTCTGGTGTCTTGGATGTTGTGGAAAATCAATTCCCTTCCTGTATTTGGGGAAAGAAAATACCAGAAATGGTGCCTTATTGCACCATCTCTAGATATAATATGTATTAAAGTATATAAAGGAGGTAACCAATACTGCATCTGCTCCAGGATTACAGATGGTCCATGAATTAGTTACTATTTGTAGATAACACCTTAGAATAAGATCGTTGCAGTGAAGTTGTATTTCTGATCTTTTAGTCTTACACAGAGAGTTTGCATTTATCCTTTAGTTCCACTGAATCTGGTGGAAAAAGCCTAAGGCATTTAGAGTTTGCCTTCTGTTTACCAGCAGAGTATAACATTGTACCTTTCAAACTATCTGAGGAGAGGGGTTGGGGTTGGGCTTCTTATGTTCTTTTCAATTTCATTACTCAAGACTGAGTTTGTCTTCTGCCAGCTTTAATGGTATTGATAATCAAACAGATATGTTCAAACCTTTTAATGGGAAGTGGAAGGAATTTAGTCTCTGTCAAGTCTTGTAGAGTAAAGATTGCTCCTTCAGTGACAATTGGGATAAGTAAGCATAAAGTTGCCATAGGTAGGACCAAAAGGACAATCAGTGGTCTTTCACCTCTAAGCAGGGCATTCTTAGGTGGGAGCCCAGAGGATGCTTTATTTAGATGCTGCTGATTTAACACATGATGAGTAATTGCCCAATGGGAAATGCAAGAGGAGGGCAAATAAAAATTACTTCTATTTTTCACTGGTATTTTGTTTTGATAGAGATCTCCTGGGCATGTATCTTGCTGATGGTTGTGTATTTTTAATATCAGCTAAAGTTTTGAGGCCTGATAAATAAGGACATGTTTCTACTTGTTTAAAACCCCTTAAAACATGTAGAATGAAATGCATTCTTAAGTCTTGCCAAAAGCTTGAGAAACAAATTGCAAAGACGTTTTCAGTGCTGTTTTCTTCTCACTTTGAGAATCTTGGTGGTACACAGTAATGATCCACCATATGTAGAAATGTGTGACTACCTATGAGAAGATAAGTGATATATTTTAGCAAAACCCACCAAACAGTAATGATGGAAAAATGCTGTGCACATATCTTTTAGTGTATTACATTTATATACATTTTTTGGCCCTGCTCAGGAAATGCCTTGAAGTTGTTCAGTGTTTGGAAGGAGGACATCACAGCTGAAGCTTGTTCAAGGTTAAGGAGAGGCTTCACAATTTCCTCCAGCTGGAACTCAGTGGCTAGCTGAAACTGGATGCTGTAGAAGTGGTCAGCCTGGGCACAGGGGAAAAGCATGAAGCTGTTTATCAGGGAGAAAGTATGGATTGTGGAGCTGGAAAGATACTTGGGATATTGGTGAGTGGTAAGCAGGCTTAGTTATTTAAGGCAGAAGACTTAAACAGAAAAAGGATGGGGGACTTTTAGAAGAGGAGAAATGATGGTGACAAACAGCGTAGTGGCCTCTGAGATCTGGGAGATCTGCAGTTGGGCTGCCAAGCTGTCTTGTCTCTGGGCCATAATATTAAATTAAAACCTTGATTAAAGACGGTCTAAGTGAAGAGGCCTATGGATGATAAAAAGACTATTAAGTCAAACCTGTCCAGTTGTAACATTAGGAGAGGAATGATGGAATGGAATGCCCTTCTGCTCGGAGGGCAAGGATGATAAAATGGATGTTGATTGAATGTCGCTTGATACCATGAGCTGCTACAGGAAGAGAGAGATCTGTGGAGAAGAGGGCTTTCCTAGGTACTGTGGACATTGCAAGCTGTGAGGGCTAACCTGCAACATAGGTTCTGGAACTGATTCTGGGCTGCTGGCACTGACTAATGTCTAGGCTAGTGTGGATTTTTTCCTTTTCTCACAAATATCTGGTGGGAATGGCATTGTGTTCTTGCTTCCTGGGGTAGAAAGGCTATGATGTATTTCTAGCCTTGCATATCACACACCCTAAGACACTGTGTGCCTTTGCTGATATGTGGTAACTGGACTAAATGGCTGGGTTTTGAATGCTAGGACAGAGTTCTTGCTGCACTATTAGATGTTAGCACAGTTTCTTGTTTTCTTTCTTTGAGGTAAGTGTATGTGAAGAAGAGAGAAACACTTGGGATTAAAGAATTCCTTTGCCTCTGTTTATGCCATCAAAGCCAGAAGTCAAATAGTTGGTTAAATGGAGTAGAGGTGACTCAAAGGAGGCTAAGATGCATTAGGAGTGTTAAAATCCAGGTTGAATGTTTCTTTTTCTGTAGACTAAAATAGCTTCAGACTACTTGAGATAGCTATTTTGTGACATATGAATATCTGTTCTGGGGAAGAACCTATCCTTTCCTCCTCATTCTACTCGTTGTAAAGAAAATGAGTTATGAGTTAATCTCAGTAAAATAGATGCTGTGCTGTGTATGAGTGGAAACTTCAATGCCAGATAACTTGTCTCTGGACAACAGTCTTCTGCCTTTGTTGTCTGTAGTCTGTCACCCGGGGTGGGCTGATTTCTGAAATAGTGTGAATGCTGTAGCTTGGCCATTGGAAGTTAGGAGACTACTGCTTCTCATGAGCTCAGTCTAGTTCCCGAATTCTGGTAAGAACTGGTCCTGATTCTTGTTGACTGTAATAATTTCTTAAAGTTTTTTCAGCAGTGTAAACTGAGTCCTCAGAAGATACCACAATACTCCTGTAAATCTGATTACAGGAAATTGTTGCCAGTAGCTCTCAGGATACTTTCTGCCAGGCCAGTTATCATGATAACATCTGAACAATATATGGTTGTGAAAAGGGTGACAATTTGAGGAAAAAAACCTAAAAGTATTTTCTAAACATTATAGCAAGAGATGCTGAGGAGCTATTTAGTGCTGCACATTACTTCTTCATCACTTGATTATTTTACTGTTTCATTTTTATTTACATACCCTGTTGATTCTTTTGCGTCTGGGTTTTGCACAATTCTTTCAGTAACATACGGTTCAGTGGCTGTAATTACAGGATTGTTAAAGTTCACATTTCACTATTCATCTTGTTATCTCCAGTAATGGAAGGTTGAAATAAATGCACATAATTATATGGTTGGTTCTAAATTATTTTTGTATTGCTGTCACTAGGACACACTCGAAAAGCAAAACTTGTTTTCTTTGTGTTTGTGGTGGGGTCTCTCTGGCAAAATAATAACAATACCTACAGCTGAACCCATCTGCTTTGCTGTTCTCGTGTCTCCATCTCCCTGCCATTGAAAGCCATGAGTTTCATACTGTTTCAAAATAGAACTGGGTAGCCTTCAGGGTTGAAATGCCTACTTAGTGAATTCTAAACAAAGGGGTTTAGATCAGGTATGTGCAGGTGCAGTTTATCTGCAAAGGACAGCTCTGTGGAAATGCTAGAGATGAAACAGCTGTGGAGGTGTGGGGGTTTTTTTGGGGTTTGTTTTTTTTTGTTGTTGTTGGTTGTTTGGCTGTGATTGTTGTTGTTTTTCTTTTTAAGAGTTCTGTGTTCTGAGGTCATAAGGTTGCAAATGAAGAAAACACAAGGAATAATCATAGAATGCCCTGGGTTGGAAGGCAACTCCAAAGGTCATCCAGTCCAACACCCCTGCAATAATCACGCATATCCTCCTCAACTAGATCGGGTTACTCAGAGCCTCATCAAGCCTGACCTTGAATGTCTCCAGGGATGGGGACTCCACCACCTCCCTGGGCAACCTGTTCCAGTGTTCCACCACCCTCATAGTAAAGAACTTCTTTCTAATGTCCAAGGAAAGAGGACTTAGAATTTTCACAGGATTTACATAGTCATCTTTTGTCCAAGGTAGCATACCTTACTGGTGTTTACACAGTGCTATACTTGTGCTCACTGCCTAGGATCAGGTCAAGAGCATGTTTCTGTGCTGATGAACTGGGCAGAGTAGTATTTTAGTTTCAAGAGGAATAAAAGAAGAGGGAGGAGGATAGAAATAAAGTTGATATATTAGTGGTTCCACTTAACTTTAAAATTGCTTCATAAAATTACTTCTGTGTAAAGTCAATGCAAAATGTTATTCCTTGATGAATCTTAGCAGTGAGGTATGGTGAATGCTGCAGAAATCAGTCTGAAAGCAGATCACAGACTAATCCTGGCCAAGCATCTACTGAACACATGCGAGTAATGTACAGACTGATGAACTGACAACTCTTGGCAGAACTTGGAAGTTTTCATTATGAACATTTCTACTGAAATAATTCAAGTAAGTCATTGACCTTGACACTACATGGTCAAAAAGGACAAGGTGAGTGGGTTGATTACTGATAATCTAGTGACTCCTTGTCTTGGCTGTGGAAAGCCAGTGGAAGTTTCTTAGTATTGAGAGATAGTGGGTCTAGTTTTGTAGCCCCAGAGGGAGGTGGAATACCTGGATGTTAGGGTGAGAGGCTCTTGGTTCAGCACTGAATGTGTAATTACTCTCTGCTGCAAGTTCAGTTCCTTTGGAACTATTCCTATTGTTTGTTCAAACCTCTAGCACTGATTTATCCACCCTAACTCTTTAGCACTGCTGTCCTTACAAGCAGCCTTACAAGCTGTTGTAAAAAGATGTGGAATAGCTGAGGGATCCTTGTTGGCTGGAGGCCACTAGCCATGGTTTTCCTACCTCACAAATAAGATTTCTTTTGAAACTGGTAGGGATGGGCCAACATGTGAGGCGATTTTGTCATCTTGAATCTGACTGAAACTATCCTTTGTAGCTTCCAGGGGGGCATTAAGTGGAAGTGCAAACTTTCCACTGCATCCTATAGGCTTTCATATAGTCTGGCTTGGGACTGCTGAATTTCACAGTCTTGCTTTGGAGTGAGTTTCTGCATTGTAGTGAGCTAACTTCCATCCCTCAACAATGTATATATTTAAAAGTAGGAAAGAAGCATAAGAAGAATCCCCTCTCACAAAGTTAAGTACACTTGGTAGCATGTAACACTCAATTACTATTCTGGAGCAAGGTTACAGTCCTGGTTTGGTGGATGAAGCAACAGGTTAAAGATTAGTTTTTGTTATTTGGTGTCCTTTGATATGCCAGTAGTGTTTTCGGAAGTGTTTTTGGATTTGTTTGCATGCACCTTGCCTAGTTAACATTGCTGTTGGCATTACCACTGTTCGGATTCTGTGAAGCTCCCTAGTTTTTATTCTAGCCTTTGAAAAGCATCCTTCCAGGTTATGAAACTAGGTGATTACATTTGACATAACTTAGATGTTTTAAAACTAGAGGAATGGTCAGTAAATGAAAGAAGGTAATGCGCAGCTTCTTGTCCTCTGACAAGCAACATTGGACTTGTTCAGGACCAGTTGCTTTGATGTTGCCATAGCTAAAGTGCTGTTGGTACCTGACAAAGCCAGTTGATGGTTGGTATTCTGTCAACTTCAGATTTGATGACACAACAATATACCTCACTCTTAACTGGTGGTTGAGTTGGGGAAGGTAAAGCTGAACAGAAGTTGCCTGTTATTGAGGAGACAAACTGTTACACAGGCTGAGGGTGAACAAATGCAATTAACTGTAAGTCTCATTTGCATTTGGTGTGCGGATTCCAGTTCTTTCATGCATTGAATGAATCACTCATTACTAGCAGGTTTTACAGCGTGCATCCTCCGGAGACATTGGAGATTGTATGTATGTGTTCACGTTAGTGTGACAACTACAGCAGCAGTGTAGGTGCGTATCACAGCATCAGCCTGTGCACTGGGTGACTTTGCTCAAATTTGAAAGCTTCTTCTGTAGTGTGTGAATAAAACTTAAGAGTGTTTCAAAATGCTTAACTTTGAAGTTACACTCCTGTGGTTTGCAATATTTAAAGATTTATTGTATTTAAAGATGTCATAGATGTTGGCTTTGGTTATAATTGTTTTATTTTCCAAATCAATGGAATTTAGTAATGATGTGCTGATGAAATTTGTTTGTAAGCTTTATCATGGGGTAGATAATTTTCCAAAGTCTGTGAGCAATCTGTGGTGTTTTCTCTCTCCTCATAATCCCCATGCTGTTCCAAGTTGCCAGGTGTAACTCACCATGAAGCATCCCTCTGCACATACATGTCTCTGTGTTCTTGGCTCTACTGAAATCCTCAGTTGTTGCACTTGGTGTCCCTTATGGTCCTGGTATGGTTTTGCTCAGTGGGTCTAGAATTTGAAGCATTCTTTAACAGTTCAAACATGGGCTCCTTAAACTGTAGGATTTTGCTTCAGTCTCGACATCAAGCAGCCTGACTGCTGACATTTCCAGCTTTGCTAGTGTGCTTCAAGCTGAGTCTGTGGCCCACCCCTGCAGATGCTCATGGTGCTCACTTCTTGTTAACTGCCCCTGCTGCATCTTGCTGAAAATGGAATGTAGTAGTGAAAACCAGGGCGTTGCTGTGTTCCAAGAG
Source organism: Todiramphus chloris collaris (assembly GCA_025345505.1). Classification (NCBI taxonomy): domain Eukaryota; kingdom Metazoa; phylum Chordata; class Aves; order Coraciiformes; family Alcedinidae; genus Todiramphus; species Todiramphus chloris. The sequence goes on along the minus strand of JANVCC010000033.1, from coordinate 3,326,910 downwards.
CTTTTCCAGTTATAATAAATAGCATCCCAGTTCTGTGGCATAGACTAATGTCTTGGACTCCTTTGAATACGGACTCCTTTGAATACGTATCTTTTGTTTCTCTTCAGTCTATGAAACAAATTAAACAAGAGGTACAAAGGCAAAGGTTTCTACAGTGTTGCTTCTCTATATTTTTTTTATCAAGTTGGAGATCTCCCACATTGTTGAAAAACAAACTGTATGCAAAGTTTTTGTTTTATTTAAGACCATCTGTTTTCCTGCTTAGATTTCATGATTGCACGATTCTCACTGCTGTGCCCATGAAAGGGTTGCAGACGTTGCCAAAGATGTATTGGCTTAATTAGGGCTTTGAAGATCATTTCCAAAGGTACCAGTGTGAGGCTGTTGCTTAATATTGAATGCTGTTCTGGCATCTGTCTGATGCTGAAGGTGAAGAAAGAAAAAACGCACAAGCCTTTTTTTAAGGAAAAAGAAAAAAAAAGAGAGAGGAGCAGGGGTCAAGGCAGAACCGATTCAGAGTGGCCAATTCAGCATTGCCTTTTCCAATGTATTTCCAGCATGGTTGTCTTGAGTATCTTCCATCACATACTGCTAAAAAAAAAAAAAATCCCTCAAATAAGGGATTCAAACTGCAATTTGCTATGCTTAATTTCATGCTTTTCTTCTACTTGAGAGTTATTTAAGATATTCTTTGACTTTGTTTTTGCACATTTCAAATCTTTGGAAGCACTTATATCCACAGTGTGTTAAGCTAAGCTTTCTCCTTTCCTAAGCTCTGTTGCTGCTTTGCTTTATTCTTGTCCCATGCCATAATCTCGTGCAAGATACCTTTTTTTTTTCTTTTTTTTTCCCCCCCTTTGTTCCTATGAGTAGTATAAGCATAATGATACCTGTCCTCTTTTTGCGTAGCTCTTTTATGTTTACAGGTTAAAACTGCTGTAAGAACAAAACTTTATGGAGGTGAAAGAGGTACCTTTTCTTCTTATAAGTAACAGGTACAAACCTGTGTTCTATCTTCTGAAAGTGTGTCATGCTCAATGCGTGGACAGCTTACATGAGGAAAATTTGTGCTATACCTTTTTATTGAGAAATAGTCTGTCCAGTTTACCTCTGAAGAAACCTTGCACTTTACTCACTGCTTAGAAAAGCCCTTCAAAAACATACCCAGCTTATCATTCAGTGTACCCCTGTCTAAATGTGTAGCAATTAGCTTATGCCAATGTTTGAGAAGTAGGGAAGTAAAGGTGTTCTGCTGCAGCCATCGTGATCCAGCATAAGTGAGCATCATGCATCATGGAGCACTGGGCCAGTCTGGTGCTATGACTAACCTGATGCTCCCTGGTCTAGGAAAAATAATGCAGAATGTAATAGGTGTTCTCACCTCCAGGATAATATAGATTTCTTTAAGTGGCAGTGGTTCAAATGAGTTCCTCAGTCAGCAGCTGCATAACTTAACTGGTGAAACTACCTTGTGCTAACTATTTACATTGGTGTATATAGGGTGGAGAGGGGGACCATTAATCCTCTGCCTTGACATGTCATGTCACACAGCTTGGTGTAAGATCATTGCAGATTGTTCATCTGAAGTATTCCCCTGGTGCAAGGCACTGACACAAATAAGTCAATCACTGGCAGCACAGTGTCCGTCTAAGTTTCAGCGCATCCTTGGCTCTGAAAGCCTGCAAGCTCAGCAGGGAGTTTAAATGGGGATTTCAAATGGCTGAGCCTGTCCTTTGTGGATACCGAGCTGCTAAATGTAACCGTGCCCAATTTAATGCAATCAGTGCTCTTGAGCACAGGAGGGGTAAAAAATGGAAGTGGAGTATACAGACAGAAGTATGGCTAGTGCTGATGGATGGAATAAGGAAGAAAAGAAATTTTTAAAAATATAAATAGAAGATGTGGGGGAAGGTGGGTGGTGAGGTACCCCAAGAATGTGTGCTGGACTGGAAAACAGGGTGTGAGATACCAAGAAAGATGAGCTGCATGAATCTTGGGATTTGAAGGGCATCTGTGGAAAGGGAGGCTTAGATAGCCATCTCCTCCTCTGTCTGATAATGTTGCAAAAAGAGTAAGAAATGGGATTTTGCTTTTATGGGAGGGAAGGGGGTGTGCAGTTTGGGTTTTGTTTTTTTATATACTATTCCCTGACAGGGATATAAGGGATTGTTTCTGACAAGGGTGGAAGTGCTTCCAGGTGTAAGTGGATGTGGAAGACATCAAGAGGAGTACTCTCTGCCTTCTGAGACTGGCATGTAAGGCATTTTGGAGTGAAAACTGGAATGCAACAGAAAAAGCATGTTATACTAGAGCAATAGGTATGTAGCCAACAGCAGAAAAGGCTGGCTTCGCTCAGCTCTGTTCTAGTAGCTCTCATTTCTTATTTCTTAATTAGTTAATGTTTGTAAACATTAACTGCCCTATAAGTTATAAGTATTATTATGGATACTAAAATTGACCACAAAGCCTAATATAGAGAAAAGTAAAGTATGCACATTTAGCTACAAAAGAAGTTCCTAACATCCACTGACTTAAGTCAGAGAGCAGAAACTGCAGTAGCTGTGCTGAAGTAGATGTAATCTAATAGAGTTTTAAAATTGGGTGGTATTTATCTTTGAGACAGCTGTAGCTCATCAGGGGAGAAACGGTTTATTGAGTCAGTACATGTGTGGGGACATTGAAATCAATTGTTATTTACCTGGTAATGAATAAGTGTGATGAACTGGTGGAATCTGTTATGGAAAGTTTTATAACAGGCTTTAAGAAAATAAAAAGAAATAAATCCTGGTCTGTCAGAGACTTTAACATTTTGTTTCACAGCACTGCGATTCTGACCTCAGGTGCCTGGCATGTCTGTGCTCAGAAGAGTCTATTTTGAACTTCAACATATGGTCCCAGCAGCATATCCTCATCATGTGATCCAGTAGCACCAAGTTAGGTATGGAGAAAGTGCCTCTCCCCACACTTGCGTGTGCCAGGAGACTGAGATCCTCTCATGGAAATGCAGTGGAACAGAGTTTGCAAGCTCATTACCCAATGTTTATACAGTCTGGAGAGCATAAGCTTTGTTATCAACCAAAATAGACTTCCAGCTAACTGGTATCTTACCGGTATCCCTGGATAATGCTATGTACAGCCTGTGAGAAATACAGTATCAGGAGGAAGTGTTGTTTCTAAATCCCAGATTGGGTAAAGCTGTGGTAGGAAAACTGATCCTTACCTTAATTTTCTTCCAGCCAGTATCATCAAGTTGCTCCTGTTATTAGAAATACGTGCTTTCTCAGGGGTATTACTCAACTCTTAGATCAAGTTTATACTGCAGTAGTTTCCCATGTTACTGACATAGTTTAGAGAACCGCAATATTTGCCTCTGTTTTTTTTCTAGAATTTCCTGTCTTTCTGTGTTGAGGATAATCTTGTTTCTAAAACAAGAGCTGATACATTTCTGTGTAGAAAAACAAGCTGTCATCAGAAATATCTAAGTCCCAGTTTAAAAATAGGTTGATTCAAATTGTTGGTAACAGATATTGACCAAGTTGAAAAGGAGTTGGAAACCTGTTGTTTATCCATACCATGCAGGTAATTCTTGTTCAGGAGCCCACCAACTTTCCTCATTCTTATTCTGCACGTGGACAGCTGCCTTCAAATGTACATGAAGAAATGTCCTGTCTCTGGGCATTCTCTGGCCTCTTTTTGAAAGGTTCAACAGAAGTGCAAAGTGCAGAGATGGTTTTTGTGCAGTGAAGCTTTTCTTTCTCTGAAGATATGGACTGAAATTTGCATGTTTGAACCTGAGATAGTTTTACAGGTTCCTTATTTGCCTTCCAGTTTTTAAAAAGTGTAATGTTTCACAATGAAGTACGATTTTGGTGTTGTTTTCTTTCGTTTGTTTGATTTTTGTAGGGTTTTATTGTTGTTGTTCTGTGTTGGGGTTTTTTTTTGTTTTGTTTTGTTTTTGGCAAGCCTACATAGAATAACTTTGAAAATGTAAACTAGATGTCAGGTAATCATTAGTATGTCATCTTTTTGCAGTGTTGGTTTAGACTGGGAGCTATTTCCAAGATGAGAAGGAAATGTAAATCCCTCACAAAAACTCTTTGCTGCTGAGGGAGACTTCTCAGCTGGGATGTTATCAGAGGAGCATTAGAACAGTTTTCACATAATCATACCCTTGACTGCCTACAGTTTGTATGTGTTAAGGAGCTGGAATTGTGTGGTACTGTTGGAATGGAATCAGTTTACCATTGGTGGACTGTGCTGAGCAAAGTCACATGCATGGTATAAATTGTAAGGAGTTTGAAACCTATGAAAGGCTTCTGAGCTATTTATGGGTGACTTTTAGTTGTGTGTTTGATTTTGATGTGGGCTCAGGATTTTTTTGTCTTAAACAACAGGAGAAATGCGGTCTATACTACACAGAAGGAGTTTTTTCTTAATCACTGAAGTACAGCTACACCTAGGGAAGCAGCTTTTGTGAGAGGTACAGCAGCAATTTATTCAACTGAAATATTTTAATATGAACATGATGTTTTTGTGTCCTCTTTGAGTTCAAAATGAGCCCAACTCTGCTTTTGTGCTGATGAAGGTATCAGAATGTTGTTCTATGACAATGTAAGCCAGCCATAAATGCAGGCTGCTGCTACAAGCTTCTGACCTTATGCAGTTGCTGCTAGGTGAAAAGGTGAAATGTTATCTGTGTGACCTTAACCTGCCAAAAGTGAATAGGCTTCAGCTCAGTACCCTATCCAGTTCAGAGAAAGCTTTTATGAAGGTGCTGAAATTCCAGCAATGTCTGTCACAAATATCTAACACTTGACAGACTGTATAAAATGTGTGATGTGGGGCACTTAATACAATTGAATTCTTGTCAGAAAATATGAAATATGTAAAGACTATGGCAAATACAGCTTCATTCAGGTACTGAAGTTCTCCTGTGAAAGACAGAAGGAGATCCTGACTCACATGAGCAAGAAATTATTCTTAATGTGAGGGGAAAAAAAAATTAAAATCTAGAAATAAGTTTCAAGATTGTAGTTCTGAAAAATACCCTTACTTCTAAGTTTTCTTAATAAAATTTAATTGTTGATTTTCTGATATTTGTTCACCTCTTTCTGAAGTATATAACCTTTTATTATTCTTAACATTAATCTTCTCAGTATGTAGAAAAAACCCCAAAGTTACAAACCATATCCCTACCATATTGTAAGGATTCAGCTGAATAACATGTACTGCTTATTAAATTTAAGAGATTTGGAAGCTCTTATTTACATTAATAATAATGTCTATTAAACATAAACCAATAATAACTTGAAGATTTAGTTGAATAATAAAAAAAAAATCTTCCAGGTGAGACTTCCCTAGGGAAAGTTTATTTCTTGGTGATCCAAATTCTTTTGCTGCACTTTTTGCTTCTCTGTGACAGTTTCTGTTAAGGACTGGTTCTGAAACTGGAGGGGTTGCACGTATTTCAAAGCCTAGATTGCCACTTGAAAATGTTGGAAATTTAAACTAGAGTTGAAATATAAAGGTGCTACTGAATTATGAAGGATTTCCAGTTTTTTCTGTACCTGACGATCCTCTATCTATAGCAAAGGTATGTGATATTAGCTGCATCAGCAGTCTGATATGGTAATACCATAATATGCTTGCTCTCAAATGAGAAGGACTTGGGACCTGTGGAGTTCATTTGTTGGCTATTAGAGCTTTCCTTTCCCTTATTCTGAAAAGGATGGGAATGATCCCATCTTTCCATGTAAAAGTAAATTTGCTTTGTAATTGTGCCATATGTATAATCAAGTATTGTGGTGTCTGAGCATGTCATACCCCACAGAAGTCAGCTGGAAACTTATGTTGCAGATGTCTATGGAAGTAATAAGCATATGGGAGAATCTTCTGTAAGGAGGCTCCTTCTTCACTCAACCTAACTTAGAACCTAACCTAGGCATTCAGCTAGGTGGCTAGGTGAAATTCTGGAGTAATTTGATGTGTAAGAACCTGTCTGTTCATAAACTGTAAACCTAGGACCTTTGGGTTATATTTGATTCTTAAAGTTAGGTACTACATATATCCCTATAGGATTTCTTATTGTGGGCAGTTATGTACCCTTTGTTTGTAGCAAATTGCATGCATAAAACCAGCAGTAGGGTTGGAGAATTAATAGGTCATGCAGAAGGAAATCCAGGAAAATCTGTTTCCCCACTACTTGCAAATGTTTGGAGGCTTCCCATTACTGTCTTCATAGTCACTTCAGAGAAGTTGCTATTTCATGTACATCTCTTCTGCCTGTCGTCATTGTTCACCTCTCCCTTAGCTCAAGGAGAACAGTCAACCCTATTTTTGTTTCCTGCCTCATGAAATAGTGTGGACAGATTGATAACTTGCTCCTAAGTTATAAATGTTTAACAACTCAAAACGAGACTGAAGACAAAGGCAAAAAGGAGACCCGTGGGGGGAGGGGGTGGTTAGGGGGGAAAGCCTGTTTGTCTTTTCAATGACTGAAATTTAATTAAGTATTGGCAGAATGTGGTGCGTGACCTGGGGGAGCAGGAGCAGTTGATGGATGACCTTGCAATGGTTTCTGGATCCTCACAGCTGTATTTAGAAAGCATTGTAGAATATGAGTAAAAGCAAGAAAAGGAGTGTTTAAAAGAGCAGTAGAGAGGAAAAAAAGGAACAGGAAGCAAGATAAAATAGTGGGAAAAAGGAGATGAGAGAGGCAAGAGGACAAAGGATGAGAATTAAGAACAACTAAGGTTATGTGCTCGTAGGATGTGAAATGTGCATGGAAACTGAACATGGGAGCAGAGGACACTGAGAAAAAAAGAAAGAAAATGGCACAAAAAGTGCTGGAGTGGGAGGTGAGGTTATTTCATTTGTTCCTTACTTGTTTAGGCATTAAACTAGCCAAGCCTTCATTATTTTTCTAGGCATCCCCATTCAAGAGAGATGAAGAGAGAACTGGGTTCCCAGTTCCCTGGGTGCAGCCCCAGGTGCCTGCAGCATGACAAGGCTGAGCAAATCAAACCCACTGGAGGTAGAGAGGTGACTGAATAAAACTCCAGCTTTGAAAGTCCACAAGCATTACAGCTGTTTCCCCAGGGGGGCTGTAGGATAATCCTGCAAAGGGGAGGATGGCAGGAAGTTGTCATGGAAACGGAGGGCCTGAAAGATTGACTCTGAGCAACAACAGGCCAGTGAGGCAGGCTAAGTAGGATTTATAGCACATTATAGTGTGAAAAACAGGAGAAAATTACTGTAAAGGCAGGAATTATAGCACAACAGAACATATCAACTCTGAGATCCATCTTGCTAATTAAAACAGCATACTCTGTGGTGGAGCACGCGATAAGCCTGTTAGCCTAAATAGAAGATGTTATCGATACTTCATTATAAAGTTTATTGTCTTTACAGTAACTATGGAGGAGGGGCAGGGGAGTGTGGAACCTGACTAACCAATGCCACTCTCTGTTCATTCCCTGTACTTAATAAATACCCATTCACTTTTAAGTCTTAAATCTCTGGCGTGTTTTTTGCTTCTTGAAATTTTCCAGCTGCAAGTCAACTTGCATGTGCTTGAGAGGGGGCAAATAAGGAGCCTAAGGGGGAAAAAATGCAACTGTGTGTGGAGGGGCTGTGCTAAGCAAGTTTTAGTATCTCTCACTGAAATTGCTGTCACCTGAGTTTCAAAGAAAAACAAAACAAAAAACAAAACAAAAAAATCCCAACCAAACAAAAACAAAACAAAAACTACCAAAAAAAAACAAACCCCAAAACAACCAACCCAAAAAAACCCAATCAAACAAAAAAAGAAGTGAGGCAGGTATTCCCCAAATAGTTTTTGTTTGTTTGTTTGTTTGTTTGTTTCTAGTACCTTTTGGCTGAGGAACTCAAATCCCATAACAGGCGTAGCGAAACTTGTAAGGGCTGACTCAGGGTCATGAGGTAAACCCACACTGGCTGGGGCTACAAACTAGCCACAACTTTTTTCTGGCCATGAGATAATGTCTGTTTAGTCATTAGAAGAATTTTTCTTATTTCTTAACATTATTGCATTTCCTGTGTCTTTCTCCAGCTTTATCCCTATAGTAATCAAACCTACAATTAAGCTCTGGCTTCATTAGTCGTAATTGTCCTGACAATTCCTATGTAATAGCACACATGTTGAAGGTTTGAGTGAACACTGTTTAAAAAAATTAATTAGCAGCTGGTACAGTCTGATCCATGTAGTGCATCAGAATGCACTAAGCAGGAGTTGAAAAGCCGTAGGACACTTCTATTCAAGTAAGTAATTAATATTCTTTTTTTAATATCGGCATACTATTTAAGGAAAAAAAAATCGGGGAAAAAAAAACCAAACACACAAAAAATAACCTGAAACTCAATTGTTGACACATCGACTGGTGTTGGAAGTACTTTCATATTGCAGAATCTGAGGTGGTGTGTCTTATGATGCTGGCTTGTAAGCATTTTAGCACATTACAGTATTGCAGCAATGTTTAAAAATAGCTTAGAAAGCTCATACTTCATCAGCTTCGAATCCTTGACTGCAATGAGTCTCTTATTTCTTGCTTCTTACAGTTAGTTCTCTTTACATCTTTGTGCACAGTGTTTCCCTCTGCAGAAGGCTGCAAAAGGATTGGTGTAGGCAAACTGAGCACCTCTAATGATTGACAAAATAATGATGGCGGCTTATGGAAAAAAAATTTAGCACCCTGTTCAGTCTTAGCATCTTGCTGCCAAGACCCTCCTGCCTACTCCCTTTCTCTTGGAAGAAGCTTTGCAGATGTTCTGGTGTTCTTGTGTTCTTGGGTAGAAACAAGCAATCTTGTGTCTTGGGAAGTTATTCTTTCCTTTATCTCATTGTGCCCAGATCTGAGGTGCTATGTGGCTTTTCAAGGCCGCTCTGCCCTTTGTCCCCCTTGCCTTCTTTGTGTGGTGCTCCTCAGACACTTGACCTGCTTCAAAAAGCAGCATTAACAGTGGGTTTCAAGCTTTTCTGTTAAGTGATCCCATGGCACTTCAAGCACTGTGCTGCTGAACCTGGTTAATTTTCAACAGTAATTACTATAGTATGTATTGTTTAATTTATTGTCTGTGATAGATTCTGTAGGAGTTGAGATATTTTACAAGAATTACAACAGATCTGTCTACTCGAGACCTCTAGATTGCATAGATCTTTGTCACATTATTTAGAAACTGGCAGATGCATTTCAAGATCAGTTGACATGAGACATACATCTGAACCTGAAGTAAAAGCTTGAAAAAAAAATTAGTTCATAGATCATAACCAAATCCAAGTGAAGCTATAGAACATGGTTGTTCATACCTGCTGTGTGTTCACAATAACACGCTGAAGGACTGAACTGGATAATTCCCTTCATGAAGTATGTACACTTCCTATGAATACTGATTTAAGGATTTGTTTCAAAGCTTCTAGCAGGTTTTAGTGTCTGTGGTGGGTTGACCCTGTCTGGACACCATGTGCCCACCAAGCTGCTCTATCACTCCCCCTCCTTAGCTGGACATGGGGAGAAAAATAAGATGAAAGGGTCATGGGTCACGATAAGCACAGGGAGAGATCACTCATCAATTATCATCACAGCTAAAACAGGCTAGAATCTGTGAAGCTTCTGGCATTTTCCCACAGGAGCACTCCTGCAGCCCCCCCTGCTACCAAAACCTTGACACACAAACCCACTGTAACTTCATACTTGAGATGTGTACCTCTTGCCAGCTGCAGAAATAGAAATGCATTCCCTAATTTGGGTTGAAGCACTGATTATCACAATTTGAGCAATTACTGCTTGTGACTTCTGGGGAACATGCTGCATATGTCTTTATAACCCTGTGGATTTTTCTGCCTGTGGTTTGTGCCAGTAAAGCAATAGTAAGCTTTCTGTCCCTGTCTGCCTTCTCTAATGACATATTTTTCCTAAAGTTATTCTCAGATGTAATCTAAGAATTCTGTATGCAACCACTGTGAAATATTGGGAGCTGTGATTGGTAGGGCAAATCTTGTGCACTGAGTAAGGATGTACTTGATTATATTACCTTTTAAGGAGACAAAGTGTTTTGTATAGTGAATGGTACAGATGCTGCCATAGCATCTGAGTCTGGGTTGGCAATACCATCCTCCCAGTCATGCCACTTGAGTGTTGGGAAAGAATGGAAACACTGTGTTGGCAGGTTCAGGTGGGCTGAACTGAAGAGGAAAGTAGGAAAGCAAAAGTCACCTGTTGAACTTACCTATTTTAATACTTGCTTAAGTTCTTGAAGCATCTTGCGTCGGTGCTTCTCTAACTTGCTTTTAAAATAACTATTCAAGTTTAAAGAGGACAACTGTCTTCTATTCTACTGTTCTTCGGTACTTGGGAGGTAGAGGGAACAATAAGTGAGTAGGATAGAAACAAGTCTGTACACAGAATAATAATCTCTAGTTTTGTAATATTTTTTAATTTATTAATTATAACAGTGAAAGAGGAGAGATGCAGCAAATTATTTTTTAAATTCCTTTTTGATGGCTTGTGTTCTGAGAACAATTGGTGACAGAGGTTGGTATATGGCATGTTACTTTTTTGTGCAAAAATAATTTAGAGTGGTGGTGTTTTTAGCATTGGATTTAAAAATAGTTGAGTAATAAATGTTTAATGATAGAGTATTTGATACTGTCTCCTTTAGTATTGGGCAGCGTTAAGATATTGTCAGCAGCAATGCCAGGTTTAACACTCCTACTGCTGACTATTGCTCTTGCCTGGAGGCTGTTGAGTCTACTGTGCAAGTTTGTGATGTGAACCAGATTAATGAATAGATCCAGCTGAAAAATAACTCAAGAAAACAGTTTATTAGTCTGGTTTACTCCAAGTAGCTGTGTCAGCACAAGGGAGACAAAAGCAGGGGGCACAAAAGTAAAACTGCACCCCTGATGAAGGGGATGAAAAGTAAGATATGTTTGTAGGTATGTTGTACTTGGCATTAATGCCAGATGTACTGCTGGGAATTTAATGTTAATTTCAGCTGCAGGCTCCCACTCTTCACAGGGTCTGTAGTAAATAGCCATAGTGTTGTGAGGAGAACCTAGCTGAATTTCTCTTCATATTGGAATATTTTGCAAGGTCACTGTGTGTATGAAATAGTTTGCCATGTAGGTATTGATTTAATCTACAAGCAGATTGATAAGAGATGGTTGGATAAAGCAAGCCACTGCAATAACTGAATTCTAATTTCCTTAATCCTTTTTTTTTAGTTCTTATTTTCTGAGCAGTTTTTATTATTGGCCATAGTTGCTGTAGGTGCTTGAAAGTTTGTTCCATTGCTTTCAGTGAGAGCTTTCTATCGTATAGTACAGAGAGCCCTCAGGTTTTGTGCTAAAGGAGATCCAGTTAGGAAGACAAATTAACAATGTACAACCCTTGTTGTCTGCTTTACAGTCAGGCAGCAGGTCATGAAAGCATATGCAGCATCAGAAGAGACTGTAAAAAATAACACGATCTCTTAGAGAGTCATCAAGCCCATTGCATAGACTTTGCCCACTTAATAGTTGGTGGGTTTTGTTGGTTTGGTTTTTGGTTGATTGGTGCTTTTTTGGTTTGGTTTTTGTTTTGTTTTTCTTTTTGTTGTTGTTGTTGGGTTTTGTTTGTTTTCTTTTTTCAAGGGGCTTTAAAGCGTGCCAGAGTACTATGTCTGAGTGCTTTGGCCATTGCTTTTTCTGTGTATTTTTAGGTGGACCTTTTATAACTATAATTATTTCTAGAGCGCTTTCTGTTTGTTTAGTATTCTAGTAAACTCAGAAGTTCAGAGCATGACCCCACTTTGGGAAAGGCAGGCAGGTGCTGCTGAAAACATTTTCTTGGTTTATTACAGCAACTGAGTAGCTGAATTTGTGTGCCTGCATGTTTCTAAAACTTCTTACCAATTTACCCCTCTCTTATATGTAGAAATAATTATCTGTAGATCTTGTTGCTTTCCTCCCAATCCTACTCTTTTTTCCTTCTTAATCACTCCCCAATTCTTCACTGTTTTCTTTTTCCATGTCTACTTCTATTGTTTATCACTCTTTCTGCAACCTGTTTTCCCTTGAGAAAAAAGGCATTCCCAAAAGTCATGTACTTGACTGCCCCTGCTAAGTATTTGCTGCAGCCAGCATGACTCATTCATGCTGCTTCTGAGTGGTACCATTTGAGCAAATACATATATTTTCCTTTGATGCTTGTCTTGTGAGAAAGCGTGTAATTGTGATGTCCTAGGGCTGCACCATAGCACTAGATGGACACTGCTCCATTAGCTATTTGCTGTACTTTTAATTTCCAATTATGAAAGCTGTAATAGAGTAGTTGAAAGAGGAGAAGGTGATTGAAAATGAAGTGTGGTGCCATATTTTATTTTTCCAGCAGCATCTTGCATGTGTGCTTTTGGAATGAAAGGGAGAAAGAAAAGTATTGAATTTTCAGATTTAGATGCTGAAAACTTGAACGCTTTCTGATGAGCATCCTTGCTGTCTTGGATGCTTTTTTGAGTAGAGACATCATTAACTACATAGGTTTGGAACATCCATTATGTGCTGGTGATATGAATGCCAATGCGATGAAGAGAACAGGAACAGCTGGAACAATGTGGTTAAATAATAGCATTTTTTTCGAAGTCTTTTATAACATGTGATAAACAATAGAAAGGCTATTCTTTTCTTTAACAAAGTGCATGGAATGGTAAGAAAAAAGCCCTGTGGAAGCCAGGGGTGGTCTCTTCCTTGCCAAAATAGGAAGTTCTATATAGCAAATAGCCTTCCCTATTAGATCATGGTTTAGCACAAACTGTTAGGATGCTCTTTGAAATGTGACATTAACTCTTTGTGTTTGGTTTGTGTGTCATATAGGCAGAGTGACAGATGGTATTTAAAAGGGAGCCCTTGTCTGTTCTTTTTGCTGTCCCCAAAGTAAATAATCCAGTTTCTGTTTAGTTAACTCACTTTACTCCCCCTAAATTATGCTAGTATTTCCAGTACAGACAGATCTGGGCTGTTGGCTGTAATATAGCAGTGTTCCATGAGGGGACAGTTGGAATGCCTTCCCTCTGAAAAGTGGTGATGTAATTATGTTATTTATTTTTCATACTCCTGCATGGTTTTGAAGGCCTTCTTCTTGGACTTTTTTCTAAAAATATCCTTTCTGTATCAGAGGTACATAGTGGTTATTTATGTATGTGGATTATATCTGAAAGAAGACATGCTTCCTTCTTAAAGAGCACTGATAGAAGTGTTGACTCAGTAGTTAGTGTTCCAATTTTGAGCTGATTAAATCATTGACTGTATGTTTGGAGGAAGGTAAGAATGGAGGGAAGGTAGAATAAACTGATAGAATAGCTATCTAATATTTCTGTGCTTTCTTAGATAATATATACAATACCAGAAACATGCCTCTTATCGTTTCTCTTTTTAGATTGGCCAGGACTAATATACAAATAATGACTTCTCCCCACTGTATTGAGTTTACACGGGAAGGTTTTGGTGGCAAGGGGACTTATAGGGATGTCTTCTGTGAGAAGCTGCTAGAAGTTTCCCCTGTGTCCAATTAAGCCAGTGCCAGCCAACATCTGTTGATGGCCAAGGCCATCAGTGATGGTGGCAGCACCCCTGTGATAATGTATTTAAGAAGGAGGAAAAACTGTTGCTCCACAACAGCAGCTGGAGAGAGGAGTGAGAATGTGAGAGAAACAACTCTGCGGACACCAATGTCAGTGGAGGGTGAGGAGGCGCTCCAGGCATCTGAGCAGAGATTTTGCTGCAGCCTGAAGACCATTGTGAGGTAAATTGTCCCCCTGCAGGCTGTGGAGGTTAGTGGTGGAGCAGAGCCACCTGCAGCCCATGGAGGACCCCATGATGGATACACCTCAAGGAGGCTGTGACCCCATGGAGAGCCTGCACTGGAGGGGGGTCCTGACAGGACCTGGCACCCTATGAAGAGAGAGGTGCCATGATGGAGCAGGTTTGATGATTTCATTCAGCTGTTCATGCTAGTATGGATGTAAATGGAGATACTGATATAGGAACAATTAAGGATCTAATTGTGATGGCTTTACAATGAAGAATGAGAGAGAATCATTAGAATGAGAGCCACATGAGCTCTCAAATGAATGGTGAAATTGTCTTTTGTGGAGAGAGCATGCCCTTCCCACCAACAGGTTTCCCTCATTTAGGCCAGGTGTGACAAAGATGAACTACCTGCCACCACCTGACTTCATCTGAGTAAATCTTTAACCTCTAGAGTTGGAGTTACGATGAAGTGCTGCCTTTGGAAAAAGTAAACTTATTAGTTTCTTTCTATGTGACTAGACAGTACACTTCTACTGGTAAACTGTATTCAGTAGCAAGTGAGAGTCCTCTGGAATATGACTCAGATCCTTTGTGTAACGCTGACCTGCTCTATCTTCACTCCCTAAAATCCCATCAATGCTTCCTCACAGTGCTTCCTTCTGCTGTTGCTAAACTTGTGTACCCATTTTTGTTTCTTTGTTTCAGAAGATGCATTTATAGCAAAAGATTGCCTTCATTCATAAACTAAGGGCTGAGAGGAGTGGACAGAACCAAGTAGGCTTACAAATCCAGCACAATACGTTGCAACCTTTTATGAGGTGATCCAAATGGTGTTTACTAGCTTGAACACAATTACTTTCACATTGAATGCAGCTAATGTTTCTGAATGCCCTTGAAAGCAGAAATAACACTGACAGCTGGGCAGAGTAGCACCCACTTTCCAGCAGCGCTGATGTCTGGAGTACTTTGTATTCCTTATAAACTGCATTGGAAATGGTGTGTTGTAAACCTGGCACTAGTTTGCTGCAGAGAAAGGAAGGAAAAATATTTGATATTTCAAAGAAGTCTAAATTAATTGCTTTGCTGTAGTGCATGATCTAGTTTCTCCTATCTATCAAGGTAATTTGAGAATCAGCCTACATGGGAATGTACCCCACCAGGCTTATTGCTCAGATTTTTTTTGATTTTTTTTTTTTGCCCTTTCACAAAATGCTGGGTTACTTTGGCCTCCTCTGGAGGAAATTTCCATGAATGGAAAATGAATTTGTTGGGACCATAGTGATGAAATACAGTAAATACAAACCAGAGGCATTCAGCAAACACCAGACCCATTCCATCTGCAAGCTGTATTCAGCAAAATGTCATCTGTGCATCTAGTAGGCTAAATATGTGGTACATATTAGGACACTGTTTATTTGCCAAAGTGGTGTCATGGACCTACTCAATAAATACGCTCAGAAGGTCTAATCCTGCTCTAATTTTCACCAACGTGAAAAAAGAGTGACTTTGAACTTAGTGGTAGTACTCTATAATTACAGCAACACTGTAACTTTGAAAGCTGGCCATCTGCAGGAATATTTTCCTTCCATTTGGAAGATGGACTACATGTCCTATAAGTATCTTTGATGTATCTGATTATTGTGATTAAACTGTACTTTATCTCACCACATCAGATGACTATGCATGATGTCCTGAGCACTGACAATGAAATTTATGTAATGTGGCTTGTTAATCTATACTGTCTGATGGAAATACAGTTGATACCTTCCTTTTTGTATATAATTCAACCTGCAATACTTTGTATGGTGTTGTAAGGAAGTATTTTACAGGAAAAAAGTGTTTTTCTTTCTTGTGGTTTTTGGTTTTTTGGGTTGTTTGGTTTGTTGGTTTCTTTTCAAGCATTAGCTGAATCCACCATTTTGGAATTGCAGAAGCCCTCCAAATCCCTCAGACCATGCAAACTTCAGCCTTAAGCTTCTATTTGGGTTTAGGCTTTTCAGTAGCTCTCAAGCAGCCTAATCCACTGACCTGAGTGAGACTTGATTGGAGTTATCACAGAGTGCATTTTGAGTTCTCCCCTCAGTCCTTCAGTGGCATCTGAGAGAAGGTAGGAGGAAGTCTACAAATTTATGTACTTGTTGGGTACTTATCCCTTCTCCTTGGGATACAGGGAAATTGATTGAGAAAGATGCTTACTGTGTTTTTCATTCTTTTATCCCGAAGTAGAATCATAATTCTAATGCTGGACATATGTGATCATGTAACTACAGCAAAACTGCATCTCAGTGTTAAATATTAGTTTTAGAGATGCTATGTCTGTAAGATTCCTAGATATTGTTATTAAGGGAGCTGGGAACATCAAAGATGAGTTGCCATCTGCCTCTGCATTTTGTGTGTTTCCTGGTCAGCCAGTAATTTAGGTGTCCGCTGTTAGCAATTGCATTGCACTTGATAAAGCACACCATTGCCACTATATCTGTGGGTTATCAGATACTGGTGGGCTTGAAGCATGGAATTAATGAAGAAGATACAGTCTGTGTTTAAAAAACCCAGCCAACACACCTCTCCAACATTCCCCCAAAACCAAACAAACCCACACCACAACCCCTTTTGAACAGGCAGTTGAATAGATATTTGGGATGCAGGAAGTGGTAAAATGATTACTGGAGTAGATATTAACATAAAGCTTATCTTTGCATTGGCAGCCTTAGCAGTACTAAGGAATTCAGAAGCTGCTATTCCTGAATGCTCTCTGGTACTTTTCATTAGTGAGATTATAGGAAAGCAAGCAAGATGCTTGTGGACAAAGGTGGGCACTGGATTATACCTATTCTTTGGATGACTGGGAATTTCCCTATAGTGTTAAGCTAAAAGCACTGATCTTAAGGTAAAAGAGTCAGGCTTAACACTTCATCTGTCTCTGCCCTGCTTTGTGGAAGTAAAGCGTCTTGTAACTTTAGGCTGCGTAATTTGTGCCTTGTCAGTGTTCAGGTAGTTGCTCAATACACAAGTTCACTTTTTTCCCCAAAGTTTTCCTACAATAGGTAGGCTTTCTTGCTAGAGGAGGGGGCAGCTCCTTCTAGCTGCTGCTGCAAAGGGATCACTAAGGTCTTGGCATTTGCACTCTGATGTTAGAGAGCAAGAAGAAAAGACTAGGAAAGTGCCCAGTCACTAAGACCTTTAGAATCAGACTATATTTTCTGAGCAGCTGTCGATGGAGTGTGTGTGAGATTATTATTGTTTGCAGAAGCTTTATTGATTTTGGCTTTGAAGCCCAGAAAGCTGTTTACAGCAGCCTATAAAAATGAACGGCTACTTCTTTTGCTGAAGGTTAACACACGCTTTGTTTAATTGAATTGAAATGGCTTTGTGTTGTCTAAATGTCAGTGTTAATGAATTTTCGAGTAATTCTAGATTCTCCTTCTTGGATAAAAATATATAGATAAAAAGCAATATGTTAAAAGAGGGTGCTATCCACTTTATTAGAACAAGATAAACATAAATCTCATGAGAAACTATTGCCTTTGACACAGTTGACTGCATGAGAAGGTTCTTCTAGGTTTTCAAGTCTGTTTTGTTTTGGTTCTCTTCAGTTTGTGTTATTTGCATCTGTGTTGCTTTAGTAAAAGTGCAAAGAAAGGAAGAAATGCAGAAGGCCAATAATGATACCTTTGGAATATCCAGCTCATCTAGAAAATCACTTGATAGAGGAACTTAGCATGGTGAAATGGGAAGGGTTTTATTTACTTATAGCTTCCTGATTACAAGAGAACTGGAAACTCGTGGTACTGCTTGGCTGTAATAAGTTCTTCCATAGACTGCTGTGGGCATTTTCCCCTTCTGGTTTTCTTGTTCTGAAACTAATTCATCAAGCTTTCTGTCTGGTTTCATTACATAGCTTTTCATTTGTCCTGCAATTTGTCAGGTAAATGTAATGTGTATTGCTGACCATACTGTAAGCTTAAGGCACAAAGTCTTAATCTAAAAGCAGCATTTACCCAAACATACATATATATGGGTCATGATATTTGTTTTGCAGATGTATTTTTCCCCTCTAAATATTTTATTGATGGGGTTTCTTTAAAAGATCTTAGTTTTTGTTATGATCTGATTAAACATGGGAGTGTGTTTGAAAACTGATATAGTCCAGGATGCTTCTGTGCACCCAGACAGGCTTTGTGGCAGTCCTTTTGTCTAGACCCTTTGCCATATATTTATCTCTGTATATGTTTTGCCTGTCTATCAATGGATGAGGATATTGTTGAAATAAGCATTACATAAACACAGCAGGAAAAGATTGCTTGTGTTTTCATAATACCCTCATTTATGTCTCTTGTGCTCTACCCACTGTCAAGCTACTCTGTTAGGGACTTTCTTTCCTCTTCAGTGTTTCCTTCAGTGTCCTCTCCTCTGATTAATAGACAGCTACATATGACAGCAGCTCACAACTGACCATTCCACCTCTCTTCAGTTAATCACTATTTTCAGGTTTTGTGTCCCCACCCCAATTTGTACATGTAGAGAGACTACAGAATTGGAGGCTAAAAGGGAATAAACAGAAAATAGCCTGAGTTATGAAAAGAGGTATATTTTAATCTGTATGAGAAACTGGAATATTTATCACTAAGCTATCAAGTGTATCCCAACACCATGAGTACTCACTGTTTTTATTTATTTATTTTTAGAATTAGAATTTTCCCCACACATTTGAAAGCTCAAACAGAGCAATGGTGTTCCCCAGGGAATATGAAGTTACACAGATCATTGCTCTCTGTCAGGACTTTCAAATCTCACAATGCTCTTGAGAAGCATTCATGAAACAGGTTCATCATCTATTAAACGTGTTCTCCAGGGAATGGTTGATAATATACAATTAAATGAGAACTGAACACAGAGGATATCCTAAGCAGCTGTATCCCTCTGGCTAAAATCTTCTATTAGCAGATGCTACTTAAATAAAGGTGAAAGGAATACTAGCAGTTACAGATAATAAACACAAAAAGATTCTTTGAGCCCTTCTCTGTATCAATATGGTCTTCATCAGAGCTTTTCAAATCTTTGTCTCATTATACCTTAAATAACTCCATCGTGAAGACTAACACTATAAAAAGAAATAAATTAAATTACAGGCTTATTTGAAATCCCTTCCAAACATTAAAGGTCCTGTTTCAAAGCCTTTGATCTCAATAGGTTTTGGATCAAACAAAGACTGCAGATTTGATCCTTTCATGACTTGCATATCTGGAACTTGAAGGGGTGGAAAAAACAGTGAATTTCAATTTGCATGTTTAAAATGCAGTACATATAAAGAAGGTGAAGATTTGATAGATGCTTATCCTTTGATTTGCCTTAAGGAAGCCTCGACTGAGAGTCAGTGCCTCTTCTTGATGCATTGAAGTTCTCTGGAAGATCTGCAGACCTTCCAGATTCATTATGAGCAGGAATAGCACCTGCTTGGGTCAGGAGGGAAGGACATTGTAGGAAGGATCCCAGATAGTTTAGAACTGTATTTAGTTTGTAATTTGAACATTTGCTTTGTCTGTTTGTGGTAAATATATTACTAAGTACAATGTTGCATTGTTTCCAGTAACAAGTAAATCTTTGTTTAAAATCCCAGGTGATGCTGCAATTACATTTGCAGTGAGAGCTGAAGTGAATGCTCTTTAGGAATACTTATTTTTAAGGTTGGGATTTTTGCAGTCTTATAGATTAGTTAGGTTTTAGTAATAATAAATTTGTATGTGTTATTGAATGAAAAAGTGAAAACTGTGAACTTTCTCTCAGTGGATCTGTCCCTCTTTCAAGATTCCTATTTTTATTTTTGTTGACAGTCCCAGAAGAGAATCCCAGGGTGAGCTCCAAAGCATGTTTCTATTTTTAAAGGTCTCACCAGGCTGAAATGAATATAGGAAATGCACTGCCTGCATTTTTTCTCAACCTATACATAGTTATTCTACAAAATTTCACAGGTTTTTAAGTAAGTTAAACTATTTAGTTAGTAGTTTCTCCTTTAGACCTAAGCTTGAGGATTTTTCTTAGCTGGAGAGAGCATCACTAGTCCTTGAGTCAGCATACTGTTGGAGTTCCCTCTGCTCTCCTTGGAGGTTACATATGATGTCTGTTGCTTCAGGAGAAACGTTTCACCTCATTGTTCCTAATCCTGTCTGAAAACTAAAGGGAAGATTAGAAAGATTCACATGATCAGATAAAGCTTCCATCAAAAGAAGTGTTCTTTCTCCACACCTGGGATATTTTCTAAATATTTGTTTGAGTGTAATGTCTTCAAATGTTTGAACATATTATTATTGGTACACTGTGGTATGACCATATCTGTGAACCAGCTTTAGGTGATTTATAATAGATGTGAGGATCTGTGTTTTTTCTAAAGACAGAAATTATTCCATGTTCTTTCTCTCGCTAAACTGACAATGTGTGCAGAAGTGGTCTGTCATATCTGAGAGACTTCGCAAACAGATGCTTGAGCAACAGAAGGAGATTATGCTTCCCATGTGGAAAATACACAGTTCTGTTTCCTTTGACTGTCACAAGGCTCTCTGAACTGAAATCTTTGTTCTCCAGTTATTCTGTATTCTCTATTTGTACAGTCTAGGGAGAAGATGGGATTTAGATAACCTGAATGGACAATAGGACAGCAGCAGAACCTTCTTTGATATATTTGGAAAACATAGTTCTGGGTTTCAGAAAGAAGGCAAGAAAGAGCAATTGATTTTTCTCATTTGCCGTGCAGATGACTTGGGTTATACTACAGAAGTTTGAATTTTGTGTCTCTTGCAGACATCCTACAGATTAATTTTCTATTGTGATTTGGAAGCAATTTTAGCTGTTCTCTAGTGAAAAACTCTACAAATGAATTGAAAAGGAAACCTTTGAGTTAAAATAAATCTCCGTTCAGCAATAGCTAATTAGATGTTCCAGACCATTCTGCTGCAGGGCTCTGCGGCATCGTTTCCAGTTCAGTGCATTTTTGTATGCACCCTTTCTTCTCTTGAGCAGCAGGGTTTTTTACTGTAATTTTTTCAATTGTTGTATAGCTTGATGCTTCTACTAATTCTCATGTGGAGTCTGCAGTTGCAGGATAATGTAACATGGATACTTGTGGAAGGATCCAGTGCCTCGGTGGAAAACCACCACAGACTTACCAGTCTGAGCAGCAGGGAGCACAGGTTAAGGGTCTGCATGGCAGTTACTGCAGTCCAAGTAGTACCTGCTCAATCTTAAAGGTCAAATTTCATGGGTTTTGGGGTTTTTTTCCTCTTCTGATTTATACTTACCACTTAAAAAAGATGCTGTTACTTGGTTTTAAATGAAGACAGACCTCATAAACATCAATGCAGTATATCAGATTTGCTCACATTTCTTGTGCCACTGCTAGGTCAGGATAGGTTTGGTTTGGTTTTTTTTTCCTCGCAGTGATATATAACTGCTTCTGAGAGAGGTTAAAGAGCAGCAGGTGTCCTGTTGCATATGTTTGGAGGGATAAGACTTAACAAAAGCTCGACTGTAATTTTGCATGTTTTATTTTCAGTACTTGACACTCTTAACTGTTTATTACTAGGGACTCTTATGTGCAACTTCTTCCATGAAAATGGGTTGGTTACTTCTATTGTTGGTGCTTCTTTTTCATTAGAAGCTGTCAGTCTCTGATACCAGCATAAGTCCCAAAATGGCTGATATATTGTAAGGCATAGACGGGGTTTGTTGGCTTTCAAACTTTTGACCATTGAGTTACTGTCAAAAAATTATCAGGAAAGATCATACATGCATTGTACAGTTTCTAAAGAGAAATATACCTGATAGTAACATGATTCTGCAGACCAATTTCAGGTAGTCTTTATGGACTTCTTGGCCACTTTTTGGATCCCTGTCTTAGAGCTGGGAATTCTGAATTCTTTCTCTACTGTCTCAATGACTTTATGGTGCTTGGTAAATCATGTTGGGCCAAAGAAGTGCTGTGCTACTGCACTTCTTAATATCATCTACAGGGAATTGCAGGTTCTTCTGGAAGCGTGGACCACTGAGGTCCTTTTCCCTGACTGTTGAATAGGGAAGGTATTTATTCTTTCTAAACGCTTTGAAGTATAAGAAACTAAAATGTATTTACATTGTACAATGATATGATTCCATGTTGGAAATCATTATCACATTTTATAACAACAGTGTCATACAAGTATTTTTAAAGACAAAAAAAAAAAAAAAAAAAAAAGAAAGGTGACTTCACAGTCTTTGTTTTCTTCATATTATTTTAATAGAATGTGTCTGAGCAAGGAGGTTGATGAACCTGTATGAAAGCTTCAGGGGGGTGCTGGGATTTGCCCCCTGGGGTATATTGGGTGCCTGGATTCAATGCAAGTGGAGAGCAAAAAGAAATCATAAGCGTTTTTTGTCCATTGTGAGCTAGTTGTCTTTTCTTTGTTGATCTCACTGAAGGTGCATGTATGCATGTGCACATGTGTGGCACTATGTCTCAAAAATCTTGCATTATAAGATTTCATTAATGTGTTCTCTTGATAATTGTTTTGTGTAATAGGGAGCAATAGAAGAACATTTTGTTTAAATTATGTCAGGTTCAGTTTCTAAATCTGCTTTTTATTACAGATTCCTGGAGGTCATTCATTGCCCTTAATAAATAGTTTTAGGCTATTTCTGTGTGCCAGCACAGATTTGAAAAAAATGTAGTCTTTCCTTTTTCCTTTAGTTTCAAATGAGACATTACTTGCTGGCTAGAAAGGCTTGTGTCTCTGGGGGTATTAGTACAAATGAAGTGATTCCCCCCCCCCCCCCCATCTATATCTTCGATGCATGGCTTAGTCTATTTACACTTACCATGTGCTGACTGATACCCACAAACATACATACCCCTTCGGGACTATGAAGTACTTCAGAGAAAAAAAAAAAAAGGAAAAAAAAAAATGTATCTTGTTGTTTCAGTTAATGTGATGAAGTGGCCAGGAAGATTTTCTTACTAAGGTAAGATGGTAGGGTTTGTTACTTTTTTCCATGTAGAAAAAAAGTAATACAGAATAATGTTTCTAATTCTGATTAGAATCCACAGTACTGTGCTCTGTAGCACAGAGAGGAAAACTGCTTCCCTACAGATAATAAGGACGCTGAACAAGCACTGCTCCATGACATTACATTAGCCCTTAAAGGCTTAGTGCTGTGCCTGTGCAGAACAGAAGCAGAAGCTGGTTCATCTGGGATCCATTTGGCAGTTCCCATTATCACTCATGACTCTGATTGCTCATCTTCTTGGCAACCTCACCTGGGAGGACCAGGAGTGAAAACAATTCAAAGGTGAACTTAGTTCTCAGTTGGAGAAATTCATGACTCAGTTGCAGCAGTGTTGGAGGCAGTGCAGTTAAAACCTTTGTGGCTTCTCCCTATATTAAGTGTGCAAGCAGATGTCCTTATTCAGAGCAGTGTCAACTGAGAAAATTTCAGCAGTTCTAAATGTGCTAGCAAAGAAAGACCTATAAAATCTCAGCAATGTGC
The DNA here is from genome assembly GCA_025345505.1 of Todiramphus chloris collaris. Taxonomy (NCBI): domain Eukaryota; kingdom Metazoa; phylum Chordata; class Aves; order Coraciiformes; family Alcedinidae; genus Todiramphus; species Todiramphus chloris. Next base: position 3,303,593 of record JANVCC010000033.1, on the reverse strand, counting down.
CCTTGCGTGCTCTGCATTCTTTAGAAGCAGTCAGTTGATGAGACTGTTGTATCCATATTCACTGGGACTATCAATGTATTTTGGCACATTGACAAACTATTAAAAACTTTTGTTTTGACAAACTATTAAAAACTCGTGTTTTCACAGCTAATTATAATTCCTTCCTGGCAGCATTAGAGGCAACAGCATCACACCAGAGGAAACACTTATGTAGAAATGTATACATAAAATCCTTAAAGCACATTCCTTCTAGAGTGATGTATGGGGAGTAGTGTGGTACCATACAGTAAAGGCAGCATTAAGAAATATTGAAATAACAGGATGCAGCAACATCCACCCATCAGAAGACCAACTTCTAATAGTCTTGGTTGGTACAAGTCACATTTCATGATGACTTCAGTCTTTTCCATCTTCTCTGAAGAAGACAGCCCGGTTCATTTAATGTGATTAAAGTTCCCCAGATGGTGCATCAAAGTTGTGAGGGTTCTTTTTGTCTCTGGATACAGAATGGGTAGTTGTCTTTCTCATAGAATCATGAAATGGCTTAGGCTGGAAGGGACCTTAGAGATCATCTAATTCAACCTTCCTGCCATGGGCAGGGATGCCTCTCAACTAGACTAGGTTGCTCCAGGCCTCATCCAACGTGACCTTGAGCACCTCCAGGGAGGGACATCCACAACCCCTCTGGGCAATCTATTCCAGAGTCTCACAACCCTTGTACTGAAGAACTTCTTTCCAAGATCCAGTCTAAGCCTATTTTGCCTCAGTTTAAAGCCATTTCCCCTCGTCCTATCACTGGACACTCTCATAAAGAGTCCCTCACCAGCCTTCCTGTAGGATCCCTTCAGGTATTGGAAGGAAGTTATAAGGCTGAACAATCCCAGCTCCTTGAGCCTATCCTTGTAGTAGAGGTGCTCCAACCCCTGGATCACCTTGTGGTCCTCCTCTGGACTTGTTCCAACAGATTTATGTCCCTTTTATGGTGGGGACACCAGAACTGGATGCAATATTTCAGGTGTGGTCTCTCAAGAGCAGAATAAAGGGGGAGAATCACCTCTCTTGCTCTTATGGACACACTCCTCTTGATGCATCCGAGGATACAGTTGGCCTTCTGAGCTGCATGAGCACACTGCTGGCTCATGTTGATCTTCTCGTCAGTCAGCACCCCAAGTCCTTCTCTTCAGGGCTGCTCTCAGCCCACTCTATACCCAGTCTGTAATTGTGCTTGGGATTGGCCCAGCCCAGATGCAGAACCTTGCACTTTGACTTGTTGAACCTCATGCAGTTTGCACTGGCCCATTTCTCAAGCCTGTCAAGGTCCCTCTGGGTGACATCCCTTCCCTCAAGTGAGTCCACCGCATCACACAACTTGGTGTTGTCAGCAAACTTGCTGAGGGTGCGCTTGATGCCATTGTCCATGTCGCTGACAAAGATGTTGAACAGCACTGGACCCAGAACAGATCCCTGAGGAACTCCACTTGTCACTGGTCTTCACCTGGACATCAAGTTGAGACCAGTGACAAGTGGAGTTCCTCAGGGATCTTTCTGTGATATATTTCAGCTTATTGGCCTAAGGAAAGGGGATGAGGAATAGGGATTAAAGCAGAAGCGTTGTCTGATAGGACAAGTGATTGAAAATCCAGCAAATGACCATTAGAGGGTTTATTGTGGGTAAACAGTCAATCATAATGTATTGCAGGGTTTATTAATAATGCTTGCTAGTCAGAAGAGTTTGCATCCTGACTAATAAAGCTTTATTCCATCACACCTCTCAAAGCACCTTGTATAGGCAGAGAAATATTTCTCTTCTCCACTTTGGAGAAGGGGAGAGTGAGACTGAAACTTGCCCTGTGTCCCAGAACAAACCAGCAGCAAAGCCAGGAAAACATCCCATGCACCAAATTCCTTATCTACTGGAGTTTCTCAGGGAGATAGCCATCACAGCTAGCCCTTTCCCAGCATGCAAAGGTATGTGTCTGTATGTTGAAGAGATGAGGAGATAATGTTACAGAAGGAATTGATTAGGAGTAATTTACCAGGGGAAGGGAGCTGTATTGTGAGCTGTCAACAAGTAATGAAGCAAAGATGCCAATTGACAAGTGGACCAAAGCCTTTTCAGTAGGAGGGAGGAGGAAATCGTTTCCAAGATTCAACGGCTCTAATTGAGACTGTGAAGAGATAAATGGGGAAAGTTTGCAACAGCTGGAGACTGCTCTGAAGGAAAACTTCATGGGTTTGTTATCCTCTCAGGAGGTCTTTTAGTCACCATGGTGATGCCTCTGGCAGACATCATCAGCAGGGAGAAGAAAATCAGTGAAACCAAACCCAAAGTCAAACAGAAGCCCCTCAAGCAAAAGGTTGCAGACATATTGGGGGAGGGGGAGAAATAAATATTGGTAGTGATGTTCTTTGAACTGACACTTGAAAAAGAACTTTAAGTACACATCTGAGCAGTGCTGGGATGTCATGGTTACAGGCGCTGTATAAAAATTTCAGTAGTTATAAAGCAATGTGTATTGTCCAACAGGAACAGTAGTGTTGGACCTGCGTTTTCAGGGCCCATAGGCATTTCAGCAAGACAGTTTTCCTGTGTCCCCACTAGGAAGATGTGTAGAAAGTTTCATAGTATGCTTAGGTATTGTGGCTTTGAAGTGAAAAGGAGGCTATGTGAAGGCCTGCTTCAGAACTAGGAGGGGAAAGGGGTGGGGGGGAAGCATGGAGAGAGCTTATCATTATTAATTTTTTGTCCCCCTTGATATTCAGCTATTACTTTGTTTCTTTGTTTTTGTGGGTTTTTTTTTTTTCTCCTTCCAGTTTCACCTCATTATTCCTAGTGGTTCCTTTTTGCTGACACTTTAAAAGTTTATCTCCTTTCTCACTATAGGCATCTTTCAAACACACTCCTTAAATAAGCTATATGTAGAGTATATAGCTTTTTTAATCTCGTCATTCCTTTTAGATCTGGATAATTTATGCTGCAGAAAGGGGTAGTTAGTGAACACTTCTGTCTTGTTTTTCTTCTCAGATTTAAATAGGTTAACATGTTGAGTTCATGTTAATGTGTGAAAAATACATACTATTAAGATGACTGTGCTTCAACATTATTGACACATACCCTGGTGTTTACTGGTTAGGGTTGTATAGTTGTTTGTATAGTGGTGACAGACAAAAGAAACCCCCCGCCCCTCCCCATACATCAGGATCCCCTTGGGCCAGTGCTGAACAAACAAATGACTAATTCTATGTTGGAGATACTACTCTGTCATGCCAAACTGGATGCAAATGAATGTTCTAAGAAATAGAAGGAAAAGCAAATGAAAAATGGAAGCTGCAGTAAGAGGGTGGTGTGCCTGGAAGCAAGATTTTTATTTCCAAATGTTGGAAAGGTTATATTTTAAAATAGAAATATCTTTGTTTGGATTGTATTGAAGTATTTTCTAGAGAGTCTAATAAATGACCAACATTAAGTGGTATACGTGTGTAGCTAGGAATTTCCAGGCACTGTGTTCTCTGATTAAATGCTGCTCACCCTACCCATCATTTCATAACTCACTTCTCATGAGTCTTGTTGAAGATGTTTGTCATGGGAGAAGATCTGGAGGAGAAAATACTGGGATTATTCCTTTCTGTATACAAAGGTCAGCATGGAAGAAGAAATAAACAGGAATGCAAAAAATATATGGTGCCAATGTTGCTGAAGAAGTAAAAGCAAGTTTTACTGTTTTATTAAAGGTGACTACTTCTTTAGCCTTTCTCCTGCTAATACAAAGAATTATGCCAATACTTTTGCAGTAAGGAAGCGTGCTAAAATGCAGTGTCATGATTTATGTAATACTTAGTGATAAAAATCTCCACATCTGATACTAAAGGCTGAGGAACAATGGAAATTCATGTCTTCCTGTAAACTCATTAAGCAGGATTCTGGAATGTTTTGTGGGAGTAGGGAAAGACTCTTGTTTTTTTGTTAGTTGGGCAAGCATGTATGGTTCCCACTGTCATGTGAGCCTGCTGTGTGCTTTGGGGAATTTGTATTTATTCTTTTTTTATGCTGATATTTTCTTGTTGTGGTTTATCTTGATTCCTTTATTTATACAAAATTGATCCTAAGGGGCATGTCAAAAAAGATCCAATACTTTTCCACTGAAGAGCTTGTTTTTTGTAATGTTGAAGGTGGAAAACAAGTGAGTGTAGCGTATCTGCAAATACAATGGAAAGTAGTTAACTCTTTGTGTTAGTTAACATTATTCTTGAGATGCCAACTCCTTTCATCAGTGGTTAAGAAAACTGCCATTTTCTGAGTCCTTGGTGACTGAACACAGAAATGTATCTAGGCCATAGTTCTTACCATGTCCAAACTCAGTGTAGTCATAGTTGCTCATGTCTGGATTGGTTACCTTCTATATGGAGACAAGTTAAGAGTTATTTTGGCATCTGCTAGCACACAATCTCTGTTGTTTCTCTGTAAGCCATTATTTCTACACTCTGCTTGATGTAGTATAGCTGTAGATACAGCAGTGCAAATTAACTTGCTCAGGACACCCTCACAGCATATAGTCACTTCACCTAACTGGTGCCTAAGATTGTACTACTTCTGCATTGTTTGGTTTCTAGGATTTTTAGAAGGGATCGTCTGGATGCTATGTAGTGCTAGCAGTTCTTAATATCCTTAGTAATTGGTTGCTAATAGACTATGCCAAATGCCAAAATAACTGGGCAGAAATGTCTGTTAATTTGCTCCACTCTATGTTGTATAAATCTACTCTGGCAGTGTTATTTGAAGGTTGCCTTGAAAGAGAAAGATCCATCCTAGGACTTGTGGAATATGTTGTCACATAAGAATGTGATTGATGGAGGAAATCCTTATATATTTTATAACAGGTGGAAAATTTCACTGCTGGCGACTTCAATTTTGCAATTATTGTTTTCCCACAGTATTTCCCTGATACAATATGTTGCAGAAGGTATTGTATTTGAATATGATTTGCAATGCAAGCAGATACTGCTTATAAGTACAGCAATGAGCATGGTTTCTTTTATAACTAAATGTACTTGAATTAAGTCACTGACCTGAGATGAATTGCTGGAGACTTACACGTGTTGCAAGGTCAAAATGATATTCCCTTTCTTTATGTTTGTGACCTTACTGTTCTGTTGTGCCAATTATTTTTACCATATCAATTCAGCATTATATGACTTTACAAAGAATCAGATGGAGAGAATAAAAGCCAGAGGCTCCTGTTAAAATATAAATAAATTAGAGGATTGGCAAAAGTTACAAGAAAACTGATTGTATATAAAAAGAAATAAATTAATGTACAAGTGTGTTAAGTATTTTAAAGTTTTCCCTGTATGGAAGCCACCTTTCAGAATAGCCTGTGAACCTCTCAACAAAGGAAAATATGTCCATGGAATAGCCTGCACTTCTGAGACCAGTGAAAGAAAATTGGCTTTTCTTGGAATTTGCTGTCTGCTCTAAGTACACATTCCAGTATATTTAGTGGTACTGAAGGGGAGATATAGCTGTCAGAATGACACATTGGAAGGACTTCCCTGAAGAAACCATAGCTCTCACAGGCTTTGCAAGTATCTTATAACAGCATTCTCTTACAGAAAAGCAAAACCAAATCTGTAGTAGTCTTATTCTCTAGAACAAAGGAGTCGAGTAGTGAGTTGGATTTGGAGCAGAACACCTAAATCTGAAGAGCTTATACCTCCAAGTATACTATATGAGAGAGACCATTCAACTCAATTAAAATGGGAGAAAAGATCAAATTAATGAACTGGATGCCTAGGCCCATTTCCACAAGAAGGAAAACACTTCTCTGGATTTGCAAGAAAGCAGGGCATTATGGTATACAGAACACTGGTAGCACTTGGTGCATTTCATGGAACAGATAATTGTATAGCTCAGAAGAAGGTTCTGCTGTTTGACAAACTAAGTGGTTGATCTTGGAACAGGGCCTTCTTTTTATGTTTTCAGGCCTTTAAATAGATGAAGCAACACTAGCTTGCAAACTCTGAGACTGAAAGTGATTTCCTGAGTTGTCACAAGGGGAGATCCATTTTTAGCAGGTATATTGAGGAGAGCACATCTGAAGAAATATTAAGATCCAAGAGCCCAGATAATACTATGGTACATTGATCAATAAATTTAGTGAGGAGTTGTGAGATACTTAGAGAGGAAATAGGTGGGGGGAAAAAACAGTGAAAATGTTATTAATGGGGCATTATAATTAAAAAAAAAAGGCAAATGCTATGTCTACTAGAGAATTACAGGCTAGTCAGCCTAACACCAGTGTCTGGGAAGGTAACAGAACAAATTTGCCTAGAAGCTACTTGCAAACACACAAAGGACGAAAAGCTATCTTGGAATACCCACATGGATTTACCAAGGGCTAACAGTGTCTGGCCAACCTCATTGCCCTCTACAATGAGGCTGGCTTTGTGAACAACAGGCATACAGAAGATGTTGTTTGCTTTGACTTCTACAAAGGCTTTCATATGGTCTCCTGCAGTATCCGTATGTTCCAATTCGTGAGGTATGGGCTAAGTAAGTGAATGATCAAGTGAGAGGGAAATTGGCTTGACTGCTGGTTCACAGGGCTGTGCTCCATGGCAGAAAGTTCAACAGACAGCTGATGACAAGTGAAGCCCATCAGGGGTTGATGTTGATGCCAGTACTGTTTAATGGCTATGCTGAAGACCTGGGTGATGAAATAGAGTGCAGTCTTGTCAAGTTTGCAAATGACCAAATCCGGGGCAATCATTGATGAGTGGCAATTCAGAGGGACCTCAACAGGTTGGAGAAGCATGGCCATCACTTGAAACTTGTGAAGTTTGACAAAAGCAAATGCCAAGTCCTACATCTGGGGTGGAAATCTCCTGGGCACCAGGTCAACAGTCTGTGTTTCAACTGAATGGAAGAAAACAGCTGTGTAGAAAAGGTGGATAAGTATTTAAATTCGAGTCGTCAGTGTGCCAAAGAGGGACAATTTCATAGTGATCTGCCTTAGCAAGTGTGCAGCCAGCAGGCCAAAGAAATGGATTCCTCCCTCTGGACAGTACTTGTGAGACCACATCTGAAGTACTGCACCCAAGTTTGGCCTTCACAGTAAGAGTATCGAGGGTGTAGCAAAGCTGGTAGAAGGCCACCACAGTGGCAGAGGTGCTAGAAAATATGATGCATGAAGAGAGTCTGAGAGAATAGGGTTTGTTCAGCCCTAAGGGGAGAGTGGAATACTGTTGTCTTTAACTACTGGACTAGGAGTTTATAGAGAAGACTCTTCTTAGACACCCACAGGGATAGTATGAGAAGCAACAGGCACAAAATGAAATGTGGAAAATTGTAATTTAAGTAGTAAGATTGTAAAACACTGGAACTGGTTGCCAGCAAAGAAGTTGTTTCTTTGGAATATTCAAAATTCAACTGGAGAAGTTCCTAAGCAATCTGATGGTTGGACTTGATGATCTTGAAGGTCGTTTCCAACCTTAATGATTCTGTGATCTTATTGGCCTTTCTTTGAGTTGGAGGAGAAGGAAACTATATGATCTCTACAGGTTCATTCCAGTTATTCAATGGTTCTTTGTTTCTCAGTGTTTGTGGTGAGAAGGCCTGTGTGTTCTCTGTTTTATATGGGAGTATGAACTTACCGTTTCCACTGATTGAGCCATCAACATTATTCAGTGATGCCAGTTCAATGCAAGGTGCAGGCATTGGAAATTACTTTTCATCCATGTTTTACTGTTGTTATATCACATTCAGAAGGATGCTTCTAAAAGACCAAACACAAATGATCAAAAGTTTGAAAAACTGAGGCTTATAAAAATTTTGTCTGACTGTCTTTCTCACCTTCCAAAAAGTCAGGAGGTAGTTGATTATGTGCTACTTACTTGCCTCTCTAGCTGTCACCTCTACAGCTCTGTAGGATGCAAATGCTGCAGTTTGAGGAAGAATGAGTGACCCTTAACGTAGGGCTTAAGAGGCATTCCAGGTCTGGAGATGAAAAGATGAAGAACAAATCCTCTGTATTATTGAAGCGTGTGAAAGGCATGAAAGAGCTAGAGGTAAATCAATAGTTTGCATTTACAGCACAGGAGAGAAAAAAGATAGCCTAGGATTTATTTTTCCAGCTTATTTGAGCAGGGTTTTTTTTTTTTTTTTCCCCCCTTTAGGGAGCACAGGACTGAGATTTCTGTAGATTTGTATGCCTTTGAAACCATGGAATGTGTGCCCAAAAGAGAACTCTTTCCTGTGTTGTCTCCTGAAGAAATGATTTAGTAATTAAATGCTTTATTGGGACTACAGCTGGCAATTCACAATAAAGCAGAAGAGACTGAAACTAAAATATTGAGATTCGCTACTTGCAGAGATAAATATACTCTTGAAATATGTATGAAGGAAATCTTTATCAATTTTAATCAAAGTTTCTCAGTGTGAGTAGGAGATGGGGTTAAGAGGACATAGCCTACCCATTTTTAGCTGTTTCTTCGGCTTTATTAATTTAACTTCTCTCTCTACGATTTCTTAGCAATACCCATTAAATCCCATATTTTTCACTCATTGCTCTATGAAGGCCTTTCTCTACACCTAGATAGATGTTTGTGTAGCACCTACCACTGGTCTACCTTAGCACTGTGTGGTGATGTGGTGCATTACCTTTTAATATAATGATAGATTCATTTCAAAAGCAAGAAAATTAAATTTGCCCTCTTAGCTTGTATGGGAAATAGCAGGGCATTTAAGATCAAATACTATATGCAGGTGCAAAAATGTAGCATGAAAGCATAATTTAAAATGTGTACAAAAAGACAATAGCCTTCTCTGTGAGGATATTATGGATATTATCTGTAATAGTCATAAAATTTATTGCTTCTTTGCCTGAAGTCACCAAATACTTTGAAAATGAAGTGTAGGGAAATTGCTGCTGTCATTAGATCAATGGAATCAGCCCACAGCCCTTTCATTATCCTCAGTTGTGTGACACATGCTATTGCTCTGGGCAACTGAAGGCCACTAACTTGGGGCCTCTCAGATGATAATGTATTTTAGTCTGGGTTGGCATTGCTGAACTTCTCAGGAAACAGTAGTGACAGAAAAACTTCTAGAGAGTGGATGAATATCAAAGTCATGAGTTCTTGGTCATCATGGCCAGGGGGAAGTTGTGTTTTTTTTCAAGCCAGAGTACCTACTGTAATCCATGTTTGATGGTGATGTGTTCATCACAGCAATGGGAATATTTTAACCACCCAGTATGGTTAAGGCTATGGTGTTGCATGCCTGTATCACCCCACTCCTATGTATAAAGCCCAGATGCAGTTTTGCTGCTAAATTTCCTGGTAGAAGCCATTGCTGCATGTAGCTCTAAGATGGAGGCCACTCCAGTGTGGAGTAAAAATAACCCTGCTGACTTTCTTCAGATACAGTTGTTCTTGTATGATCACAATCAGTATATCAAACAAACACTTTATATACAGTAAAGTAAAAGGAGTTGCTGGCAAGATTGTAAATCCTCTCATGGAACAAATGATAACACAGCTCAAGAGCTCTTTTGTCCAGGGAGTGTGGGAAGGATATAAATTCTCTGAAAGTGTCTGTCAGTTGGAATTGCTCTGCATTCATCATGCCAGCCCTCTGCATCATTCATGAATGTCATAAGAGACTAAAGAATTGGCACTTCATGGTGAGAATGATTAAACAACCATTACACTTTTCTTTTACTCTGGCACAGTACCTTTTAACAGATTGCTTGTATAACGCTTACATATGTCCACCTCTCCTGATGGTGTCTGTCCTTTCATGGTGGCAAGAAGAAAAGGCAATGACAAGAAAAGCAGTGTATCATTTACAGAGTAGTTTGTATGCTGTATTACTAGTTCTGGGTATTTTTTTGTTTTGACGCTCCCACTACGTGACCCTGGGGAAGGTTAGAGAGCTTTGGGAATGGTGAGCATTTCTTTTCATCACTGGCTTTCCGGTAGTTGTGAAGAACAACCTCATATTTGAGGTGAGGTCAAAAAGCTCAGAACTCTGAGTTTGTTTCCTAGGTGGACCAAAATGACCTAGTTTGTTTAGTCCTAGAAGATTAGGCCGTTTCTACAATAGTGAGCACCATGAGACTGAGTTTTCAGAATGAAATTTAGTACCAAGGACCTGACATCTGTACTGTAGGCATTTTATTTCCAAAGTTTTACTTTGGACTAGCTTTAGTCTGGTCCTGCAGACTAATTACTTGTTAACAGCTGGATTGCATCTTCCAGGTTAGTTTTGGTTGCTAGGAGTCAAGCTTGTGTACTTGGAGTCTAATCTGATGTGAACCAAAGCACAGCAAGAGGTGATAGATGAAGAGGTTTGTTTCAAAATCATGATGCTAAAATGCTAGTAGCCAGCAAAAGGTGAGATCTCCGAAAACCTGCTTCCTCTTCCCAACTCTACTGATTTAGTATGTGACATTTGGTAAAACTTTTACCTTCTGGGAATCTGATGAATATCTAATAGCCGATATTTCTGGCCTAACTCTTTTTATCATTCAAGTCTGAAAATTTGGGTTTGATCTCCTTCAGTCAAGACTGTAAATGGAAACTGTTTTCCGTTTTAATACCTGTGACTAAGGAAATGTGAACAGCTATGTAGGAAAAAATGAGGAATTACCTACATTTAAAATAAGCATAATCTTTGTGCCTCCAAACTAGCCACACAAGACGCTATGCTCCTTAAACTTGCAGTGACTAAATGAAACTGAGAGGAGAGCAGTTGACTTTGCAGTTTTGGGTTGTATGGTTGTTGTGTTGTATTTTTTCCCTGATAGCTTATTTGTTTTAATGGAATAAAGCATAGTTTAAGGATCAAGACTAGAAAGAGATTCTTTGGAGGAGAATTGAATGGGCTGAGATCAGTAGTAACAGTTTGGCCTCCATCCATCCTGAGCCATACCTAGGCCATTTCATTACCATTCAGATTCTGTAAAACTGTGGTGAACAAACATCCCTGTTCTTTCTCTAAATCCCAAGTAAGCTAGGAGTCCTGCTGTGTTTCTCATTACTAACAGTAGTCTCTGTATTCAGCTCCTATGGCATGCTGCTTTCTGGGCTTCTCCAAGGACATCCTCTCTGTTTGCTCTTTTATCGAGAAATACCAAGAAATAAGAAATTGCATCCAGATTCCAGCTACTCTTTGGCAGCAGAATGCAGCTAAGAAATACTTCCATCTACCTTTATTGAATGTAGCCACAGTTACACTTAAGGAAGTCTTTTTCTAGGTGTTAAATAACTTTAACCCAGTTAACAAGTCCTATAAGGGTCACAGTAGCTGAGCACAGTTTTCTGGGCACTTCTACACAGCAAATTTAATATTTCACTTGCAGTGTTTGTAGTTTCTTTTTATCTCTTCTGGTGCGTTGTCGTCTTAAGACTTTCTGTAATCAAAGTTCTATATTTGTTATGAGCAGTGTGAGGTTTCTGGGGGACAATTTTCATATTCTGTGGTGTCTTAAAAAACAAACAAAACAGAAACAAAATAAAAGATGAAAAAAACAACAAAAAACCAACCAAACAACAAATAAACCCCAAACAAACAAAAAAGCCAACAAAACCCCAGACATGGAGAAATGGTCCTTGTGGACATTTTCTGGATTGACATCTGCCATCTAGCTGCCTAAAGCTGTGGGGACTGAATTTGATGACAAACCTGGTCTCTCTACTGAAAGAAATTGCATAAGGGCTGAGGGTAGTGGTATGATAAAAGTCTGCAAGGCAAGGTTGATGCTAAGAGGATAGATATAGGGACAGATTACTAAGTTTTCCAGTACAATAACTAGGAAACATGTAATCTATTTATCAAGAGCAAGTATGAAAAAGGTGTTTCTTTGTTCAGGTTGCAGGAAACCTTAGGAAGTCCCTAGTGCAACCCCCTGCTAAGAGCAGGGTCAGCTGTGAGGTCAGATTAGGTTGCTTGGAGTTTTATGTAGTCAGATCTTGAAAACCTCCACGGACAGAGACTCCAGAATCAACTTGGGCAACCTGTTTGCCTGTCTGTCCCTGGAAGAACTAAGCTTTTCCCTTCTACCAAGTCAGATTTTCTTCCTTCATACATGCCTATCCATCAGTGCACCACTATAAAGAGCCTACCTTTGTCTTCTCAATAAACCCCTTGCATATCCTGTGAGATTGCCCTTAGGTCCCCTTGAGGTTTGTCATCTTCAGGCTGAACAAGCCTAAATCCTTTGGCCTTTCCACACAAGACAGGCATTTCAGCCATCCACTATCTTTGTGGCCCTTTACTGAACTTGGCTTCAGTTTGGCAGTCCAAAATAAGACTCATGATTCTAACAAGTCTAACAACCACTGAGTTAAGGGGAATAATATCTTCATCTGTTAACAAGCTATGGTCCTGTTAATAGGGTACAGGATGCTGCAGGCTGCCTGTGTTGATTGGACCCACTGCTGGCTCATATTTACCTTGCTACATCAGGGGCAGATGTGTTGCTAAAGGTCTGCAAGTCATTATTGTGAATGGAAAACTTCTAAATGTGTTGAAGAGAAGACTGGATAAGTACTTGGAAGTAGGATATCTTTGGGATTACTGTATAAACAACCACATGAGGCTGAGTTAGTTGCTGAAAAGGCTCATAATCAGAGTACATAGTTTTAAGAAAATATGCTTGCCCTACTCTTAGTTTTCCCTGTGTGTCCACTTGGGATCAGTGCTAAAGACATGACAGTGAAGTAGACAGATTCTCATCTGACTATGTTGTTATAATGTAAATGAAGGTATTACTGAAAAATTTTCATAATTGCAATCTTTTATGTTTAAATTGGTATGCCTTTGGTCATGCTGGGTCCATTTTAGTCAGCAGGTAATTTCTAAATTCCTTCTGAGATAATAAATATCCCCGATGTGCTCCATAACAAAGTCAGATTTGGGAAAAAACCCAATCTTCCCAGTATCCCAGATTTAGGGAAATCTGTAATTCAAGAGTAAGCTATCATGGACCTTCTAGTAGTTCTAGGAACACTCCCTTTCACTCTCCTTTTCCTTTTCCAATCTTTTTAATGCAGTGTAACTAATAAGAAGTAGCATACTGTCTGATCCGATTGTTGGCTGATGCGCACACACACTGAGAGGAAAGTGACTCATATTAATTTGCTGTCATTAAAAAAGACAAATACAGAAAGCAGGCGTGATCTGAATTGCTGCTTGCATTTTGTGTTAGTCTTGTGGATTTTCTAACTGCTCCTCCTCTTTGTACAGAAGAAGTTCCTTCATATTTTAAAGTGGGAAAGGAATTTCAGTTTAATTTGGAAAAGTGTCTGCTTTTTGAGACATGAGATGAATATGGTGTTCAATCTGGGTCTCATAGGGTTTGTCAAGAGAAGAGCAAGCATCCTGAAGGGAGAAGAGAGCTAGATCATGAAAACTCCTTTTAAGTACAGAAGCTTGCTTTTTTTTGAGGATTAAACTGGAAGCTTTGCATTTTCCAGGGCTTTAAGTTTTCTTCATTCTTAGGCAGAATAAAGCCCTTTCAATAAATGAAAGGTTGTTTCAGCAGTCATGACATAAAAAGTATCAGGTCAGTCTTTGTTTTCTCCCAGGAAGGTTCCTGTGATAAAATGTTCAAGTGAGAGAGATGATGATGATGATTTGATGATTAGATCCCCTGTAACCTTTTTCAGGGCAACCTCTTTTTTTTTTTTTTTTTAAATCAAACTAGGACTTTAAATCCCAAGTGTGGAAAAAAAACCACAGCAACTGAGGCACAGAGAGTTGCAAGTGTCAGAGTGGGTCTTTAGAAGGAGTAAGACTTTTCATTCTGACTGATTTTTGACTAGACGTCCATTTCTTGACAAGTGTGATTGAGAGACAGAAACACAAAAATGTCCCTGGGTTATCCTGATATTGCAGGTCATTCTAATATACTGTAAGACCATTGGTGTATATGCTTGAAGGCAGGGAGCGTATTGATATCTAGCTTGATTTTGCCTCATGAGCTCTGATTCATTCTTTTGTCTAAGAACATTTTTATTTGGTGTGATGTGAAGTGAGATAGGAAGAGGAGTAAAATAAAGATTAAGATAACAGTGTAATTAAGTTTAAGACTGAGAGCAACTGTATGACAACTAACAACCAGAGAAGGAAGAACAGCTGCTGTCAAGACTGATGCCTTGGTAAATATGGAAAGGCAGAAGCAGTGGGGCTGGCACACTACTTCGTGCTAGTGCTTTTAATTTATTTCTTTTAATCCTAAAAACATTTATGAATGTTTTATATTTGAAATTGAGTCAGATCACTTCGCTCTTGATCTCTTTTTATCCTCCATTCTTAATTTGTTTGATAATGGTAGCTGGAGATGTTATCACAAATCTAATATAACACCAAGGCAAAGAAGCTGTACACAGGGCATTTAATAGATAATGCACACAAGAATAATTAAAAAAAAAAAAAGTCTTAAAAGATGGAAATGGGAAGCTTTCTTTTTAGGTCATCTCTAGGCAGTATAGATGTTCCAGCACACCTATAATGGACCCAGTTCAAGCAATTTCAAGTAATGAAGAGTCGGATATATCATTCATGTTATTTGGGAGTATGTTGCAAAAATACGTAAAAGTGTTACATGTTTTCACCACCATTTTTGTCCTTAATGTATATGGACACTGTTGCATTTATTGACTATCCTCAAAATATTCTTTTGTCACTCTTTCAGTCTTTTTACTCCTAAGAAATGCATTTAGAGCAAATTTGGAATTGCGCAGCCTGTGTGATCTATTTGGTGTGTCCAGAAGGAGTTAAGTTGGAAAAACAACTGTCAAATGTTTCTTTTTTTTTTACTCAGACAATGTACATCCTTTGTCAATGTACAGGTATCAACAGATATTTTATTGTCTGTGTTATAATGTGATAAACTTTTGGGGAGCAATAAATAGTCAGAAGCAATTTGAAAGTTCTGGTGCTCTTTTCTGGTTTGTGCAATCTGTATTGTTTGCTTTCTCTCTCCCTTAAAGCAGGTCCTCAAAGCATGGCTTATTTTTCCTCAAGAGTGTAGCAAGCATAGATAAGTAAGATGTTGAACTGTGTGACCCAGCCTGAAGAGCTGCACCACTGTTGTTTGTCTGACTGGACCTGAGTGGTCAAATATGGAGTTTACCTTAATCTGTGAGCATATGGGAGAAACCTTAATTTTGAGAGCAGTAATCAGATTAATCTGGTCAGATTTCAAGCAAAATCTCCAATCTGTTTTATCAGAGTTTTCTCTTAGAAGATATTTTTTTCTTAGCAGCTAGTCCTTGTTGCTTTGTTCATCTCCACTTGCTAGGGCAGAATAGCTTGCTATATACGATGTTTTTGGGTACTGGTTTTTCATTATGTGACTAAATAAAGAGGGTTCTTCCTGCAGCAAATTTTACCTCCTTATTGAGTTTCTGCAGATTTATGCCTTATCTCTTCGCACTTGCTTTCATGACAGTATTTTAACTGGCATACCTTTACTAGTGCTTTTTCTGGTGATGGAAAAATAGTAAATGAATTACCTAGTCCAGGTACAATGAGATAAGGGTCATCATTGCTTACTTTTGTCTTATATCTGTGAGCTTGTCAAAAATTCCACCTTTTCTTATTGAGACTTTGTGGGAATTTTTGAATGTCTGTGTAAACTATCAGCTCTCCATTATTCATTTATTCCTTTAAAGGGCTGCTGGTTTCAGGGCTGCTAATTACAAGTGCTACCAAGGGTTCCTTCCTGATGTGAATTTGGTCTCACTTTTCTCATATAATCTGTGGTCATGTACAATGTGTTACTGATTCCATGATTTGACAATATTACTTCTTGAAAATAACCTAAATGTCAGCTTCCTGACAAGAAAGACAAGCAAAATGCTGTCATCACAAATTTTCCTGTAGTTGAACTGATAGCTTCATGTTAGAGAACAGAAGGTTATGATTATTAATAAACACGGTAAGACCCTTACACCAGCATATGAAATACCGTGAGAGTCATCAGAACTACTAGACTAAGCAGAAAATATAGCAGGACCATAAAGTAGGTATGAAATGAGCGGGGACGGGGGGATGGGTGGGGGTTGAATCCAAGAAAAGCAAGCAGTGGTTAAGGAAACCTCAGTAGGCTTCTTTTGTATACTTACAAATCTTACTTTAAAACTCGTGTGTCTTCCATTTCTCCCCCAAGGAATGTAAAAATAAATTTCCGCTTCTTCTCCAAAAATGTGAAGAAGTAATATATACTTTACGAGTTCTATATATATTCTAATATACGTTTTAAGAATTCTATGCAAGAGAATAATGGCATAATAATTAAGGGAAAGGCATATGCCTTGTCTTGCATGTTATTTTAGGGTGGAAAATGTTACTAAGTTTGCACACCTCATGTTTTTTGGTGAATTGACACCACAATTGGGATATTTATGTTTGTACTGGGCCATGAGTGGCAGGGGGCTGCTGAGCACCCAGTATGGGAGGAGACCACAAATACGTGCAGTCACAGCCAGCTCTGACATGGATGAAAACAACCCACCACATGCCAGAACAACCTGACAGAGGTGCACATGCTGTTGCTTGGACACGTTTTAGAAAAGGCAGTAGCTACTGGGGACAGGAGACACAGGAGGTGGCATGGGAAGGCTCATGGGAGCATGGCACAAAGGGAGGAGGCGTGTGAGGGGGTACCAAAGGAGAAATAGGAGGGGACACAGAAGAGCATACACAGAGAAACGTGTGGAAGGAGATGTTGCTGGGGACACGGTCTTTTGAAAGGAGGCACTCTGTTGGATGAGGCACACCTTCGCGGGGACTGCAACCCATGGCAGCGACGCTTCCAAAGGAACTAGGCCTATGGGTGACCTGTGCCGAAGCTAGGACACCCCCAAGAGACTGGGGTCAGTGCAGAGATCTGCATAGGAGTGGGGACAGCCTTGAGGGGACTGAGACTTTTGGAGGTACCTACACAGCAGCAGGGACACCCCTGAGAGGACTAGGGCCTGTGGGAGACCCAAACAGGAACAAGAACACCCATGAGGTGCTGCAGCTCATGGATAACCCATGCTGGAGCACAGAAAGCAAGAAAAAATCAAGGAACAGTGGAAAGAAATCTCCATGCATTGACTCCAACCTGTGCTGCCTGTTGTCTCTCAGCCCAGAGGGAGTGGAGACTAGGAAGGGGGAGCAGAGCTGGTGAACAGCATGGGGAAGGGGAAGAAATGGAACATTCCTCAAGTGTTTGTTTAATTGTTTTTTGTCCTTGTTTCCTACTGCCTGAATTAAAAGTATATTAATTGTCAGTAAAACCAATTAAAGGAGATTAACCCAGATGAGATTGTTTTGCCCACGACAATGTTGTCATGAGGGAATGTGGGACCCTGACCGTAAATTTTTATGTTAACTCGGGTAATTATTGTAGCTTTTAAATGGGCCTGAGTTCCTCATAATTTTAGTCTTAAAGGTATGTTTTAGTTGTAAAAACCTGAACTGCATAATTGGTAGTATTTTACCATATAATATACCATATTGGTATTATTTTACCATATAATATACAGTTGCTGTGTTTAACCCTTTAATGTATATACATTGTTATATACATTGTATCATACCTGCCAAACGTTGGGTTTTCCTGGCCACAGGGAAACAAGTGTGTGTGCTGTGCTGTAGCTGAGGCAAGAAGGGCTGTTGATGGCTTAGGAGATGCAAATAGAGAATTTGTAATAGAATATTTAATGTGGGGAGATTCACAGGATCCCTAAGACACAAAAGTAGTTCTATCTTGTGCATATATGGCAGACTTGTTTTCTACTGCTTTAAAGGATTAGTTTTAGGCAGGATATAACTGCTGCAGTTCTACTAAGGTGATTGAAGGATACTCTTCCTTAAGATAGGTTTTTGAAGTCTTTGGACAATGATGAGGAAACAGTAATATCTGATACTAAATTATAGATGGTGGTGCCAACTGCAACTAAGTGCTTCTTGGCACAGCTCACTAGGAGGCTTTATTTGCTGTGGCTCATAACACTGCTTGTAATTTTTTTGTTAGAAATTTTCCATAAGTGTTTCCTTCAAACTTTTTTATTTTGGCTGAAGCTGAATAACAACTCAGTCCATTAATATAGCTAGCAAATACATAATTTGCCTAAGGTAGATATACAGATTTTGAATAACAACATTGTCATGTGTGTTGCAGTATCTCTGATATTTAAATCTCTAAACACCGAAGCTATCTTACAGTTATAAGTTATGTCATTTCTGGGAGAAGTTACCTGCCAGTCTGCCAAATTTTAAGTTTATGAGTTTATAAGCTTTGTGTGTGCTAAACATGTAATGGCATCCTAGTAGCTTAAATCTATAGGGAGTGTTCCTTCACCATATATTTCTTTCCTTTGAGCTCCCAATGCTGACAAAATTCTTCATGGAGCATCCCAGTAGAGCAGCTGAACATACTCTGTTCCCATTTGTTCTCATATGTCGGTACAGTCAGTCTGGCCTAGGGCACTATGAGAAGTGGGTTTTCTCACAGCTGACTGGGGAAATAATTTTGTGTGCTTGTATCTTTGATTATTTTTTTTTTCCTTCATTTTTTGCACAGTATATATTCAAGTTAGTGTTATATAGTTGAAGTGGTGAAACACTGTAACTGTAAATGCAATGGAATGAATCAGTTCCTCAGACTTTTCTGTTTTCAGGGCACCGTGTTGCATTTATTAAAGAAAGTACCTAACTAAACCTTGAACAATGAGGAAAGTGTAAATATTAACTGGCTGCTCATTAACAGTGTATTATTGTCTGTCTTGATTAGAAAGTGTCTTGGAAAACAATATGTGCTCTTGTGTAATAAAGAGGTCTGTAGCAAAGCAGGTAATTCTGACCTAGACAATAAGGAAACAACTGCTGTCCACCAGGCTTCTGTTGACAGGCTAGTTTGGGCGGCACTGCTCTGGTTATCACATCTGAATGACCTTTATGCACAAAACTAAAGTACTGAATATCTTCAAGTTGGGCCTAGGAAAAAAAAAAAAATAATCTGTGTTCTGCAAGGAGAAAATGAGCTCCGTTGAGCAGTTACATCCCATGACAGGCCTATGAAGACATAATTGGTTCTAATTGGTGCTCATAGGAGCACTGACATGCTCTACCTGCAGCCAAATGGTTCTTAGAGAGGCAAAGAAATCATCTGTCTTCATAAATAGTGAAGAACTCCCTTTCAAGCTTGTCTTTGTTGCTGAAGGGCCTGATAACCAGTACAAAGAAAAGGAGAACTTGCAATTCAAATGAGAATAATTTTGAAAAGTGGGTATTAATCTATGAAGCCGTCAACAATGAGTAAACTCATCTTGTTTTGCTTAATACATTGCTATGCCTTATTTTAGTCTGAATGCAAACACACGTGACTTTTAGAATAAGCTGACAAATTGAAGGAGGATATTTGTATGTAGTTTATAGGGGGTTGTTAATACACCAATTCATGGCAGGCAGATACAGATATTTCACTACCGAGTCATCTCCATATCTCTAACCAAGAGATTACAGACACAGCTGAGGATGTATTTAAACAGACAAACAAAACCCTTTTCTACAAATTTTGCAATAGGCATGAACCCTACATCTTGAGTTCAAAGCTGAATGAGGAGATAGTGTTGAATCTGTACAATTGATCTTTCTCAATCTGAAATTATATATGTGTGCACTGTTCCAGAATGCTAGTGGGGTCTTCTGTTAATTCAGAATTATGAGTGAAATTTCCTATCTAACCCTGTTTTCAGACACATTTGTTTGAACTCTCTGAGGGCATATTCTTGTGGGTATACACAGACCTGAAAGGAAGGAAATGTGGATTCATTTTCACTCTGATATTGAGTCAGCTGTTCACAAATATTTTCCTTTTTGTGTGCCTGAGTTTTTGATGTCTGTTTTGGTAATGTGTACTGAGATGTCTAGAGGAAGCCTCTTAAGTGAGAGTGAAGTGTACCAATTATTTCTACTGATGTGTAATATTCATTTGAAATTCAGGTCATAAAGATCTTTAGCGGAGATGCAGCTTTGTAGACAAGTGTTGAATTTACCCATAGATGATCTCATGTGTTTCTGTAACTACATTTACTCTGTTCACGGTTGCTTGATACATGTTGCTGGCTGGTATGAGGTGGTGGCGGTGGTGGTGAAGGGGGAATCATGGCTTCTAGTTTCAGGTAGGTTGGAAAATGTACCCAGTAATTGCCTGCACTTTCTACAGATTGTTCATCCCTGATGCAATAATGGGAGCGAGTTATTTTTTGTGTACTATTCTGTAGCTTTGGACTTGCTGCAGTAGTGCTCAGAAAATGGAGTGCTCTAAGCAGCTGAAGCACTGAGAAGTGTTGTTCCTGGCCTGCCTGTACATTTGGGTCTAGGACAGCAATTTCAGACATATTTTCTGAGATGCTCAGGGGCTGATTTTATAACTGCTAAGTTATAAAATCCTGCTTCTAACTTAGATTGTTGAGTGCAAGTAAGAATGTGAACTCTGAATGCTTTCACTTCTCAGCTTCCTCATCTGTGACATACTGCTAACTTCAGAAAGTGCAGTTAGTTAGAAGAATTGAGTTGAAAATTAAAATCACCAGACAGAATTAGTTCTGTTCTCACTCAAACCAGGACAATTCCTTACTTGTGTAAGCTCAGAAGGCCCTCATGAATGTGGGAGGACCATGTTCAGCTTTGGAGGTATTTGGTGTTGTCCTGAAAAACAAGGTTCAAGGAACAAATTCCCATGCTCTCTGTAAATACAAATTCTGCTGGAAATATGTGGACTAGATATCCAAAGTCTTAGGAATTGCTGAGAAAAGGATAGTCTTCCACTATAGAATCATAGAATTGTCAGGGTTGGAAGGGACTGTAAAGATCATCTAGTTCCAACCCCCCTGCCATGGGCAGGGACATCTAGAACTACAGCAGGATGCTCAGAGCCCCATCCAGCCTAGTCTTAAAAACTTCTAAGGATGGGGCTTCCATCCATCCTATGTATGAGTAGTCTTTAGATGAAGACAAGTCCAGTCTCAAAGATTGCTGCCAAATATTCCTTTTGAATCACCATATAAGATTGAATCCAGTGCTTCTGAAACAGGGATGGCTTGTTGTTGGGTGAAACAGAGATGGATGTTGGTTTTTTTTCTCCCTGAACAACAGTGTCCTATCTGGCATTGTCTGGGATATTAGCACTAATGAAATAATTCATCCTTGATAAGATCTTCACTTATCTTTATCTTAAATGCTGCTTGTCTTTATTTGGGAACTAATGAAATGCACTTCATCAGTTTGTATATGGAATAAATTTCTTGAATGATTTATAGCTTAAGAGGAAGCTTGCTTCTTTGTTTCTAGTTCCCCCGCTGTGATGTGTGTAGGAAGATGAGGATGTTCTGAATACCATATATGTGCATTTAGATTACTTTCTGGAAGTATTTGTGAGTCTTGAGTCCATGCTTATCTAAAAGATGAACTTTCCGTAAGGAGGAAATTACATTGTTTGTTACCAAGTCTAATGGTGCAAGGCTAATGGTGAAGGAAGAGATAATGTTTTGTCTGATAAAAAGCTGTTTCACTCTCATATTTCCTTCCATCAGAAAGAGTGTCTAGCATTCCAGAGCTGTTGCTTTACAAAGGAAAACTTTTATGGAAGGAATGATACATGTGTGAATTTGGAGAGGGCCCTCTATACTACCATTTCATGCATGTCTTAAAACACATGTGGAATCAACTCCAATATCAAAGACAGCTCAGTATCATTTATCATGAAATAGGATTTTAGTACATGTCCTCTTCTGTTACCTGGTTGATTCTGGAAATATGTATTTACACCATCTACTCAAGTTTCCTGGTGCCTTCTCTGTGTGCTATTGATAGTCTGGCCAGCAGGAGACATTAATTTCACCCCTTTAACCAATGAAAACATATGTTTAACTTCTGTTCTTCCCCTTGGAAGTCATAGTGTTCTTACAAGAGTTGTCAAATAAATGACATGGGCAACTAATATTTTTTCCTTTGGTTTTGTGTTTTGTAGCTGGTGCCACATATATATTTGGGAAGAGTGGAGGTCTCATCCTGTACACATGGCCAGCTAATGACAGACCAAGCACAAGGACAGACCGTCTTGCTGTGGGCTTCAGCACAACAGTGAAGGATGGCATTCTTGTTCGGATTGACAGTGCCCCTGGGCTTGGTGATTTTCTGCAGCTGCACATAGTGAGTACAGATAAGCCCACGTCTATGTCAGACCTGGGTTTCTCTTAACTGAATATGCATTTGAAGAAAACTGTTGCGCTAAAATAGCATGTGTCATACTCTGTGCTTTCTGTATCTTCAGCACTCACTGAATTAACCTGCCTTAGGTAGTTCTTTAGGGTTTTGTAGAATTACTGAATGGGATTCACAGGAAACCAAATTTGAGTGCCAGAAGAAAGGGGGGTGGGGCGGGGCAGGGGGGATGTGGGTGGGTGTGGGAACCAAACCAAAAGAAAAGACAAGCTTTATGAAATTCAGTAGCAGTAGGATTTAGTAATAAATTGTAGAAATATTTTGTAGCACTGTCAATCTACTGTGTCATATGAACAGTCTGGAATACAGCTGAATTTATGGTGGAATATTACTATTCTCAGAAGGCAAAGAATGAAATGGAGTGATAAGGTTGGGGTTTTGTCCTCACTTGAGAAAGTTAAGTGAGAACTGAACAGATCCTCGGGCTGATATAACTGATGCTTGTTTTAGCAGGATAGTTCAAAAGAATTTGACGTTGTTAGCACAACATGGCATTGTAAGAAAAAAATAGACTTTTTGGTTTTGTGAAAGCAAATATTCTAGGGAAGTTTAAGTGAAGGTGGCTTTAGGTAAAGACAAATTGTTTGAGAAAATTAGGAAACTACAGCTGGAAACTTTTGGAGTTCTGTTATTTTATGTGATGCTTTTGGAGGAGGAAAGGTAGCTTGCTTTCTTTTCCTTTGCAAACAATGTAGCAAAGAAGCCGGTCATGTTACTCAATGATCAGATTATTTGCAATGTTTTATGCATTAATTCATACTTGAAGGGCAATGGGTTGTTTGCAGGTTTTGAATGAGCAGGGGATCTTTTGGTATTTGAGGGGAAATTTGAAGATGTAAATAAACAGGAGGAATTCCAAGGGCCAAAACAGACCTCATGTGAATGATGTGAGAGTCTTAATCTGCTACTGGACTTTGCCATGTTCAGAATCATGGTGAAGCACTGGGTACATTGCAGGATGATTCTGAAACAAGAGTCAGGTACAAGTACTCATAGCCAGCATTTTAAGTGGTTTTATTTTGAATTTTACTACAAAATTCAGATTTCTTTGAATGGGTTTGAATATGGCCTTGAGCCATTAGACTGTCACCACCTCTGGTGTCTCTCTTTGTGATACTTAGTTTGTGTTTTATACTGGAATGAAAGTGAGATCGAATCCTGTCATTTTTTGAAGAAAACACTTTTTCTTGCTTTCTTAAAAACAAAACAAGAACTCCTCCAGCAAACTTTGTAAAAGTGAGCAATACTAAGGGTTGGAATTCCATGCATCACATTAAGCAAACATAGTTTGATATGTTTGAACAAGTGAATGTATGTTCTTCAGATGTTATGTGTAAAATGCTGCTAATTGACTGAAACAGTATGCCTGGCATGTGAGGAGAGGTGCAGAGATGTGAGTTTGTTCAATCTTAAAAAAAGAAGTCTAAGATGGGATCTTCTTGACCTTGGCTGCCTAATTCTGTATTACTCTGAGGTATAGGCATTCATTTAAAAAATAATAAAGAACATGCTCATGACAACTTTTTCCAGTCAGTTTTATAAGGAAAGGGATTAAAGTTTTTCTTAGTTTGTTCAAACTACTCTGAATGGCATGTTTCAGATTATTTCATTTTATCTAAATCAAAGCTGTTAATTGTGATTGATATTAATGCTAAAAATTCTGTTGACTGCTTCCTGTGTAGTTTGGCCAATTTTATTCTTGAAGATGTTCACTAGCAACAAATACAGAAGTAGTTCAGCTTTAATTTCTCTTATTCTTTTTGTGGTCAGTATGGATTAGGAGGCTTTGCTAGTTGTTCATGAGGGGCAAAGGCATGCAGCTGTGCTCTTCTAGGTGTGGTATTACTGTTCATCATATATATCACTGACTCTACTTAAATGTTCAAATAAAGAATGTAGTCTGAGACTCATGCTGTTATACAGAATGAAAAAGTTGCAGAGACACTTATAAAGTGTTAATGGATTCTCAAATGTCTGTAAGACTTCGTTATCTCTGGTTTATACTTCAAAGTCACAGAAGTGAGCTTGCATCAGGATTATTGTGGAAAAGGTCACAATCTGAAAGAAAAGGTTCATCTTAAGTGACACTTAAAATGCAAGACCATATAGGACCTCTTACTTAGCAAAATGTATGGAAGCTCTCCATGAGACCAAGATCTTTCATAACTGACTGAAAACTACCACATGCTTTGTGCTGTCATGTTCAAAGACTCAGTCTGTCTTTCTGTCTTTGAAACCTTATGCTTCCATTAGGCCATTTTCATGTGTCAAGAGAAACAAGGCAGCGTGGATCAAATTATAATAGAAATATGAGAGAAATAAATTTGTAGATCAAAGCTATAAAAAGATATTAAATTGATAATAAAATAAAAGTTTTAAAAACACAAGTATTCAAAACCATAATGCAAATTGTAGGAGAAAAAGAAAATAGATATTAAAACAGGGAAAAGAGATGGTAATGTAATTTATTTTATATGTATTTAGCAACTTGACTGTTTCAGGTACAGTTATATTAATAATAAGGAAAGTGATAGGAATTTTCCTGGATGAATACTGGGGAGGCCTCTCCTTCTGGGGCCTTTGTGGATATTTAAAGTCACAGACTTTATTTTGGAGGCTGTTTACTGGATTCTGACCTCCTCCTACTTTTCTGAGTGTTTTGTTGGTGATAACAGGTGACAAAAGCTACCTGGTAATTGTTGTTTTCTAGTGTGTATCACTAAGATAGACTATAATCCAAAAGTCATAGTATAGGTATGATTTATCAAGATCTGATACAATTTTAGTTTGCCTTCGTTTTCAATATCATGTATGTTTTGTAGTGTTCATGGTAATCTCTATTTGTAAAATTACAAGTCAAAAAAAAAGATATCTTGTTAACAAGTTACATATTTGCTCATTTAATTTACTGTTCTGTTTGAATTCATTTTAAAATTATGAGTCTTTCAGACATTGTGGAAATTTATTGATTAAGGCATCTGTTTTATATGGCAAAAAATTACAGCCTCTGAAACTATTTTCTCTCCTGATTTACAGTGAAGCATAAACTGGCAGGCCTGCAAAACTGAATTGCATACCATCCAGATCAATGTCATAATATGAAGCACAAGGTGTTTGTATGGACAGACAGTAGCTCA
Organism: Todiramphus chloris collaris; assembly: GCA_025345505.1. Lineage (NCBI taxonomy): Eukaryota > Metazoa > Chordata > Aves > Coraciiformes > Alcedinidae > Todiramphus > Todiramphus chloris. Next base: position 3,278,174 of record JANVCC010000033.1, on the reverse strand, counting down.
TGGAATGAGTGCTGTTATAATATCACATTCCCCTCCTTATGTGATTATCTTTTTCCTGACAATTAATCCAAAACACCAAGTCCAAACCTGTATTAGAGAATTGTCCTCCTCAATGGATGCTTAAAAGACTATCTGTATGAGTTATATTTGAATGTTTCTATATGTTAATTCACCTTACACTACCACACCCCTATATTGTGATTTACACAATGCAAAATTTCCATAGAGATCAAAGGGGAGAGGAAGACAGCTGCAGGAGATGACTGTTATAATTCCTGTGATGACTACGGAGAGAGAGAAATCGCCTATCCCGTGTGCATTGCTGATTTATTCTGCATCATTTTATTTTGATGTGTATTTTAAACATCTGTCATCTCAATTCTGGCTGTTCAGAAAGGTGGTGTGAGACTAGTCCAGTTTCTGAATTGCTCATAAAAAGTAAAGTCTAGGTTTCGGCAAAAATATTAGTGATTTTGGGAGGAGTTTTGCTTAAGTGAACCCAATCCACTACTTAGCACCAGGCTGCAACTGAAAGCTTCAGGATGTGACGTGGAATGTCCTGTTTCTTAAGCAACAAGTACAAGAAAAAGTCTTCCCAGAGTTAGAGATGGCATTGCTAAATGAGAATGACCATAAATTAAGTGTACGTGTAAATCTGTCCAAATTATTCAGTGATATTGTCATTGGCCAAAGATTTTGAATTTTATGGTTATATAGACAATTCTGGGTCCTCTGTTCAAAGTCTCTTGGAGACTTCCTTCAAAACTGGAAAGTCATGTTATGTGAGCAGATGCAGAAGCAGCAGAATAAGTGGAATCAGAAGGATAACCAGAGTGTGTATGATGAACTGAGTTTCTCAAGGGCTAAGATATTGTCTATTATCTTAAGATAATAAATGGAGGCAAAATATAATAGATTGTGTTTTACTTTCCTATAACCAAAATCGCCTTAGTGCAAAGTATTTCTGCCTTTCTTTGGCCAAATTAAGAGTGGCCATTAAAAGGGTTACATTTTTATACCCAAGAAAGTAGAAATAAGATGATTTCCTTAAGACTAGCCTGTTTTATTTTGCAGGGAGTATATCAACAGAGGCTATAAACCATGAAAAAAGTGGCTGATATGCTTCAGTCTTCTGTCTTATGTTTTGATTTTTTTTTTTAGATGCGTTTACTGTCTTTATAGTTACAGTTTTCTCTTAAAGTGTGTGTTTCACAGTGTTAGACAACCTCCTTTATTCTTGTATAGAACTCTTAGTTTGAGTCTAGTTTTTTGTGAACACAAATAATTTCACTCCACCATGTCTTGATCTTGTTTGCATTGATGTGTATTCAGAATAGTGCTATTATTCTTGCTTTTGAGTTTGACAGTTCTTGGAATATACCAAAAGTAGTTAAGCAACAGTGCCTCATAAGCAGTTGTCAGTTCCAAAGCATTTAATGCCTATCATGTCTCATTCAAGAAACAGTAAAGAACTGTGTACATTTCTCATAATTATGTTTATACAAATTATGATCCCCTACAGATTGCTATGGGATATATATTCAGTGAAAGATGTTTTATACTGAAGCATAGCAGTGGAACACCAAAAGGTGAAGTGGGGCAGAGGCTTCTTTGTTGAAGCACAAAATTGTTTACTGACTGGCTGGGTATGGGAGACAACATCTTGTGTAACACATTTATCTGAGGAAGTGGGCACTTATGAATGAGAGTGTGTAGACTGATATACTGGTAAGGGGAGGGAATTAGGATGAGCTTTCAAGTAAAAGAGAAGATTGTCTCTATCCTTAAAACATCTAAAAGAACAGACTACCTAAAGACATTTTCCACCAAGACAAAATCTAGTAACCTAACTGAGGAAGAGTTCTGCAGGTCTCCTGTTATTATTAGCATATGAAAACCTATCTGATTGTAGCTTTCTGACAGAGAATTCTGAATATAATGGCTTCAGTAGCTGCACAACCTGAGGATTAGCATACATGTGAAGACATAAAACAATAACCATTAACCTACCAGTCAAGATGGAGAAAGGGCTGAATGGGGAGTGGGAGAACTGTTCTGATTTAATGTTAGTGTATGAAGATTCAGAAGAATCTCTCTTTCATTTCTTCACATATATCTTTCATAAATGTTTGTAGCTGTGGTTTGTAACTTCTTGATGTTGCAACTAAATAGTTATGGATGCCTTTAACTTCACTGCAGTTGCATGCTTTTTAAGGGAACTGGGGATTGGCAATATAGTCCTTATTTAAGATGTGACATATATATACATACACAGCGATTCCTTAAAAAGTATCCTGCCTCCCCAGCAGTACCTCTGCTGTGTGCAAAGTAGTAGGTTTCTGCTTAGCTATGTGGGCCAGTCAGAGAGCTGGCACCATGAGGATTGGGGTGGTAGTGCTGTCCCCTAGCAACAGTGGGTAACTTGGGACTCTCTAACAAGCACTGAGCTATTGTTTTGCAAAGGGATTCTGAGGATCTCACAGAGCACATCAGAAGCATTTACCTCCTTTCTCTAATTATTTACATTAATTAACATAAGTTGAAAGTCACATCTTCCTTTTTGCTTAGGATGGCAGTCATCTTCAGCTGAGGCATCTTAATTGCACTCCATTTCTTTACGTTGATCACAAGAGGATGATTTAAGTGCATCTGTGTTGATCAACACTGAAACAGATTAACAGAATGCACACAGTCAGTTTCTACCTTTCCTTAGATGGAAAAATAATTTCTAGGTAACGACCAGTAAATTTTTAGACTACATGAACTTATTTGCAAGAGGACAGAAAACTTTCCAGAATTCTGGCTTCTCTGGGCAAGGGAGGAAATAGATGAAAAAATTAAGTTGTAATTTAAGTACTGAAAGCTAAGAAAATAAGCAGAAGTCAAATTTATTGATAGCATAGTTAACAAAGATATTTCCTTCACAAAAGGCCTATCCAAAAGCATAACAGGCATTCCACTGAGAAATGCAAACCCATTTGCAGTCTCTGTGTAACAAGGCATGGTGCTTACAGAGAGTATTACTTTCTTGATACTTCATATGTATTGCAATTGGCTTTTTTTTTTATGTCTATCACACCATTCTTAGTGTGCATGATTTATTATTGAAGATATTTGACTGCGGATGGTAAAATTACCCAAAAGGCTAATTTTCAAGTTAAAAGACAACCTCAGTAATAGTCAGTGAGTAGGCTGGGGATGTACCAGGATTTGAAAGGCAACACAGCCAGGTCAGTTAACCCAAATTGACCAAAGGGACATTCCATACCATAAGATGTTGTGCTAAGCAATGAAAATGCAGAGAAAGGAAGAGGAAGAAGGGATGCTGGTGGTTATAGGCTGTGTCTTTCCAAGTTACAGTTACATGTGCTGAGGTCCCAGTTACCAGCAAGTGGCTCAACATCTGCCTGACAATGGAAGTAGGCAGGCTTTGCTTTGCTCATTAAACTGTCTTTGTCTCAATCCACAAGTTTTCTCACTTTTGCCTTTCTGATTTTTCCCCCTTACCTGTGGATGAGCAGAGTGAATGAGCAGCTGGTTTGGTGCTTAGTTACTGGCCAGGGTCAACCCATCAAGCATAGTCTTTACTGGGAAGAGTTCCTGAGCAAGCACTTTGAAAATATTTATTGTACAAAGAGGCTACACAAAAAAATAGAACAGAAGATATCTGCTTGCCACTTATGTCAGATTTCTAGAATTAAAAAAAAAAAGTATGGCAAATGTATAAGACTTGAGCATCATGATTTTGCCTAAGAGAGGCTATTTCTAAATAAGCCTCAGCTCTGAAGTATGCACATCAGTGGCTGTTTGGTCAGCTGGTGTAAAATTGCCAAAGATCCTAATTTTTAAAATGTTTTATTTTTAATGCAAGAATTCTATTTAAACACTCAAGGATACTGTCCCAAAATGCCCTCAGTCTTTTCCTATCCTTTATTAAGCTCTTTGGATCTATGAAGTCCCATGTGTTTGTGCATGCTGCATTTATTGTTCCCTAGAGCACAGGAGAATTACTAAAGGAAAACTAATTTGAAGAAAGAAAATGGACCTTCAGTTTTTAAACCAGCTTTAAAATACATTATTGTTACTTCTGTTTTGCATAGAAATGGTTCATCTATTTTTGTCTACTAGCTCTTAGGAAAGAGTCTGTGGTAGGAGATCATGAGTTGAGATTACACCTTGGAAAGTTAAGGAGCTTCTCACCCCAGCTTGCCAATTTATGGCTGGCACAATCTGGTGCTATGCCCCAACAAGTTACCTGAATGACCTTTTGAGCTTCAGTCCCTTCTTTGTTGCCAGTGTCATAGCATCATAGAATAGTTTTGGCTGGAAGAGACCTTCAAGATCAAGTCCAACCTTATTCCTAGACATATCAAAAAACACTATACCATGTCCCTGAGCACATCTATCCGCCTCTTAAACACTTCCAGGGACGGTGACTCCACCACCTCCCTGGGCAGGCTATTCCAATGCCTGACAACCCTCTCTGTAAAGAAGTGCTTCCTAATAGCCAGCCTGAACCTCCCCTGGTTCAACTTCAGGCCATTTCCTCTTGTTCTGTCACTTGATACCAGGGAGAACAGACCTCGCTATGACTTTCCTTCAGGTAGGTGTAGAAGGCAATAAGGTCTCCCCTCAGCCTTCTTTTCTTAAGGCTAAACAGCCCCAGATCCCTCAGATTCTCCCCATAAGACATATGCTCCAAAACCTTTACCATTTTTGTAGCCTACCTCTGTACTCTCTCAACGTCGCTCTTGTAGAGAGGGGCCCAAAACTGGACACAATATTCAAGGTGCAGCCTCACCAAAGCCAAGTACAGAGGAATGACCAGCTCCCTGCTCTGGCTGACCACACTGTTCCTGATACAGGCCAGGACGCCACTGGACTTCTTGGCCACCTGGGCACACTGCTGGCTCATGTTCAGCCAGCTGTCAATCAACACCCCCAGGTCCTTCTCTGCCTGGCATCTCTCCAGCCACTCCTCCCCAAGTCTGTAGCACTGCTGGGGGTTGTTGTGGTCCAAGTGCAGGACCCAGCATTTGGCCTTATTGAAACTCATGGAATTGGCCTTGGCCCAGCAATCCAGCCTATCTAGATCCCTTTGTAGAGCTTCCCTACCCTCAAGCAGATCAACACTTCCACCTAGCTTGGTGTCATCTGCAAATTTACCAGGGGTGCACTCTATCCCCTCATCCAAATCATTGATGAAGATGTTAACCAGGAGTGGCCCCAATACTGAGCCCTGGAGGACACCATTCGTGACCAGCAAACAACTGGATTTAACTCCATTGACCACAACTCTTTGGACTCGTCCATCTAACTAGTTTTTCACCCAGGAAAGTGTATGCCCATCCAAGCCAAGAGCAGTCAATTTCTCTAATAGAACGTTGTGGTAAATGGTGTCAAATGCCTTACTAAAGTCAAGATAGACAACATCCGCAGCCTTGCCTTCATTGAACAAGAGGGTTACCCTGTTATAGAAGATCAGGTATGTTAAACAGGGCCTGCCCTTCATAAACCCATGCTGACTGGGACTGGTCACCTGGTTGTCCTGCCTTGTGCTGCTTAATAGAACCCAGGATGATCTTCTCCATCAGCTTCCCTGGTACTGATGTCAAACTGACAGACCTGTAGATCGCCAAATCATCCTTCCATCCCTTCTTATATACGGGTGTTACGTTGACTGACTTCCGGTCTGCTGCTACCTCCCCAGTTAGCCAGATCTGCTGATAAGTGATGGACAGTGGCCTGCTGAACACCCCTGCCAGTCCTCTTAGCACTCTACGATGTAACCCATCTGTCCCCATGGATTTATTCACATTGATATTGAAAAGCATGTCATGGACCATCTCCTCCTGAATTGTAGGAGGGGCATTGTGTTCCCAGCCCTTGTCTCCTGGCTTGGGGGAGTGACTTTTCCCCGGTGCAAGTGTTTCCATTACTAAAGACTGAGGCAAAGAAGGCACTAAGCACCTCAGCCTTCTCCTTGTCTTTTATTACCATATTTCCTTCTGAATCTAATAGGAGATGGAGGCCCTCCCTGGCCTTTCTTTTATTATTAATGTATTTACAGAAATTTTTCATATTGCTCTTTACCTCTAAAGACAGATTAACTTCTAGGCCAGCTTTTGACCTTCTAATTATTTCTCTGCATGACCTGACAACATTCTTATACTCATTAGGAGTCATCTGCCACTTCTTCTAGAGGCCATAAACCCTCCTTTTTTCCCTGATTTTAAGCCAAACCTCCCTATTCAGCCAGGCTGGTCTTCTTTGCCACTGACTTGTCTTATGGCACATAGGGATGGCCTGCTCCTGTGCCTTCAAGACCTCCTTCCTAAAAAATTTCCAGCCTTCCTGGACTCCCACATACCTCAAAACTGAATCCCAAGGGATTCTATCAAGTAACCTCTGAAACAAGTCAAAGTCTGCCCTTGGAAAGTCTGGAGTGTCGGTATTGCTGCCCCCCACCAACACACACACGCAAGCACACACCCAGTGTCTCTAAGAAACACACACCCAATGTCTCTAAGAACAGAGAACTTAATAATTTCATGATCACTGTTCCCTAAAAGCGGATAGTAATCTGAAGACTTCACCAGGGTGGGGAGTTTGTCTATCACATCCTTAACTCGTGCCCCGGGGAGACAACGGACTTCCCTATTAAGCGGGTCTGAACGGCATACTGGGCCCTCTGTCCCCCTTAGGATGGAGTCCCCACACCAATGACTCATCTGGTTTTCTTTTTGGACCCAGTTTTGAAGCTTTGTCTGGGGTGACTTGGTCTGGGTGGTACCTCTGGCCTAGGTGAACTATCCACCCCTCCATCACTCAGTTCCTTCTGCAGGGCTCCATACCTGTTCTACAAGAGGAGCTGGGAAGGTGAGGGGATTCTTCTGCCACCCTGAGCTGAGTCTTGTTTCCACTCACCCTCATCACTTCGGTCCCCTCCTTCTGCCCGGTGGCAAGAGAGATGGGCATCCTCTGCTTCTTGAGTTACCTCCATACTCTGCCTTTGTTGCAGGGAGTGGCTCCACCAATCTATCTCCCTCTCACACTCCCTGATAGTCCTTAAACTCTCCACCTTCGCATGTACTTCTGCAACCACACTGAGCATATCACCCATCTGCTCACAATGGACACAGCAGTTATCAGAGCTGCCACTCGCTGCGGGTGCCAGGCTCAGGCAATCCTCGCAGCGTGCGACCTGGACAGCAGCATGTTTCCATGGGAGTTCCCACCTCCACTGTGGCGAGTGCAGAGGTGGCTGCCCTCTGCCGGGTGAAGACCATGGCTGAGCCCTGCCACGCACCCTGCTACCGCTTTTCAGCAAGAAAGCCAAACGGCTGCTTTGCTCTCTGGTGACTGAGTGGCATTCCAATTTCGCCCAGGTGTACGAATGAATGTATGTAGCTGACTGCAACGCTGCAGGAAGTAGCACACTGATGCCCTGTGGCTAAAGGTGATGGATTTTTAGATCCTTAGATCCATTCAGACCACATGGAAACCCAGTGCTTTGATACAGGGATTCATTAGCTCCTCACTCAGTGACAGTTTGTGCATAGATTCTGGTGATTTTGCCATTTTTGTTGAAGGTTGTGAAGCTGATTAGAGATATGCAAGAAAGAGCTGTTACGGCAATGTTAGCATGAATGGCAGAATTTCCAGCTGGAATACAAGTTCGCCTAATTAGATTCACAAATCTGAAAATAATCTTGAGGCTTTGGATCTGCAGAACAGCTCAGTTCAGATGGACAATGGAGTTAAAATTGAGAATTGGAGGAGATAGAGGAAAAATTAATCCAAAGTTACATAGGTCATTTTGTGAAACCTTGCTTAAAAGTGCAGGTAACTATATACACTATCTTGCTGATTTAAGAGAAAGAGCTTTGCTGTGTCATTAGGGAAGAAGACTTCTATTAAGATGGTCATGATGTGGTATAGTGGACAAAATTAACAGCATTTTTTTAGATTATCCACCTGACCATTTTAGTATTGTACGCCTTGCAAAGCCAGACCCTAGTACTTCAGTCTAAATGCAGAAATAAAAAATACGCTCCTGTTTAGAAGCAAAAAATCTTAATGGACATACTTGTGAGAGAGATTCATCCCTAAATGTATAGTCTCTGTTTAAAATACATTCTGAAGCTTGAAACTGGTTTAATTTATCAAGGTTTGTTTTAGGATTGGGGTTCTATGAATTGCTATTAGGTGTTAAATGATCAAATCTCAGAGTATATCACAGTATCAATCCAAACACCTTGTATGGCAATAAATGTTATTGCTTGTTTTTATATGCTGTAAAAACAAATATTGTGTTTTGCTTAATATTTATTTTACTCTCTCCTGTGACTGTAATGTTTATGTAGAATATGTCATCTAGGGCTGTATTACATATAATAATTTCAGTAAAACTTGAGCTGAATTGCCTTTACTGTTTTGTAGTACTTCCTCTTAGTATTTCAGAACTAATAATTGGGGTTTTCATATTTTGTCACACAGTCTTGTCAGTGAGTGAGTAAACAAGGAAATACTGTGACTTTTTTTTTATGCTTAGAAAATTTAGATTGTGCTTCTTAATGTTTTTCTTTCAAATACTAAATACAAAGGAGTGAGGTAGCATGGGGTTTCTTCTGGCTGGCTCAAAGAAAGAAATCCAGACTGCCTCCAGCTAAATTATTTTCTTGAAATATAACCAAAACCAGAAGGAGACAAGTGTGAGGTTTTTAGTGTTCATTCTGAAAGAGACTAAAATATATTTGTAGACTTTAAAAATTAGCAATATAGGTTGGGTTGTTTTATTTTTTTTTTTTAATTTTTTTTTGTCCAAACTTACAAGCTTGTTCAGACCAATTCATCTCTTCTGTATGCTTGGATAAATTGCACTAATAGATTCTAAATTAAATCTGTTAGTAATTAAAGCCTTTATCACCTTCTCTATGGTTACATAAAGAAAGTAAAATAAAATTCTTGATCTTCATGTTAATGGATAGCAGCAGGCTACAATAGTAACTCACTGTGCATTCAATACTGAGTACTATACAAAAGCAATTAACAAGGGCAACTGTCAGTTCAATTTATCCCAGCTTGGTATCTGATATAACCTTCTCATCACAAGTCAACAACTGTTTGGTACTAGATCAGCTACAGTGAAATGAATTGTTTCTCTGTTAAGCCTCTAGGAAGAACATCTTAAACACGAATGTATTATTTAATGTTACTAGAAAAGTGCAAATTTGACCTAATCCAAACAGTGTTATGTCTTTGTTTGCACTATGACTTGAATTTCAAAATCCAGTGCAAGGAAAAGATAACTTGATCACTGATGCGCAGCTGACTTTGAGATGAAAATTAACTTTCCTTGAGAACATAAAAGACCAGTGCTGCACAGTTTTATATGTGAAATGAAAGGTAATACTGCCTTTTCCTGTTCTACCAGGGCATTTCAGAGATACGTTTGAGGAGAAAGCGCACTGAACTGGAGTTAGGCTAGAACTCTAACGTCCAAGTTCTTGTGAGTTTCTCTGACCTGAAGTTTTCAAGAGAGGGGCAAAGTTCTTACTCAGAAGCATTGCCTTAATAGTTACTATAATGCCTAAAACATATACACTCATTTAAATTTAAAATAGCTATACAATCACAATACTTCATAATATCTCTTTGAAAGGTACACAGGAACATCCTTATAGAATGAGAAAATTGAGGCCTTAAGGATTAAGTGATATAACTAGAACTGTTATCTCAGAATTGGAGATGGCTACCTCTGAATGTTGATCTTTTCTTAAATCAGAAGGCTTTGCAGTGCTTTTCCATCCTGAGAGTGATTCAATACCAACAGCTGAGGGACAGTAGTGCCCTTGGAAAGCTGCTGTTGCCCACAACATCTGAGGACCAATTTTACAGCAGCAGGTGGTGTGTGGTGTTGTTGTTGTTGTTCCTTGTTTTTTCTCTCCATTTAAATGCTGATGGAGCCTGAACTTGCTTAGCTTGTGTGTTGTCAGGATCAAGGCTGAAGTGGTATTATTTGTGCTAATAAGCCTCTCCCGTTAGTTAACCTTTCAGTACATAAAGCATGATTGAACTGAAGACTTCCTGCTGGTTTGAAAGGCTTTTATGTTAAATACATGATACAGGCATTTTTCTCTTCCATCTCCTTATGTAAAAGAACTGGGATAGGCGAGACTGCCAACACACAGTCTGAAACTCAGTTGAAGTAAAGCTTATGTAGAGTGAAAGTTCTCTTAAATATCTTGGCGCTTTTTTTTTTTTTTTTTTTTTTTTTTTTTTTTTTTTTTTTTTTTTTTCTGCTACATTTAAATTCCTGGTGCTTTGTTTAAGCAATTTGCAGGCTACAGAAAGAGACTGACTGCTTCATATAACTGCTATAATTTGGGCCAGTGTAAAGCATCAGCCAAGCATGGTTTTGCCTAGACTTGATAACCAAGTGTATTACTAGCTCTGACTGTCCAAATTTACTTTCAGGGCACACAGTCCCTCTTTTAGCTTATTCTTTATCCTTGTCAATTACTGATGTCAGGAGTGCGGTTTCTGGAAGCTGGGTAATAGAAATCATTAAGCATGACAAAGAAAAGTATCTTATACTGACTTGGGCTTCCTCTGCTATCTTGTCATGTCTCTCTTATTCTATAATTTTTAGACAATCTCATCTGAAAGCCAATACCACATACAGGATTTCAGGTTATGGATCATGTAAAACCCTTTAGTATGATGCTGCTCAGCCTTAAAGAGATGGTGGAATTAAAGAGTTCTGTAGGGAACCATGTCATGCTTCTAGTATCCTATTTTAACCAGCAATAGGAATGAGATCTTCTATCTTTGCAGGCATTTCCCCCTTGTTTAAGGGGAAAGGATCTAGTCTGTGTCTTTGCCTGCGTTGCTAAAACAGTTTTAATGTTCTTGTTATCTGCAGGTTATCCTTTCAGAGATGGTATATTGTATCCCAAACATATTTAGAGACACTAGGTCCTTAATGGACAGTAATTTTTTTTGTACAATTCAGGTGGGCAACACATGCTGCAGCGCTGCGGGTTGAAGTAAATGTATCTCCACAACAGAAGAAATGTTAATACAAGATGTTAATACAACCTTTCAATAGTAGCCAATGGATTTGCTCATATAATGAGCCAGTCAACATGTGGAAAAAAAATTGAGACTTGCTGAAAGGTATTTAATCTATGCAAATAGGGGAGTGTTAATGAGGGGTAAGGGTTTCCCTTTGGGTGCTGTTTTCTGGGTGGTGTTTTACCAGTGTACTGAAGAGTTGGGCAGGAAGGGTCATTCCAAGAAGGAAATCTGATCATGTTGAGTGCAGCATCCTACATCCTGGGGAGCGTGGACTGTTAGCACCTTTCTGCAGGTAACAGTTTTACAAAACTATTGCGTTCAGTCACTGCTAAGACTTGATTTTGCATCCTTACAGTTTCAGAAGGTTTTTACAAGAGAAATTTAGTCCATTATTCTGCTAAACTGAAATGATTTTCTTGTGATGTGTTAAAAATCTAACCGTATTGATTCTGTCCAATTGTGAGACTGGATAATATTCTTTTTTTTATTTATTACCTTGAAGAACTTACACATCCTTACATTTGTGAGTCTTCTCTGTTTCTTTTAATGTAGAAGTGTAGTTCTTACTGTTGTGCCCTTGCATCATATTCTTGTCTTCTCTCAGTTCCCGTGGAGAAGAGGAGACTGTGTTTTCTCATTTATATTTTTTTAAATCGTAACTTGCAGGGAGCCAAATTAAATGTAATCCTTCTACAACAGTTACCTTAATTTTTTCAAATGAGATGAACTTCATTTTGATTGGAGTCTGTTGGGAAAAGGCATATAGTTCAGACTATCTTAAATGTTAGAAAACAGTTTTGCTTGAAAACAATTAAAAAATCTTCCTTGGTTTGTCTTCTGTTCAGAATTTGCTTCCTGTGTAACAAATGTGCTAGCTTCCTGATGGGAAAAATCACTATTTGGTTTTGGAGCTTCACAAATGGATGAGTTTTTCAGTGTTGCTGTCTGTGCATCTGAATTTAGGAACAGGACAGGGAAGGGACTACCCAGGTCATCAAATCTCCTAACCTCATGCGCAATTGCTTCCACTTTTCTAGCTGCATCAGATCTACATCATTCCTTCTAGTTTTCTGCTTCTGCTGTTTCCCTTGAAATGCTGTCCTAAAATAAAATTTTACCTACAATTTTAAAGTTTAACTTAGTTTTCAATATATATGTATTCATATATGCCAGTTTAACCTCTATTTGTTTTGTGACAGTATTGGCTTTCAGCTCAACACTGTTTTTAATGTTTATCTGTCAGCTTCATTTAGAGAGAATTGCATTGCCTGTGCTTTCCGTCAACTATCTGTGTAGCACAATGGGACATCATGAAGATATCCCATACTAATGCAAACTCAAACATACAAGTCCACAACTTGCATCTGCCAACAGGTTTCACTACTTCTGCACTTCAATGTTCAGCTGTGTTCAGGAGCATTTATTCACTAAGCTGCAGCACCAGATAAGCTTTGCTACTTTGTTGTAGACCCAAGCTGGGTCTTTGCAAGCTGCGTTGGGTGTCTTTGTACCATGTTTGGTTCTGAACTTGGCTGGCTGTGTGGAACCAGCTCAGTGTATCTATACACAGATGTCATCAAATCACATTTGTTTAAAAATACTTTTACAGCAGTAGTATGATCATTTTAAAAGAATGCATTCTCAATGAAAGGCTTTAAGTTTTCTTCCCTTGTAGTGTTCTTCATTGCAAATTCAACATCAGCGTATGTAATTCTTTTTATCTGAACACTCATATTTTTCCAGATTTCATTGGCAGCTGGTATTAAATGATAAAACTGGGTTAGAACGGAGAGGAGCTGTCTTCTAATTTCCTATTGTCAGTCTAGGAAATAAGCGTTTTGACACATTAGATGACATGTTGCCTCAGTTTATAAAACCTGTATCAGAGAGGACGTCATGTGATATGTAGTCTGGAGCCTTGCAGTGATTCCCAAGATGTTTATTTATGAGCTTGTGAACTTGTGAATAGAGAATGTTAAATCTGGCCTTTGAGACAATTGAGAAGACATCACTTGTGTGAGCAGCTGCACTGAAGGATGATTGCTGCTCTTTGGGGACTGAGAGTAATACCTTGTTGCACACAGTTTTGAAGCACTGCACCCAACATTGATCTACTTTGTCCATGTCTTCACATCTCTTATCAGTAGCACAATGCATTTCCTGCTTTCCCAACTCCTATCTTCCCCCCCCACCCCCAAGAGCTATTTGTTAGCAAATTAATCTGATTTCATAAATGAAAACTTACATTGCAAAACTGTCGATGAAAAGATGTATAGGAAAATGAGAGGTTTATAGAGGCACAGAGAATAAGTATTTTGCCTTTAAAAATATAGTAAAAGGCAAAAGGAAGAATGTGAGCTCTGTTGTGCACTTCATTTGCATATTGCATAGAGCTTTCAGTAGTGCTCTCCGCATAAATCCTGGCCTAAATCTGAAATCTGACACACATCATTGTGACCAAATTAATGAAAATCCACTAGACTTCTTGATATTCTGTAGTGAGATGTACATGATGCCTGAGTCTAATTATTTCTTTCTTCATTGAATAAAACATTATCTTGAGCAAAAGTGGCAAATTCTAGTTTTTAAATGACTTTTAAATATGTCTCACGGTTGTTATTGTTGAGGCAATTTTTTATTTCCACAGAGGTATTATGAGAGCGTAATCCCTTCATTAGCATTCATGGAGTTGTGCTAGAATTTGGCTCATGATGCATGTTCCCCACTGCTTGCTGAAAGAAGTTCCTGATTTGGAGCTAACCATGAAGGTTGCACTCACCACTGGTCATAGTCACTGGATAGTTGCTGATTCCTTGGGCACTGAATAAAATTAATTTACCTTCTTACAGAAGCTTTTTGCCTTTCACATTTGCACTCCTGTGTCAAAAGCCACCCATTTCCTGGGAGGATGAGTTGCGCTGCTCCTTTCCCAGAACTGCTGATACAGTAAGTGGTTTAGGGGTTGGGAGGTCAGTCATCACCCAGGCAAAGCCAAGTCCTAAGAATGCATTTGAGCTAGTCAAAGAGCTCAAAGCTTTAGCTGCTGAGCATTGTTTGGTTGTTTTTGAAGAAGTCATTACTTTTTAATGTTGATGTAGTTTTTGGACTGTAGTGCAAGTAGAACAAACATTTTGTATTTCCTGCCTGTTGGAATAGGTGACAAGTTCCTGAAACCAGACAAATGTGGGGCAAGATGAATTCATTTGCAGGCCTGTGCTCTCTGGTGGGATTTTTGCTTTCTGTCTTTATCAAGTATGATGTCTAGTGTCTGTGAAAGCATATTCAAGGAAGGGGAGAAATTGCCAAGAAGAGGGGGGAAACATGATAAATACCTGAAAGGAGGCTGAGAGGAGGAGGTGCTTCATGGCAGAGCAGATATCCACTACAGTCTGTGGAAGACTGCATGCTGGAGCAGCTGGATATTCCCAAAGGAGCTGACCTCTGAAGATCCCATGCTGGAGCAGAGGAAAACTAAGAAGGAAGGAGCAGCAGAGAGAAACCACTGTGTACTGACTGTAACCCTACTCCTCCACCCCTTGTGCATTTGTTGCCTCACTGAGGGGACCAACTGTAACTTGTGCCAATAGCAAGAGGGGAGGAGAGGAGTCTGCAGACAAGTTCAGCCTGGAAAGGGGAGAAGAGATATTTTGCCTATGTTTCATGCTAACAAAATCAGGTAATAAATATATATTAACTAGGAATAAATTCATTTCCCCAAGCTGAATCTTTTTTGCCTGCAACAGTAGTGGTAAGTGATCTCCCTGTCTTTATCTTGGCCCACAAGCCTTCTCATTCCTGTTCTCTTCAGCAGAAGGGAGGACAAACTAGGAAGAAGAGTGAGCAAGCAGCTGGGTGGGGGTTTGACTGCCAGCCAGCTCCAAACCACCACCAAGCATTAGCAGTACAATTTTGTGCAAATGGGAGTGTAAAACTCCTTTAATTGTTTTATTGGTAAACCTAAGACTGCCGTGTATGACATGGCTAAATTTGACACTAAAGAGTACTTTGCATCTAAAAGTACCTCTTTTAAAATGAGGATGGCAATAGGTCAAGATACCTGAAGGTATTTGCCTTTTAAAGACAGTAAATTTAGTCTTCAAAGGTTTATCACTGCACCTCATGCTGGACAGGTTTCTTGTGATCTGTGCATCCTGCCTCCCTTCCCATGTCAGAGCTGTTGTTAAAGGAGTATGGATGACATGCTTGGAAATAGGTGGTTAATAGGGATAAGCAGCAAACTGACTCTTAGATTTTTAGGCAGATTTAGACAAAGCCATAGAATATACTCATTTGGTGGTTTAAAAGAATCTAGAAACCCTCACAGGACCTGGAATTAATTTTCAAAGGATGGAAGGAGCACCGTTTGAAGGTAAAAGGATGCTTTATTGTACTAAAACAAACAACTCTGTTGTTTGACTTCTCTGAAAGCACACTGATTATTTTTGATAGAAACAGACTATTCTTTTGAGTGTGTTCCCAAGATCAATATTGGGTCTGAAGGTTTGTAATGATGATGTCTCACTAACAACCCTGGTAGTTTTTGTTGTTGAATTTCTTCGTTACTTATGTCCTTTATGTTTGACTGACAGAATTAGCTAATCAGGGATAAGTCCATATGAAGAAGCATACCATATCATTCTAGCTTCTGAATGTAGTGTACCCTTTCTAGAACTGTGTATGGAAACACATTGTCAGTTTCTGTCTGCATGTTTGGATTGCTGGGGGATTCCATCACACTTTGGGTGTTCATTGACATGAGGTGGCATCATTGAAGTGATGCCAAACTGAGAAAAAGTATGAATTAGAATAGGTCAAGGAAGTATGGTCTTCAAAATATGGGGGTGAGAGGACACTATGGTCCATTTGGAATGAGGATGAAATGGACATTACTCAAAGATCTGTCAAGAAAGGTCAAGTTGGTACCTAAAATGGTCCAAGCCTTCCTGAAACTTTATTCAAAGAGAAATTAAGGTGTAAAAGAATGCCAAAGGTCAGCAGAAAAATATATGCAAGCAATAACTTATTCAAAGGGGAATGTAGGATAAAAAGGGATGCAAGATTAATACAATGGTTGGATAGCTTCTGTAAAATTTCTCTAAGCCTTTGCCTTGGACAATGGTCTACAGGCTAGACTGAACAATCAAGCAGTGGAATTTGTTGCCCTCAGAGGAGGGCAACAAAGCTGGTGAAAGGGCTGGAAAGCATGCCCTATGAAGAGCGTCTGAGGGAACTGGGTTTGTCTAGTCTAGAGAAGAGGAGGCTGAGAGGAGACCTTAGTGCCCTGTACAACTACCTAAAAGGAGGTTGTAGAGAGACTGGTGTTGGTCTCTTCTCTCAAATTAGTAATGATAGGACAAGGGGAAATGGACTCAAGTTGCGTCAGGGGAGGTTTAGATTAGGTATGAGGAGGAAATTCTTCACTGAGAGGGTGGTTAGGCACTGGAACAGGCTGCCCAGGGAGGTGGTGGAGTCACCATCCCTGGAGGTGTTTAAAGAACGATTAGATGTGGAGCTTGAGGATATGGTGTAGTGGTTAGAGAAATGCTAAGACAAAGTTTGGGCTTGATGACCCTGGAGGTCCTTTCCAACCATAATGATTCTATGATTCTATGAATTACCTCAGGGAAAGTTGTCTCCTGAGGATAAAAGCTGAAGATTAGAAAGTGCAGAGTATTTTTAAGGATAAAATTTGTTCTCTAGATTTCTTATACAAAAAGGAAGAGAAATTTTTCTGTAATAGGAAGTTTGATAATGCCCATTCAGTAGGGGTTTTTGATTAGGTAGGTTTAGATTATTTTTAATGACCTCAAGAGGGAGGAATATGACGTCATTTGACAACTCATGATGGTATCACACACAGATTTATTGGAAAATAGGAACGACAGTACATAATGTTATATAATAAACTAATAATCATTCAAGTTAGAACTGAAAATGCATCTATAATGCTGCAAGCAATAACCTGAATAAGATGAAAAGCATTTTGAAGCTTTGAATAATGGCAACTGAAAGATCCTGTGTATCTAGCAGTAGTGAAGAATGCGGAGCAGGAAATAAACCAAGACTGTCATCATTTCCTCTCAAGACAGATTGTGTGTTGCATTTCCTAAGTCTTTCTCCCTTACTTTACAGTTAACAAGTGATGAGGGTTTTACCACTTTGTATAAGTGATGATTTTGTAACTGAGTAGGCTTTCATCTTTAACGTGGTAATAAGATCTTAATATAAATTGTTGAAAATATATGTTTCTGTTAGTAGTTCTTAATTAAACATCTTTTCTTCAGTGATGGATTTATTTTGCAAGGAAAATTTCACATATATGAGGACAATTAATGGGAGCTCTGCTTTCCTTTTCTGAAAATAATTTTCCCTGATAATATTCTGACATCATTTAAAGTTGTCTATGATTACTCAAATATGCCTGTGTATCATCATCATCAAAGATGTCTGTGGCAAACACCTGTCAGGTCCTTTATGTCTTAGGATGCATATATTGCTTTGATGGATATATTTACTTTAAAACTTATCAGGTGTTGCTATAACTTCTCTTTATAAAAAATGAAGATCTTACATAAAACCCTTCTCTGCCTCATGGTTAAATGCTTCATTACCAGCAACACTCAGTGACTCAGGTGTAGGACCAGAGTCCACTGCAGTGCAGTGGTCAGAAAGTTTTTGGAGGTGGGAAGAAATTTAATTTTCTGTCTTCCATGACCTTGGATTTTTTTCTTTAGAAGTCACCTGTCTAAAAACGTGTTTGATGTTTTCCTACTTTGCTTGTGGGGTCTAATCATACGACCAGAGTAACACGGTTGCTAAAAGAAGTCATCAGCCCTAAAAACCTGTCACTGGCTTATGAATACTTCTGAATAGGGGAAAAGAGAATAGTGGACCAACTGTTTAATAATTGATCTCCTTTATTAATAGTGTCAGCCTTTGTAATTAACCTTCTGTTTCATCTGAAACATATCTACATTTTGAGGTCAAGCATTCAGGGTGGGATACACTGACCTGTTGAAATGAAATATGAAGGGATGTGCTGGGAACTGCAGACCAGGTTATACACAGTACTGGGATACTGATATGATCTCTTTTTAAAATGCACTGTTGTGTGCCAACTTCATTACACGTAGTTGTAATAGATCAGCTTTTTGCATTGGTCCACTTGTAATGCCACTACAGTTGTATAAATGAGAAGGGAGGATATTTATTCATCCTGGAATCCTTTATGGAATAGCCTTATATGTGACATGAGAGCACCTGGAGCACTTATATTGTGCTTCAGTGAAGCTCCAGTGTCCAGCCTGAGGCAGAGCGTTGCACAGAGTTACATTCTTCCTTGCTGCTACATTTTATTCTTCTGCTGAGTCTTCCCCAAAACACGTATGGCTAGCTTCCGTGACAGTTTCAAACTGTGAGATTTTAGAGAGAAGACCCGTATTCCTACTCAGTACACACACTCAAAGTAGCGGCAGAGTAGTAAAAGGTCTACTGCCAGTTTGGTTGTTGCTCACTAGGTGCCATTGAAAATGAGGACAAAAGGACAAAAGATTGCTGTGCCATCTGTCATTTAGTCTTACTGGACTGTTTTTATATTTGTTTAAAAACAACCCTGTTGTTACATTTTATTATATTGGTATAAATAAACCTCTGTTGTGTTTAAAATCCCGTGGATAGGAGATCAGAAAAGCCTACTTCAACAATAATCATCACTGTAGCAACAATAGGAAAATATAAGGAAACATATGAGGAAATACTATCAACAAATTGAAACAAATTCATCCCAGGAAAGTGGGGTGAGTTTACAGTAATTATCACTTTCATCTTCAATCTAAGATGAATGTGACCAAGGCAGACTGACTCAAGTATAGTTTAATGGGAAATAGTTGATGCTTCAATAGCCTGAATGAAGAGCTGATTCAGGCTCCATTCAGAAAGAAAGCCTGGTTGGAACTGTTGACACTTGTGTTTCTCTTTGCAATTGTAGGAAACATTATTGCCACCTCTTGGAAGATGATTAAAATAATAGCTATTGTTTTGTTCTCCTCCTTTGACAGCAATCACTGGGTGCCTGCTTCCTTCTGTGTCTTGATGTGTTATGCTTTGAATCTGTTTTGCCAGGCAAAAAGCTAGGCTCAGCATAATTGGGCCATTTCCCTGTCACAGTGGTTTCCTTTTGAATCTTGTTACTCTCCATGGGTTGTAGTGAGGTCAATCATATTCAGTCAAATGGCTGAGCAGATAAAAAGTGCACTAGAACAAAGTTCCTGCTGTCCATGCAGGTTGGAGTGAAAATGTGGAAGGACAGTCTTGGGCAAAGGGATGCTTTTGGTGCTTTTAGCAAAACTTTGCTTAGTGTAGGACTTGCACTCACCTGACTTTGCCCTGCAAAGAGGAAATTAAGTGACCTGGTGACATATGAGTCATCACTCATCATTAATATCATGCATGATGACTCTGTGATGGTCATATCAAAGTTTAGCATTCCTTTATACTCATTTGCTGTCACAGGAAATTATCTCTGTATATTCATGCAACATCATGGTGTAGTACTGCTGAACTGATACAAAGTGACCTTGCAGTATCATGCAAGTTGTTGTAACATCATAATGCAAAACTGCCTTGGATTGATGCAGGTCTGTGACCCAGCATAGTGATGATTGATTCAACATTAGGGTTCAGTCTTGTACCTCCTGTGCCATTGCCATCATTATTGACTCAAGAGCATGAGGCAAGGTCATTCTTTGAGACATCACAGAGCACTGTTTGTGTGTACTGATGCAGTGCTACTGTCTGTTGTTATGGTCTAGCTTGTCTCTTTATGGAGATTGTCAGATGTTTGGAGCAAGGTTTGCACTTGCTTGTAAATTATTAATATGATACTATAGATTAAGTAATGCTTTAGTATTATTATGCACTGATCATAGAACGGTAAAGGTTGGCAGGGACCTCTGGACCTGTCAGAGCAGGATCACCCAGGGCATGCTACACAGGAACAGCTCCAGGTGGGCATTGAAAGTCTCTAGAGGAGACTCCACAACCTCTCTGGGCAGCCTGTTCCAGTGCTCTGTCACTCTCACAGTGAAAAAGTTTTTCCTCATGTTGAGGTGGAACTTCCTGTGTTTCAGTTGGTGACCATTACCTCTCACCCTATCATGGGGTACCACTGAAAAGAGCCTAGCCCCTTCTACTTGACACACACTTTTCAGGTATTTGTAAACATTAATAAGATCCTCTCTCAGTCTTCTCTAGGAATGATGTTCACGAGGTTATAAGTTCATGATTACTCTAGTGAGACAAACCCTCATCCGTTGACAGTGTGTCTCTATCTCTGCTGTCATTACCAAGGCACACAGATGAAGAGCCAATTCAGGCTCAGAATAAGGGCTTAGAAATTTTAAAGCCAAGAGTTTCCATGACTCAGGGACAGATTTATTATCCTTATTATGTTGTTTTTGAGAAACTGTTTTGAGCATTATTTCAGTACAGGATGGTATTTCATGTTTTCAGACACAGTTTCTGTTAGTTTATGTTTTATCTGTGAATGTTCAGTACTTCTGCAAATCATATCCCAGGGCCTATAGTTGTCAAGTAAAAATTAATAATAAAACAGTTCTGTTTATCTATTTTGAGTATCTGATTCTGCAAATACTATTCCAACAATTTTCTGTGTGTAGTACTTCCTTGGCTTTAAAGAAAAAAAGCAAACAAAAAAGCTGAGGTTCTACCATAGAACATGTAACAGGAATGAAATTTTAGCTGCAACTGCACTTTCTTTTGCTGCATGGGCTAACACAGTAACTGATGGGAGTAGTGTTGTTTTTGTGGTAGATGTGATGTCCTAAAGACCAAAGCAGTATTTGTATGGTGATAATAACTTATATTAGACAACCTAGCAGATAAATGCCAGCAAGCTTTTGGGGAAATGGGGTTTTCTTTTTAAAAGCTGTTGTAAACTAACATTTTTTCCCCTTTGGGATGCAAAGAAAAGGTTTATATGTTCCTAAAACACATTTCCTAGCTGTACCAGTTTGGTCTAATAAAAGATGTTTCTTCACTCCAGAAACCTTCCCATGGTTGTTAACGCTGTTCTTTCTGTAGAGCGATCACTTCAGCGAGTTGAAAGAATTAATTGCATCAGTTGCTCACAAATATTTGTTTAAAGTATAGCAATGTTGTGGTTCAGAAAGTCTTGGGGGCTCGTCTTGACTCCAAAAGGGAACAGTATTGAAGGAGCTGAAACTCTTGTGGAGCTAAAACTTCACGAAGCAAAGAACTTAAACCCCTATGAGTGCGTTCCTGTGTGACATGCCCTAGGTGATCCTGCTTTCGCAAGGGGGTTGAACTCAGTGATCTCTAAAGGTCCCTTCCAACCCCTAACATTCTATGATTCTATGAACTTAAGGAAGATGGGTGGTATTTGAAACTTCAGCCTAAACATTCTTAATTTTGCTATTGTAATAGCTTGAAACAAGGTATTTTAATAGAAAATGTTAAGCACCTTTATTAGGAAGAATTTTCCTCTGTGATAGTCTTTTATGTAGTGAAAGGTTTTCTTGGTTTTATTCAACTTACCCACTACTTCAGGCTTTGAGTATTCTTCATTAATGTAGTCCTCATTCAGAGGTTGTTGGTAATACTGTTTTACATCATAATATGATCTTGCAGAAGCACTTGTCATATGTCAAACACTGGATTATGCTATCAAATAAATCAGGCAGATTGAACAGCATAATAACAAAAAGGCAGGGGGATATTTCTTCACATTGCTAATTAGCAGTGTTACAAAAGGAGGCAGAGAAGTGGCAAGAGGTAGTTAAAGGAGGCTTTTGCAGTGACATATTTATAGGTGTTCTGAGGTTAGTTAAATATTTTTGAAACTAAACTGCTAACTTATTCCTTGAGGTTGCATAACTGTTCTTTTCCATACCAATAGTTTCAGTGTCTGACAATTGGTTGGGGTTTTTTTGCTCTTCTGTTGTGATTTTAATTTACTCTGTATTTTTATATTTCATTGACTTCATTCGTTGGCTCTTTATGCAAGTTTGTGCCCCTTGCTTCCTAGGGGACTATAGAGAAAAATATCTGCATATTCCAGTTCATGTTGTTAATAAATGACTGAAGCTATTTGGAAATATACCAGAAATCCATGTTAGAAATACATAGAGTTAGTGAATAGGCCATAAAGTATCTCTGTTATCCTGTCTCCAAGCACCTCAGCCAAAGAGCAGCGACTAGCTTTGTCTGGAGTTTGTTGGGGGGTGTGTAATTTTGTGTAAAACCGTATACATCATATAAACACATATGTTTGACACTTCAGATGCCTTTGACAGAATTTAGCCTACTTTATGATGGATGCTACAAGGCACTCAGTCTGTAGTCCAAGTTTCATTAATTCCATAATTGTGAATATTCTATTGGTCTAAAGGGATAGTACTACTCAGTTTGCCCTGAAAACACTTGTCCTTTCACTTATCTGTGCTGACTTGTGTGCATGTATGTACACAACATTGGAGTTTCAAAGGTAGCTATCATATATAAGAGCACAGAAAACACGTCAGGTAACAAATACCTGAAAAGTATTTGAGAAAGCCATCCTATATTGTTGGTTGGCAGGAGTGGATAGTATGATGGATTTTTTTCTAGCCTTTTTTTCCCCTGTACTACTATGGATATTGTAACACTACATATAGGTGCGAAGTCAGACTGTAGCCATAACCAGATCATTTTATGTTGTATACATCGATTCCATTCAATATTTCAATCTTTCATTCAAAGGATCATCTGTTTGTACACAATGGCAAACTCTTTGGGGGAAAGAATATATTCGGGTTTCTGTGAAGTGATAAATTATAAAGACACTCAGACATATTGATTACCTAGATTGTTGTGTGGATATGTAGTTAGGGTTTCTTGCTGTGATCTTTTGTCAGCTCCAGTATGTTTCCATTTTGTCTTTCTGCTCTGTGGGGTGGCTGCATTAGACATTCAAACTTCAGGAAGCAATTTCTATTGGTAACTTTGACAGATTTTTGGTGGTGCCGATGTTACCTGCAAGGAACCAAAAGGAAACCATTCTTCTGCCCAAATATATTTCAAAAGGCTCAAAGGCATCTATTCCCCCATACATAATTTGCCCAAGATGAATTTGGAATTAATCACTTCAATAAAGGAGAGCAGTTAAAATCTGACTAAGGCTGTTATGTAGAGACTGTTGAGGAATGACAGTGTGTATGTGCAGGGTGGGGTGTGGCGGGGTGACATTTGCAGATGTCAAGAAAAATATAGAATAGAATACATATATATATAAAATATATATATTTCAATAGAAGAAAAGTATTTTTATGTAAACTGCTCCAAATCATTGTTTTTAATTCTAACTTGTAGCTTCAAAGTCCTGCTTGTGGGCTTTCTGTGCATTTTTTGAGGGGAGTTTGTGCAAGATAGCCTCTCGGGTGTTAGGGATGAGAGAAAAAGGAAGCAGTGAGAGGAAGTTCTCCCATCTAACAAAGACTAAAAGTAAAGTGAAAAAAGATAGCTGTATTTTGAAGAGAGAGGAAAGCTAAAAAGGAAGCAAAACCCCCTCCATGGTATAATTATGCATTTCTATGTAGAGCTGAAAAGAGAAAGTCATAATAATTGGTCTATCTTTTATTGAACAATACTGAAAATTCATGGAGAATTATCACTGAATGAGTGTCAGATGCTAAGCACCACACCTTTAAAATCATGGGAACATGGTTTTTTTAAATTGTTACTAGCATATCCTACTACCATTGTTTCCTGATGAAGTGCTTTTTTTCTTTAAAAATTTTTCAGCAATAAAGAATATGATGGAAGGTAGCATCTGGATTCACATGTTTTGGAGGCAAATTTGAGCCTGTGGTTTGTTGTAACAGTGAAGTGGACTTGCCATCTTTGAGCTGACGTTTGCAGCAAAGCTTTCTGGGAACTAACACCCTCCCACCCAACGTCCCAAAAAACCCCAAACCAAAAAAATTTCCAATGCCCCCACACAAGAGTAAACGCCAGCAATCCTTGCTACTACCAGAACCAGCCCTGATAATAATCACACATTCTTTTTTGCAGGCAGTCTTGAAAATATCTGTTCCTCTGGTGCTCCAAAGTGAGTGTGTTGTTTTTATCCAGGACATATAGATAGGAGCTTGAGAAGCTTTGTGGCAGGTTTTTCAAAAAATGTGACCCATAATTTTATACCCTTGGTTGCATCTCCATCTGCCTTACTGATCACCTTATCCTGTAATGAATCCTGTGACTGCCACTTATAAACATTTAGGACTTAGTGTTAAGACAGCTACTACTGACATTTGTGTCGTAGTATCAAAGTGTGCAAATATATTTAAGCCTAGAGGGGGTTTCTAGACAGCACTGAAGTCTGCATGCTGTGCATGAACTGCTTCCAACAGAGGAGCAGTATTTTAGGTCTCTGCTATGCTTCAGTGATGCCTTTAGTCATATACCTTGTCCAAAAGTTCTGTAATGATGCCTTTTCCTGTTGAAGAACATGAAATCCCCACACTAAAGGGAAATTCCAAGTGCTCAATAGTTTGTTCCATAGGTACATAGTGACTCTCCTTATTTTGGGCGATTCCTGCCTTGATGGCAGTTTGAACTATACCCCAGCTATTGTTCATCTACAGTGAATGTCTCATCCCTTCTGATGATCATTATTCAGCCTGTCTTCTTTCAGTGGTATGCCTTGATGAGTATGTAGCCTAAAACTATTCCTTTTACTTATATTTAAACCCTTGTTAAGGGTTTGGGTTTTCTTTGTTTGTTTTATTTTAATACTCAGAAAGGGGGTCTTCCTTTTGACCTCAGTTACAAGTAGTCTTTCCTCAAATATGCAGTTGGCAACAGATACCTGGTGTTCATTAATTGGTGGTTCTTTAATCTAGAGCTAGTCTTGCCAGCTCTTTCTTTGCAGTCACACATTGCTTTTTTCAGAAGAGAAGGTACTATACCACTGGAAGAGGGTGTTTGTTGTGTTGGCATTGCTTAGGCTCTTTGAGGTAATGAACAGCTACATCTATCTGACCCTAAGCCTTGCAGGTACTGTCAGCAAAACAGTTATACTTCTATACAATATATATGTGCAAACTGAGTCAGAGAGGTAAGTGACTTATCTTAGATTGCACAGCACATCGATGGCAAGGCAGAGTGCAACAATTTGGGCTTCTATGGGTACTTTCTCAGGAGAAAACTCCCTTACTACAAAATTAAAATGGATGGTGTTCAGCTTTGGAGTTGGTGTCTCAGCCTGTGATGAAACAAGGCGCAAATGCAATCTGGGCAAGAATGTCCACGTGGAAACCACATAGTTTCACAAGTTAGTGCTTTTCCCTGGGAAAGATGCTCCTAGTGAATGAAGTTGGGGGCTGGGCTGTGTGCCAAAAATAAATCGATAATCCTCAGAAAATGCCTTGACAAAGGGTGATAGGGAAATACCTAAATTATTATTATTGTAATATTTCTTTTAGAGATGCAGCAAATGAATCTCATATGCATGAGCTATCTAAAGCAAAGCCATGCAGGCAGTTGTTGGTAGAGCCAGATATGGAATCCAGGAGCCCTGTGGTATCAAACAGTAGCACCATAAACACTGAATTGCAGTACTTTATCTGAAACCACCCTGCTGAATGCCTGAGAAATACTAATGCTAAATGGTTTCCAAGAAAATTGTGTTTACATAACAGGGGTCAGTCAGTAAAGCTATCCAGTCTCCTTTTATCTGCTTGGAGAGGGTTTGAAAGCCTGTACTAAAACCCTTGAGATTTGTTTTGTTGCTAGCTAAGGATAGTATTGTCTTTTTCTATGTACTGAGGTTATGCAGTATGATAGATGAGTGGTGAGTGGTAATTAAATGTAAGCAACAGCAGAGAGACTGTTTCCCTGCATGTTTCTGTTTCTATGTTCCTGACTGAGTCCTCAGCTGCTAAGAGCAGGAGCATTCACATTTAAGTAATTGAGTCAATCTTTAGGTGATTATTTATATATATATATGTGTGTGTGTGTGTACTAAAAAGATACATAAATAAAAACTTGGATGCGTGTTTCTCAATGTGCTTGTTTTCTGAGACAGAAGAAACTATAAAGGGGAAACTCTTGTCTCCAAAAAGAGTTCTAAAAATCCAAATGTAGAAGATACTTGTCCTTTTTGCCTGTCATGTAGTTCATTTTTTTTAAATGGAATTAGGAAAAAAAACCTGTGAGAAATGTTGTGGAAGTTATGGTGAACTGTTAGCACTTCAGAGCACTCTCAAGGGAGACATTGTGCTAACAGTTGCAGGAACAGTTCATTGCTTGTGGAGGATGCAGCCCTTCTACTTGGTAGCATGGCTAGCTGCACGTACATGCACTTGCAAAAGAAGAGGGTGGAGGGAAATCTTAGCTTGCAGAAAAGTGAGGTTTCTCAAGTTTTAAGTGTTGAACAGGGCATCTGTGCTGTATGTGTCTATTCACTTGTGAGGAGCTTGAATATGCTCAATCTCAGTGGCTATAAGCTTTGAGGAAGAGGATTTAGTAGTTTGAATTTATCCCTTACGACAGTTGGTGGGAAGGTCCACTTAGCTCAGAAACTGTGGTCTAGTGGCTTTCTTTCACTCTAGTTTCTGGCTTACCTTTCTGTGCTTGTCACTTGTTACTTTACTCAGAAGAAAACACTGGTGGTATGGTTTGAAATAAAGATATTAAAAGATACCGAGCTGCAGGACTCAGAACTGAGAGTCAGGTATTCTCTAAGTAGCTGAATTTATGTGTGAAAGAGATCATATTTTATCCTACTAATAGTGTTACATTAGTAACCTAGGGAAACAGGAAAGACAACATATATACCTTAATAAACAGGTGAAGGGAATAAGACAGGAATAACAGTGAGGCAGCTGTGAGTGGTGATCTCCATGCTTAAGAATTTTAACTGGAAATTGAAGGAAAGCAGTAGAGTACTTAATGTATATTTAATTGGGAGCTTCTCTCAATTATGACGAACAGGACTAGCAGAAAGAGGCATGCATATAAATTTGAGTGGAGGCTAACCCAATATAGATCATTGGTGGATCAGAAGTGATCTCAATAAGAGGAAAAGTAGGCAGTCTGGACTGTGAAAATAAAGTTAGGACATGGCAACAGACTGCCTCACAGTTTAAGTTATTGGTTCCAGATTTTCATATGACCTCATCATCATTGTAAGTCAAATACTACAATAAACATCTGGATTTTTCAGTGGGCTTATAAGACTTCTTTCTGTTATACTTTTCTTTAGACACTCAAGCAAAGGCCAGTCTCAGACTGTATTTTTTTTATAAACTTGCAGGCAGCTTTGTGAACACAGCAGTTACTGGCTTTCTATAGTGATGAAAAAATACCCTAACTCTCCTCTTTTTCTCCTGAAATCTATTACCTGAAATTCTGTTTCTTCTTAACTGAGATCTTCAAAAAATCACAAAATAATTGATCACAGTAACAAGCTAGTGAGTGAGAGACTCAGTGGTTCCCATTGCTGATGTTGCACTGCAATATCAATTACTTCATAACCAAAGATGACATAGAGTCTCACTTGGCATACCCAGATAAATCTTGGTTCTTTAACCTATATGAAAACAGGTGTTGGTGCAACTAGTATGAAAACAGATTTTACCCCCGAGACTGAGCAAGATTTTTTTCAAATACTTAGTGGCTGCTGCTTCTTTTTTACCTTGTCCAGATGCCATCGCACTTCAAACTATGAATTTACTGTTTTGTGAAATGCTTTGGAATATCTAGAGGCAAAAAGGCATGATATAAACCCAAATGTCTGTGCCTTAACCAGCGCAATAACAAATACAGCCCCTTGAGGTGTTACTGTTTCCCTTTAAGTGTCAGTAAAATTAGCATCAGATCTCAAGTAGGAGAGGCTTAGGCAATCACGCTGTGCCAGCAGCACAATGTGTTGGTCAAAGGTAGCCCAGATAATTTATAATTTAAAAAGAACAATGTGAAAAATACCCACTGAAATCACATGATATTCTCATAGGTGCTGGGTGCAGATAAGTAGCCTGATGAAAAAGAGAAAAACCCTCGATGTGCACAGTTTTCCAACTGGAACACCTTTGTGGAGAGGTGGACATTTTGGTAACACTGATGTCTAACTTGCAGAACCTTAGTGCTTCAGCAGTTCTTAACAACAGCTTGTTTTCTCTGGGACTGTTTGGAGCTTTGTTCTGTAGAGCAATGAAAAGCATCTGAGAAGCAAGCTTCATGACTCATTTCCATACCTGTCACACAAACAGCTTTTGAGATTTTCATTAAAACAGTACACATACTTATATGTGTATTTATTCATTAATATGTGTGTAGTATATGTTTGTGCATGTGGAGAGTGAGAGAATGAGAATGCTCTGTATTTGTAAGTGTAAATTCTACTTAACGTTACGGGTGGGGAAAAAGGGTGAGAGTAAGGTTGTATTTCCAGGGCCAGATCTCATGAAATAGTCTTGGTTCAGGTATTGTCCATCTACCTAAGGCATATCAAAAGCAGGAGCTGAGATTGCTGAGGACTGGCTGAGATTTTTGCCTATCATTAGAGAGGCTGTCGATTCTAAATTTCAATGCAGGACAGGCAGTGGTCTGGGGGTAGGTGGAATTTTTTTAATTACCACAAAGAAGTGATGCTTATGTTAGCTAACTAGAGAAGTAAATCAGATCAAGTGGGATATTATCTGATGTAAAATTCTGTGTGTTCAAAGCTCATTGTGAGAATCCAAGATGGTGATGCTTTCCTTTCAGTGAGCAAGAGGTTAGCCTCAGCTCAGCTTTTTTCTCTCTCTCTGCATGGGATAGGAAAAGAAAATAAATTGGTTTAATGGCTGTAAGCAGGGGTTTTGAGAGTGACTGAATCTCGTGCTTATTGTAGAAATTGCAAGATGGAGGAAATTTCATATTTCATTTTACACCTGCCTACATTAACTTACTCTACTTTCCTGATATAAGTATCTTTCCTTGAGGAAAACATGTTTCTGAGAAGTAGCTGCATTTGTTTCTGATGAGTCATGACACCAGCGTGCATCTTGAGAATTAGTACGTGTATATTGCTTCTGTGTGCTTATAGGTCTGGGCATAGGAACCTAATTATTTATGTGTTCTGCATCACCCAAAACCTGTTAAGAATAACTCTTAATGTTTCTGCCAGGGTTACTAGGACAGGGTATCAATGTCCTCAATGTTCTTCTCTTCCTGTTAACGTTATTTCTTCATATGATAGGACATTCTGCAGCCTTGTCTCCAGAACCTGTGGAGAGATTGGAACCCCAGTTGTAATCTCTCAGAGAACTCAGCTGCAAAACCACAAGACCTGTCATAGTCCTAAAGGCACACCAACTTCCATGGTTTCCCAAAGCTGAAACATCCTAAATGAATCCTGTAGTTTCAGCAAAACAATCAAAATTCTTCTTGGGAGCACCTCTCAAAATTCCCTAGGACTTTACTGATGTCTGAAGAGCTTTCAAATGTCATTAGCAGTCTTGATCTCTGCTGGCTGTCCACTTATATGTTGATTTGGCCGAGCACCTGACAGAGAACTTGGATCAGTTACAGTTTCTCTCAAATACAGGTAGTAGTTTTATGTACATAGCAAGGTGAAGACAGTCTGACTATCAATTGAATATGACTCTGTCTTTTCAGGCAGTGCCAGTTATCTGTTGGGAATGGGAAGAGAGATAATTTAACTTGCATCTTTCATCTAAAGACTGGCTCATCTTCCTAACAGAAGATCTAAGAGCTGTGTAACCTACTGCTGTTAAAATACTGTAGTGGTAGCACAAATATTAGTCTTCTGGAATTGACTATTGCAGTCATACTCCTTGACAGTGACCTGACTTGGCTGCTATTTTGTGCACAGTGTCAAGAGCCCTTAATGAAATGAGATAATGTTGTTTTCAGTTCTAGAGATAAGCATGCCTTAGCACTGGGCTGCTATCTGTTCAGTAGCAGAAATAGGACTGGTCAAATATTAATATTGCTGAAAACCTTCAAAACAACAAGCTTTGTTCCCTTTCTGTGAGCGAACGTTTGGATGGCCTTAAACATTTTTCAGAGATGCTCTGCAAGGAAAAGTCTCTCTCGTGTAAACCTGAGAGTCTCACTCATTGTTGCTAAATTTCGTGAACTTTAAGTACCTGAAGTGCCTTACCTCTTGAATGTAGTTATTTAGAGATATAGGCCTGGAGTTTTGCCTCGTGTAAACCCGTAGTGATTCCAGTGAAATCAGAGGATTTAACCTGGCTTTAGACTGGTGAAAATGAGAACAGGATCTGGCTATGCTCTCTTCTGCCTGCAGCATTAGATGAGGCTCAAGGGAAGAATGCTGGTTGCTCCTGCTACCAGTACCTTGTGTCTTTCTGGTTTGCTTTCTCTTCTAGAGCCTTAGGAGAGACACAATCTGTAGTGAACTCACAGAAGCTGTGTGCAGTTTATGTGTCTAGGAGACAATGATTATGAGAGAGTCCTTCTGTCCTGAAGGTAGTTTCTATAGTATGTCATGAATACTGTGGTGTATGGTGCCCTGTGCCTTTAAGATGCTGGTTCATAGTTCAGTTGCCTGATACCTTTTTCACTGAAAGTTAGTGAGGATCTTACCAGAGTGTTATGGGAAACAAACTGTGAATTACAGCTATCTCCAAGACTAAGGTGTTGGTAATACTCCAGAAAATCTTTATAGAAAAGGATCAGGTGACACAATGCCTCTAGGAACCTTTTGGTTTCAAAGTTCTGGTTTAAAGAGGGCATGATTGCCAAAAAATTAAATTAATAGCCTGTGATATAAGCACTTTAAACAAATAGTTACATTTTTAAGATTGTAAACAAATAGTTACATTTGTTCAGGAAAGTTTTTGACTAAGCTACATGTGTAAGCAGCAAACTAAGCTTGAGAGAAACTTGCAAAAACTGTTTTGACTCACTGTAGAGAGTGGTTAAAGGCAACCAAAACAGAACTAGTGGAAAGGCACAGAAAACAGGCTAAATTGGTAGTAATGTCTGATACCAGATTGCGTATGCCCTCTACAATACTCTCTCTGCCTGCTTCCATCATGCCCAAATTCCATTTTAACTGAAAAATGGGTCTGAGTTTGAAAAACAAATTAAAAACTATAGATTATTTAAACAAAATAGCCCTTTGTGTCTGAGTGACACGCGGCTCATGACAAGAGTCTTAAACTGCTTTTTGTATTTGTGTGTTTCTTGCAAGCTTCCCCCAGCTCCTCTTGTAAATTGCTCTTAGGCAGTTAGCTAAGAAGCAAATTTCTCTTTCTCTAAAATGTTATCTGCACAGGCAATGGTGCTTTCCCCCTCCTCTCATACTGACACTGGTTTTTACAGGCTTTTCTGCAGTGGTTGCCATTATACAAAGCAATGAGAAATGTGCTGTTGGAATTTCATCTTAGCAATGAGAAAGAGAAGGGAATGACATAAAACAAAGGAAGAAAAGACAAAATTCTTGTGAAAAAGAAGGAAGAATGAGAGACAGGATTTCTCATTACTTTATTACAAATGCAGCAGTTTCCAATGCAATGTATGTTACTCTTTATAAGGTATCCTTCTGGCAAGAAGGAAGAGGATTTTTTGAAACAGCAATGATTAAGGAGCATGTTTGTTTTAATAACATATTTTTCTAGCTACCTGTAGTTTTGTAGAGGCATTGGTTTGTACCCATCTAAATCAAAATTAACTTGACTACAAATTACTATGGAATGATGTGATGAAAGGAGAATGAGATCCATCATGCAAAGAAAAGAGCAGCAAAAGTATTTATGGCCATTAACATACTTCCGCTATGCTGTCTAGCACAACAAACCCTTTGTCCATTTGAGAGCTGTAGAAGTAACTTGAACAGAAACCATGACACTCATCATTATTTACACTAAAAAAAGCCCTAAACCCATAATATACTGTTAGAAAACTTTTTCTTAATACAGAGTATTGCCTTACAAAGGTGGCTTGTTATCCTTGGAGGCCAGCCCTATGGGACTGATATGAACTAAAATTCTCTGAGAACTGGCTCATCCATTTGAAGCAATGTCATCCTTAAGATAAAGGCTCTGCTCCCTTGAAATTTGACCATCAGCAGTGTAGTGGTGATGGCCTTGCAGTTGTACTGATGAGTAGTAATACTATAGAAAAAATTTTTAACTCAGCTGTGATCAGTATGCAAGGCTATCTTCTGGTTTTGCAGTATTCTGTGACTTCAGCATAGCTTTCACTTGTGCAGTTTTGGAGTGGAGATTCATTGTGAGATTATTTACATAGCTCTTTTTCAAACTGGAAACCTGTCACAAGTTGCGTCCCCTATGGATCAATATTGGGCCCAACACTGTTTAATATATTCATAAGTAATCTGGATCGTGGGATCGAGTGTACCCTGACAGCTTTCTGATGGTACCAAACTGAGTGGGGAAGTGGACAATTTGGAAGGGAGACCTACCCAGGCAGACCTGAGTAGGCTGGAAGACTGGACTAACAAGAAGTTCAACACAGACAAGTATAAGATTGTGCACATGGGAAACAGAGTGCAGTATAGGCTGGGGTTTACCTAGATGGAAAGCAGCTCTCCAGAAAGGGACCTGGGAGTCCTGGTGGACAGAAAGCTCAATATGAGTGAGCAGTGCTCTGCTGTGGCAAAGAAAGCAATGGGATGATGGGTCACATCAACAAGGGCATTACCAGAGGAGATAAAGAAGTTGTTATTCTACTCAGCATTTGTCAGGCCATACCTGAATACTGTGTTCAGTTTTGGTCCCTGCTCTACAGAAAAGATGTGGACAGACTGGAGAGGGTTCAGAGAAGTGCCAAAAAGATAATCAAAGGACCAGGAATCTGCCATATGAGGAAAGGCTGAGAGAATTTGGTTTTTTCGGCCCTGAGAGAAGGCAGCCTAGACCTTATCACCATATTCCAGTATTTAAAGGGTGGCTACAAAGACAATGGAGAGTCCATTTTTTACAAAAAGTCATATGGAAAAGACAAGAGATAATAGGTACAAGTTACTCCTGGGGACATTCCAAGGGGAAACTTTTCACAACTTGAACAATCTCTCCAGGAAGTGGTGGATTCCCCTACACTGGACACTTAAGATTCAGCTGGACAAGGTGCTGGGCCATCTCACCTAGACTGCCTTTGTCAAGAAAGGTTGTATCAGATGATCCCGAGGTCCCTTCCTCGTACTCCATGATTCTATGATCATTTAATGACCAAAGCATTCAGATTTTTCTTCACCTTTTCTTGTGCAGTAGGTTCTCTATGTAAAGAGTTTGCTAAAGAAATCCACTTTTTTACTTTTTTTTTTTTTTTTTTTTTTTAAATTAAGAAAAAGGCTGGTTAACCAAAAGTGGAGTTGTTTTACAATTCATCATGCTTTCTTTTTAGGGCAGGAGATAGACTACTAGTCAACGGAGAAAATGTAATTTCTGTGGCCAGAAAATGTAATTTCTGTTCTGCAACATATTCAAGGACTGCAAGTGAAATGAGAGTGATAGAGTCATGATTTAGACTGTAGAGGACATTTATCAGTCTGACAGAATTACCAGCATAGTCACTAAGCTGTAGGGCAGGATGGAGGCCACTGCTGTCTCAGAACTTGGCAGAATTAAGGCCCGGAGCAGCAGCAGTCCTGCTAACAGTGGAAACACAAGGCTGGAGCCAACTGAGGGTCCCCATCTGAGGTAACGAGGTTTCTCCCAGGAGAGAAAGACTGGGGGCAGGGAGTATCTTATATCTGTTCCATTCCATTTCCCCCCATCATACTCTCACCCTGCAGAGACCCACACACAGTTTAGCTGCTGTATCCACATCCACTCAACAGGTAAATACCTGTTTATTCAAACCAGGACACCCCCTCACTGTTTATTCTTTCTCCCTGCAAAGCTGTTACATCTGCAAAATGGCAAAATAGATTCAAAAAGACCCCATGCTGCATATGCACTACTGTTACAAAGTGTATCGATGTACCTGGTTCTTCAAGTCTGAGGGAACTGTAAAATCTGAGAACAGGCTGAGGCCCTCGTTGTTAAGCATAGCACAATTACTGAGTTGTTCTAATGCCTTTGTGATCTTTTATGTAAGAGGAAGGTTTTGTGCAATTAACAACTATAACTAATATCAAAAAGAAAAAGGCAAGAATGTGCATTAGTTTTATAGGTTTTTCAAATATCAATGAAGTACAGCTTCCAGTAGTAGTTCCATGTGACTTCTTGTAAATAGGGAGGTCTCCATCTTCTTTGTAGCCACCCTTTAAATACTGGAACATGGTGATAAGGTCTAAACTTTTTTTTCTCAGGGCTGAACAAACCCAGTTCTCTCAGTCTTTTCCTCATATGGCAGGCTTCCCAGTCCTTGCGTCATCTTTGTGGCCCTTCTCTAGACCCTTTCCTGTTGTAGTACAATCAAAATGCAGAGAATGCCAAGCTGGAGGTCAGAGAGGAAAAGTCGTCATTCTACTGTAATTTCACATGTCTGCACTCTACTACTGGTTTATGTATTTTCAGCTTCCTCCTCGGCCTTCTGTAATTTATTTAACTCTATTTGTGAACTTGTATGGCCTTAACCATTGTAATACTGGATTTGTGGCACCGGAGACAGAAGAGTGACAACCACAGGGGACATAAATTACCTTGGGAGCAGTGTAAGAGCAAAGCAATTAGCTGTGCTCTCCCTTCACAGTTCCAGTCCCTGGTTCCCTCTGTGTCAGCAGCATGAGTGTGTGCAAAGTACTTATCTCTGTCAGTGCTCATATGCTAAGATTGTCCTCCTTGACCTAGATGCACTCCCCACTTCTCTGTTTTGCAGAGCTGTCACACTACTCATAACTAACTGCTGTGTAATATTCTTGAGTTCTTTTTCCTTTATCTGTGGTCACAGCTTCTTGAGCCCTTACTCAGATCTTCTGTTAGAGTAAAATATAACAGGATAATGAAAGGATGAGGACGGTAGGAATGAGCCTGTATTTCATGGTATGGCTTCTTTGTGTGTAAGTCAAAGTCTGTGAGGGACCTTACTGTGTGTCAGCAACTCAGTGGCCACTGAAATGAGTTTTGGGGTCTTGGCTGTTGAGACAATTTCAGGCATGTTTTGGCTGCACAGAGTTACTACTTATATTCAAGATAAGTGCATGCAACGATCTTGTACCACTTTCAAATATTTTAGCTCTGTGTAATCAGAAATGTGTACAGTAATGGTACATAGCCAAGGGAATCTTTTACTGTTGCTAAATGTGCTGCACTTACTGTATATGTATATGGAAAGTCACCAGAGTACTTTTCACTAACACTAAGTAGATATAAATAAAAGGAAAGCTGTTAAATTTGAAACTGGCAAAGTAAATGTCATGAATATGCTTCACTGTTGAGTGCAAGTAAATAACAGATGTGTTGTCAAATTTATTGCCCTATATTTGTAGCAGCAGAAATAAAATTAAACACACACCACTGTGGTAATGTAGACAGTATTGATATTACTAGAGGGGTTTAATCTGTGGCATTATCTAGAAGAAATATTTTTTCTACAAGAAAAAATAGTTACATTAACTATCTCAAATCTATCAGTCCTTCAATTGTCACTGAGTCCACTGTGCTTTTTCCCTTTTTCCAGTCTTCCTCCTTCCAAGTGCCTTTGAATTTGGCTTTCTTATTCCACAGGAGTGGGAGCACAGTGTTGAGAGGCAAAGCTGTATATACTTGTGTGCAGCACTGGTGATTGCTGGCTCTGTCTGGCTACTTTGAGGCCTTCTGCTTTTCATCCCATTGGTGTGGGAGAATTTTGTTCCTTGAAGTCAATCCCATTAGTCTCTGATGGTCAGGCTGTGGTCTTTTTGAACATGAGCAGTTTGAGAAGCTTGTCGTATGCTGGTAAGCAGGCAAAGACTTTCCAAGTGTCAATAACTGTGTCCTTGCTAACAATGGTCAAACGCTAATGCTGTCATCTACAGAAAGGACATGCACATTTCAGCAGTGTCACTGGGTGTTAGCAGTACTTGAAGGTAGTTTCCTAGGCTTCTTTACCCTGCTGCAAAAAGCTCAGTTGTAGTTTTACTTCTCTATGCCTGAGAGAAGGTGAGTTGTCAAAAGCTAATCCTACACTTTAGAGTTAAAGAGCCTGAAGAAGTGTGTATGTGTGTGGGAAACCATGAAGGTAAAACAAAGCAAAGAAATTGTGTAAACAAATTAATTAATTGTCTGGAAGTGAAGTCTATGTTTGTAGTTTTGCCGTTGTCAAAGGGAAATTGAAGTTCATTATGTTCACTGACATATTTAAAAGCTTTTTCCTGCACTGCATCACCTAGAGAGAAAAAGGGAAGGAGGCCCATTTGGAGCTCATGCATTGGCTGCAGATCAGTTAAACCAGAAATTCATTAATGAAACCTCCAGAGAGCGAAGGCTGTTATTTCACTCTTCAGTATGGGAAGGAGGCTGCATTTTCTTTTGCTGATTCACTCTTTCATTTTAGTGTGAAGTCATGCTTTTATACTAAAAGCATTGCATTTTGTCTCATACTAGTAATAATCTTTAGATGCTGATAAAGTTAAGAGATGTGAGACCGTATCTGGATGCAGACTCTGCTATTTTTTGCTAATATTTACTGTGTGTTTATGTGAACAGGGATAGCATAACACATGCTGGGAAAGGAGGGAACTTACAAAATTCAGTTTAGCTCATGCTATGAATTCCAGGATTGATGTTGAGTGAAACTGATGACAGAATAGCAATTAAATATTTCTAATTAGTTGCATATGTATTATTTCAAAATCCCACAGTGTACTCATCAGCATCTTCAGCTGCCAAATGCAAATGCCTTAAATGTATCTGACAGTTTGTGTCTAGCAGATGCCCAGGCTATGTTCCATTTAAGACCATGGAAATGTCTAGGGAGGGTAGGATCCCATTTCTCTGAACTAGATAGGACAATGCTGTTGGAAGGAAAGGTAGGTGTTTTGGGGAAAGCTTTTAATTTTAAATTTTATAACAAAGGCTTTCCAGGTTGCCTGGGCAGGAATGCTTAACAAGCCTGCTGTAGAGAGGGGAGCTCAGGGTTTCATCTTGTTGGATTTGGCTTGCTCTCTATCTATCCTTTCTCTTTTTCTCCCTGTAATAGGAAGCTTACTGGTGTTTTATTTTTTCTATGAAGCACCCACAGACAGTTGCCCTGTCCTTTCCTTTTTCATTGCGAATGCAAAGACACAGCTAAACAAGAACAGTACGGCCCCCTTCCTGGAATTAGCACATATTAAAGCAAATGCTTTTTCCAGAAGAAAGATGTTTGGAAGTTCTTCAACCCTTTCAGCAGGTGCAGTATGCCTGAGGCTGTGCCACACATACATCCCTGAAATATTGTGCCCCACTCTTTTGGACATCAAAGTGCTCCAGGGAAGGAAGTGCATGTCTTTATATGCACAGATGTATTAGTCCTCTGTGGTCAGTAACATACACTGATTAATGAACACTGGACCTGGCTCAAGAATTTTCTAATTGGAAATGTTAATTTCCTACAAGAGGAAAAAAAGGAAAGATAAATCCAGTGCCATCTCTTTTCCCTTCTTTTCTGGTATTTTAAAGACACTGCCTGAAAAGGTCACAGACATATGATGATTACTTCTTGACATCTTGCCTGGTTGGGAACTTGGGACACGGAGATCCACAGGCTCCTAAATTCTTTGTGGCTTACATTTCTGGTGTCATGAAATACAAAATGATCATATACAGAGATGCTTAGGAAAGGCTTCTACAATTTTCTAGGCTTCTAGGGAAAATAGTAAGCATATCTCAGGAAGCAAATATACTTTTTGCACCAGGAAACTGTGCTTCTAAAGCAAAATACCTTTTAATTTCTACAAAAACTCTTTTATAAGTGATAGTATGGTTAAGGGGTTTTTTTTTAATCTTCCTTTGCCTCTAGCCTTGTGGGTTTTTTTGGTTTTTTTTTTCCTATGAAGATGGAATTCTGATTTCAGGGCAAATCATAGTGTAGTGGTGCATTTATTTAAGTGAATGCATAAATATTTGTCTGCTGCTGAAATGCAAAGAGTCTTAAGGTATTTTGCATCATCTGAACCTGCTGGTCCCGGGGGTGCAAGTCAGGGGAGTGCAGAGAGGAAGAGTGCAATAGCCAGCACTCCATAGCAGAACTCTTCTCCTCTGCTCTGAACACCTTCCTTTTGCACACCTGTTTCATTCCCCAGCCAGTTCTGACCCTTGATCATTCCTGTAGCAGAAGGCCCTGAAGGCTGGGCTGAAGAATGGAATTTAGGTTCATACAGACAGAGGGCATGGGTGGATTTATGCTAAAAAGCCAAATTTGTGGAGGAAGTGGCATGAGTGGGATTTGAAGATTTTCCCCTCAGGAGTGAAAACTCTAGATTTATGATGGCAGGACACTAATGAGGTTCTTCAGTGGTGAGGGGATGATGGGGTTGATTAAAAGGGAGAGAACACAAAGATTTTTCAGTGCAGTCTCTTATGTGACCCATATATTTGGCTCTTCTTACTGTGTCTTCTGATTTTTGTTTTTACTGTTATATCCTTGGGGACATAAAGCTGGAATTTTTATTATTTCAGCAGATCTATCTGTCTTTCCAAGAGAACTACAGGCAACAAATATCAGTAATATTGTCCATATTATATATCCTGCCTTCTCCTTTGCCCCTCCATCCACAACCCGGGGCGGGGGGGGGGAAGAGAGGAAAAAAAAATCCAGTTGACAAACTTCTTCTACTCTTCTAGTTATCATTAATGTGGCAGAAGTTTAACTCCATTCTTGCTGTGTCAGAACAGATTTGATTATTCCCTGCTGTCACCAGCATTTTCAGCTTGTTAATGTTGTCATGCTCCACCCCCTACCTCCCATCACCCTGTCCATATGTTACAGAAATGTCATTATTAACTGGTTAATGCTGGTTCATGTATTTTTGATTTATCCAAGGATTTTTATTCTGTTACCTTCTACCCCATGATAGTGTTCTGCAGCAAAAAACCTTGGAGCATGCTTCCTTGTAAGTGTACATGCTCCAGTGCATTCCATTCTCCTGCTGCCTCGTCAGGTTTCAGTCCAGGTACTAGGAATGCAGGTCATAAAAGGGCACCCACATGATTTTACTTTTAAAATCATTAAATAAATTAGTGGCAAAATTAGAACAAGGTTAGGTGATTCAGGTTGGATCACAAAGAAATGGCTGAAATAGAAAAGGTCTATACAGGTTGGGGAACATTAAAAGCGGCTTATGGAAATGAGTATTGAGGGGATTGTTGTAAGAGGCAAACAGGGGTTTTTATGCTGCAAGTGGAGAATTTTAGAAGATATGGAGGTCAACAGAAGAAATAGAAGATGATTAAGGAAGGCAAGATTGTGTTTGCAAAATGATGAAAGCACAGAATGAAATTTAAACATCATTTAAGATGGATATAACCTGAGTAAACCTCAAGTTAGGTGCAGTCTAGGAGAAAGTGTGTAACTTTGGGTTTCTACACTTGGCTAGACATTCAGGACAGTTGGAAGTATACCTTCTATGCCGGTTTTTGTTTCAGCTAAGATGCTTTAACTTTATTTTTATTGGGAAATTTGTGATGAGGCAGCACTGACTCATCTGAGCCACATGGATAATTTTATTAATTTTTATCAATAGCACTGTAATGCAATGGAACCCTAATAATAAGCATGAGCTTTGTGTGCATGAGTGAGTGTGCATCAGGGTGCACAGAGACACAGAGGTGGTAACAGCCATTATGAGAGTAAATAGGTAATGTTTTTTGAAGATAATGAGTTCTTTATTACTTCTACACTTAAGTGACTCTTTTGGCAACTGTGTATCCTCTCTTGTAGTTAGTTCATGACTGGGGAATTGTATGTGTCAGGATAATTGTGGCAGGTTCCTGCTGTAAAAGAATAGGAGTATGTTAGGTGTGCTGGAACTTGTCTTTCAGGTCAGTCACTCTGTGATGTGAAGAAAACTCTCAGAAGTGGGGATGATTGAATGATTTCCTTCAAGATGCACTCCTTCTACCACTTTATTTCCTTGGGTAATTTAACCTAAAAGTTTAATGTTGATGCCTGAGATAATTTTTTTATAAGGTTTTACTTCTCTTTTTAGTCATGCCCTAACTACTAGCCAACAAGTATTCCTGCAGTCAGTACTCAAAATTAAATTATACTGTAGAACTATTATGGCTGAAAATTCCACTCTTCAGGAAGGATTCGGGACTTTAGCTCTTTAACCTGTACTTTCATTCTGACTGTTACGTTATGGTTTGGTCACTCATTCCCTATGTTGTATGAATGAATGTTCACTTCTGTATGACATTGCAAAATTGTTTGCTGTTTGCAAAATTAACACCACACCAACTTCCTTGTGTGAGAGAGCAATTCTGATCATTAGTTTTAGGTTAAATGGTAAAGTACAGCTGTAGCAAATCCACTTTCATACTAGGCCATTATATAGCATGAACCTTACAAGTATTTACCTCATACTCACCTTTAATGCTTTCTAGAGTCAATGTCACCTTAATTCATGACATCTGACCTGATGTCATAGTGCATGTCTTGAGGATGAGCTAGTGAGTAAATGCAGTGTATTTGCAGGCTGTTGATACTATAGCCTAGAGTGTCCATAAATCCCTGGCTGTTGCCCAATTTTGCTAGATTGTTGGTTTACAGATGCCTGAATTTAGGCTCCTTAGTTTTTTCCACAGGTGCCTGCCACTGAAGGATATGTTTCTAAGGCTAATAAACAAGTGTAATGAAACATGCTTGTGTATTGTCTGTGGGGCCTGAGGGGTGATACAAGGGATCACAGGAGAGCTTTGAGTTGCTCAGAATTAAGAAAATAAATTCCAGTTGTCAATTCAAGCTCTGCAGCTGTGACCAAGAATGACAGATAGATTTTCTTTTCCACTAGATTTACTCTCTGATATCCAAGTTTATCACTCAGGCCAGGACTATTCATCAACCTTCCTGTCGATAACCCAAGCCTAAGTTGGCAAGCTACACTTTTATGATTCACTCCTAAAAAAACCACAAGAGTATTTCTGCTTCTTCTGCCTCAGGTGTAAAAGGGAAGTACTGCCTTAGTAAGGAGGAAGGAACGTAGGTATGAGGAACTATTGTCCATTGAATGGTCTCCAAGAAGCATTGTAGATGATCTATGTAATGATGCATAGTCTCCTAAGACTGCCAGCTAACCCTGGTGGGTAGTGAGCTGAAGTATTTCCCTCTCGCTGCTGTCTGTTTAATGGCCACACATTTAAAAAAAGTGATAAATGAGTAAGTGCAGTTGTTACTGGAGAAGAGTTGTTGCTGCAAAACTGGATGCAGTAGTTGCCTTGGAGCAGATGCCCTCTGCTCCTGGCAGATCATAGGCACAGTATTTTCACAGAAGCAGTAATGGCTGCTGGGGACTCCATCATAGCAGAAGGGTCAGGATCGTATGTGGATGTTAATGAACAGGAAGAAAAAACATATTTGGAGGTTAATACTAGAACTCCAGTGGCTAAGGGGCCATTTATCTCTGTTGTCCTAGATTAATCCTCACCTAGACTCTGCCATTCAATTAATAGCATAACAGTCTGCACTTTTAGTCGCTGCTGTCTGAACTTTACAGGTCTCAAACGCCACTGGGATTTCTTATCAACAGCTGAGCATCCAGTGTTTGTATGTAGGCAGAATTTTAGTTCAGGGAAGTTGTGAGATAAGGGTGAATAAACATGCCAGAGTGGAGATCCTGAAACCAGCACAGACAGCGCTGGCTGCAACTCACTCTGATTTGCCCCGGTCATCTTTTTCTTTTCCCTCATCCAGATCTGTGGACTCAGGATCTCAGAGCCCACATGTATCCTATCTGCTTACACTGTGAAT
Organism: Todiramphus chloris collaris; assembly: GCA_025345505.1. NCBI lineage: Eukaryota > Metazoa > Chordata > Aves > Coraciiformes > Alcedinidae > Todiramphus > Todiramphus chloris. The sequence continues at coordinate 3,236,207 of JANVCC010000033.1, read as the reverse complement.
GAGCCCTTCTGAACCTGAACTCATCGTTTGTCATTAGCAGCAGGTGCCTCTTGTTTTCCCTTTTCTATTGTCAGTGACAGAAAAGAAGTATTTATACTCCTTCCCTCAACCCTTAGCCTATAGTAAGTACTTAAGAGCCAGGCATTTTCTAGACCACCTGCCTGCTGCTGCTGCTGCTGGAGCCTGGGTTGAACCCCTTGAGGGTGCAGGAGGCTCACGTAGAGCTGTTTGATGCAGAGGACTGTGTGGCAAAATGGTTTTGCAAGACATGAAAGACAGTTCTGCTGGGCTGCACTGCAGTTTCAGGACATCTTGTTTGCTGCCTCTGGCATGGTTTTGAAAGGAGAGGGAGAGACTTCAGATTTCTCAAACACTGTGGCAGAGATGGGAGCGTAAAAAGAAAGGAAGTAAATTAATTGAAGGAGTAAGGAATGTCTATATAAATAAAAAGAGGGAGATGGGAAAGCAAAAGAAACCAGTCAGGCAAAGCAAATGCAAACAGCTTGATCTGGAAGAATTTTTCTTTCAACCAATGTACAAGAAGGGAGCTGTTAAAAATTCCTTTCAATAAGCACTATTTTACATTAAGCAACTGGTGGAAGTATAGCGTTAGTGAGATGATAAATATTGGACTTTGAGCTTTCTGGTACTCCAGGATTATATTAACATCCTGAAGAGTGATGCGAGAACCTGGGGTGCTGCTGTAACTTTAGTGCTCTCCCTCTCAGCATTCCTTAAGGAAATGGATTGAGTCTTGGCCCCAGGGAAAGGGAAGTGTTGAAGGAGATGGGTTGCTTGCTGTGGTGCTGCAGGCTTTCTGAGTGGGTGTTGAAATACAGAGGAGAAGTGGAGTGGCTGTGTTAATACATTCTGAAGGTATATCTTAGTATGGCTGTGAGTTTGTAAACATACCAAGTTAATGGTGGCTTTTAACTCCAGCAGTGGGAGTAGCACAGCTTGGGCAAAGAGGCAACACATAACCTCCTCTTGCTCTGGGTACAAAAGTGACCTGAAAAACCTACTTTTTTGTCAGCCACAGTTGAATACCTCAGCTCTAGTTCTCAAGGGGACCTAGAGGGGTAACAAGCTGCTGGAAAGTACCCATTCCTCTTTATTAAAAATAATATTCCTAGAGGTGATGTCTGAAACAGTAATCTCCTTGGTTAGGAAGGCAGCATTCTATGTTGCCTACAGCAGCGACACTAGGAACTTGAAGCATGTTCCCAGCTGTCACTGATTTACTGACCGTCTGCTTCAGTCTCTTGAAATCTGTATCTCAAATGAGGATATGAAGTAACCTCAATGGAGTTGCTCCAGAGATGAGTTTGATTTATACTACATCTGAGGATTGCTGTATGTGGATAGATATCTTATGGCCATGTATGAAAATTTACCCATCTTCACTAGGTTTCCTGATTTAATTTTCTTATGAAATTATCTCAGCTGATTAAAGATACTTATTTGTACTGTGGATAGAATAGGTGTAAGTTGTTGGGGCAACTCTCAGCCTGGCTGTCTCTCTTCTATTCTGGCTTGTTGTGCAGTAGAATATACCAACAGACCAGACATTTTTGTCCAACAGATGGGGACTGAAACATACAAAAGTTTTGCTATGGTATACCTTGTGAATCACAGTTTCCTGTGAGAAAGTACTGTCAGAGTGATGCTTCTTGTGTCCTTGAATTCCCATAATAAATACATGATCACATATGTGTTTTGCTCTGCACTCCTGTGATTTTGTATTAGCATTTTTCTTAGTCCATATGCTAGCCCAGCTATGGTACCACACTAGTTCCTCTAAAAATATTCTGATTCTTCTACTGTACCACTGTAGTCAGTGGAGTATAACGGTGTAGAGAAATTGATAGAGCAAACTCAGGTTTGGTCTTTGTGTCTTTGGATCCTTGTCTTTCTGTTGTGCCAGTTTGCATACTACTTCTCATGTCCTCGTTGCACTCTTCCTCATTTGCCTTGGACCTTGACTTATTTCACCCCCACCCCCCTGTGCCCTTCCACCTCAGAAAAGGCTTCTGGTAGAATAGTTTGGCTTCAGAAAACTTATTTGTCTTGTCTTTTATTTATTTACTGGAAGTCCTCCGAGTTGCCCAGGCTGGTAATTGCCCATGTCATCTCTATATCGATTGCTTTTATTGCTGCTGAGCTCTTATTACTGCAGCTCACTGGGGAGAGAAAAAGAAGAGTGAAAGATCCAGGTCAGCATGGTCTCAACAATAGATGAGTCTCCTCAAATCTCTTTTCTCTCAGCTACTGAATAACAGCTTGACTAGTTTTAAATAAAACAAGAAAAGGCATGTGCAATGTGGAGAATAGTAGGACAAAAAGACAGAAAATTTGTATCTTTAGGGAAAATAAAGGTAGAGGGTGGGATCTGAGCTACCTGAGGCAGTGATAGAAGTAGAGGATACCTAGCTGCAAGGTGTAACAAAGTAGCATGATGATTTGCTCTCCAACTGACAAAAACCTCCTCTCCAGTACAGCATCCATCATAAGGGAAAGAAAACAGTAATGGAAGGAACCATTGTCCTGGTTATAGAATCATAGAATTGTCAGGGTTGGAAGGGACCTTAAAGACTATCTAGTTCCAACCCCCCTGCCAATGGCAGGGACACCTCCCACTAGATCAGGTTGCTCAGAGCCCCATCCAGCCTGGTCTTAAAAACTTCCAAGGATGGGGCTTTCACCACGTCTCTGGGCAACCTGTTCCAGTGTCTCACCACCCTCATGGGGAAGAAATTCTTCCTAATGTCTAACCTGAATCGACCTATCTCTAGTTTTAATCCATTCCCTCTAGTCCTATCACTGCCTAGCAGCCTAAAAAGTCCCTCCCCAGCTTTCGTGTAGGCCCCCTTCAGATACTGGAAGGCCACAATAAGGTCTCCCTGGAGCCTTCTCTTTTCCAGACTGAACAACCCCAACTCTTTCAGTCTGTTCTCATACGAAAGGTGCTTCAGCCCTCTGATCATCCTCGTGGCCCTTCTCTGGACACTTTCCAGCCCATCCATATCTCTCCTGTAATAGGGGCTCCAGAACTCCAGGTGAGGTCTCATGAGAGTGGAGTAGAGGGGGAGAATCACCTCCCTCAATCTGCTGGCCACGCTTCTCTTGATGCAGCCCAGGATACGATTGGCCCTCTGGGCTGCAAGAGCACACTGTTGGCTCGTGTTGAGCTTCTTATCCACCAGCACTCCCAAGTCCTTTTCTTCAGGGCTTCTCTCAAGCCAGTCACTGCCCAAAAAGGGAGGATACAAAAAAGGCCCAGTGGAAGAATAAGTCAAGTTCTAGTCTTCCCAGTTCAAGAGGGACAGGGAAATATTAGAGAGAGTCCAATAGAGAGCTACAAAGATGATGAAGGGACTGGAACAACTCTCTTATGAGGAAAGGCTGAGAGCCCTGGGGGTGTTTAGCCTGGAAAGAGAAGACTGAGAGCGGATCTGATTAATGTTTACAAATATCTGAAGGGTGGCTGTCAAGTAGATGGGGACAGTCTCTTTTCAGAGGTGCCCTGTGATAGGACAAGAGGTAATAGTAGCAAGGTGAAACACAGGAAGTTCCACCTCAGCATGAGGAAAAACTTCAGTGTGAGAGTGACAGAGCCATGGAACAGGCTGCCCAGAGAGGTTGTGGAGTCTCCTTCTCTAGAGACTTTCAAGACCCAGCTGGATATGTCCCTATGTGGCAAGCTTTGGGTATTCCTATGCTGGCAGGGGGGTTGGACTCAATGCTTCTCAGAGGTCCCTTCCAACCCCTACCATTCTGTGATTCTATGACGTACATAAACTTGGGGTTATCTGTCTCTGACAAATCATTCTCCAGACTTCTACTTCCAGCATTGTACTAATGCAGGAAAAGCTGTTTTCTGTTAAGAAAAAGCAGACATTTTGTTTGAAAGTTTAGTCTGTTCCTTAGTTCCTCAAACTGGGCATTCATCTTTTCCCAAGTCTTGCATATTCAGAGAGACAGTCCAATGGCCTAAGCATTTATGGTTGGTGCAGTAGCAGAAGCTAGCACAGTTTGAGCACTACCACATTAACCCTTCAAGAAGGGGTAGGTAAGGGGCACACTGACCTTTGGATACCCCAGGATATTTCCTTGAAGGACAGATGAAATTAGAAACCTATGGATCTCTGTGTGCTTGGCAATTCAGCTCTATTTCTCAATAGCTCTCTGTGGGTTTTGTGTGAAAGAGAAAGTCTGTTTTTGTGGTTGCTCCCTTTTGTGGGAATAGTGATAACTTGGACAGTGTGTGCATTAAACTTTTTTTGAATATGAGGTGATGTTTTGAATTAGTTTTTGTTATTTCTTCAGAGCAGAGAATCATAGAATGGTTTGTGTTGAAAGGCACCTTAAAGATCATGTAGTTCCAACCCTCCTGCCATGGGCAGTGACACCTTCCACTAGATCAGGTTGCTCAAAGCCCTCCAACCTGGCCTTGAACACTTTCATGGAGGGGACATCCATAGTTTCTCTGGACAACTAATTGTTCCAGTGCATCACCACCCTCACGGTAAATAATTTCAACTTAATATCTATTTTAAATTTGCCCTCTTTCAATTTAAAATTGTTGCCCCTTGTTCTACTTCTTGTTCTAAGCCCCCTTTAGGTACTACAAGGCTGCAATAAGGTCTTCCTGGAGCTTTCTCCAGCCTCAATAACCTTAATTCTCTCAACATGTCTTCAACAGTGAGGTAGAAGCCTATTCTTGGTATTACACCAGTTGTCAGCGTTAGGCTTTTCTACCTTCAAGTACCTAGAAAGTGCCTCATTCTTATCACAAAGGATATTTTCCATCTGCCATGTATCATAGAATCATTGAATCATTATGGTTGGAAAGGACCTCCAGGGTCATCAAGTCCAAACTTTGTCCTAGCATTTCTCTAACCTCTACACTATATCCTCAAACTCCACATCTAATCGTTCTTTAAACACCTCCAGGGATGGTGACTCCACCACCTCCCTGGGCAGCCTGTTCCAGTGCCTAACCACCCTCTCAGTGAAGAATTTCCTCCTAATATCTAATCTAAACCTCCCCTGACACAACTTGAGTCCATTCCCCCTCGTCCTATCATTACTAATTTGAGAGAAGAGACCAACACCAGCCTCTCTACAACCTCCTTTTAGGTAGTTGTACATACTAACATAATCATTTCATGATGCTTTTCTGCTTCCTTTTCTGCTTTCTAACTGGAAGAAAATCTAGAATCATTTGGAGTTAGGTAGCTAGACTCAATTCCACAAACTGAATTACTTCAGTGTCTTTTTTCTATTAGTGGAAGAAAGTAGTTTGAAGTTGTGACTGGTATGCAGTAGCCATCCTTCAAAATAGCTCTGGGCTATCCTGACTTCATAGCTTTGGGAAAGGAAATTTGTAGCCCAAATGGCATTGTGCAGCAGCCCAAAACCAGTTGCTTATGTAGCGTGTCGGTTTCTTCTTGAATTGTGCAGTAGAAAGAGGGGAAGGGGGTGGGGTGGGGGGGAAATTGTAAATGTTGCAGTGTTATGCTACCAGGGCAGATGTGCGGTAAACACTACTGGAGTTGTTGACAGCGCTGAGGAATTATGTACAGATCTAGTTTGCTTGAGTTCTGTGCAGCTGGCTTCACTCCTGAAATTACCTTTTCTTCTATAGTTGTGGAAGGGGTCTATATGCATGTGTGCATGTACACAAACCGTCACTATTTCCTAGCTAACATCAGAGGAAAGCAATAATAGAAGTTAGAGGGATAATATTGGCTTTTAGCTATTCTAAGCTATCTAGCTATTCTAAGATTATCCTTATTTCTTTATTCTCTCTCAGATTTTCATCCTGCAACTGCATTCAAGTAGAAGCAAGCAGACAAAGATTCTGCTGGGATCAGAAAGCCGTGCTGGTTATTTTTCCATTTGCAGTTGTAATAAAGGCCTCGTGTTTAAATGACACTTTTTTTCATAGAGTGTTGTGCAAAGGAGACCCATCTGTTCTATAGAGGTGTTGCTTCATGAGTTAGATGAAATGAGAACTGCTATTCTATTTGAAAAAGGCAACCTGTTTGGTTCAGAGGTATACAAAGGAGATGTTAAATGAAAAGTTGAATTAAAAGCCTTGCATAAAGGGACTATTATTCTCAAGTTTTGGATGTGGTTTAGGAACAAATGCTATAACGTGTTCCTTTGACACAACCTTCTCTTAGGATATTCTTGGACTCTACAAAAGTTAGGGGAGTTGGAACTATCCACTGTTTGTGAGATTTATTTATGATGAAAGTAAATCGCTTTCTTTTCATTTGCTGTTAAGGGTACATTCTGTACAGTATGAGGAATGTCACATTGTGGTGTTCGTGCATTGGCTTAGATAGACTTAGAGATGTTGTTCCTCAACCAAAGCTGCTTCCTACAGTATTTCCTTGCTGTGCTGTAGAGTGCTGCTAGAAGTGCAACTGTCTCTGTGTACTGTGTGAGGTAACGTGCACTCCAATGTGAATGGATGGGGAAAAGAACATTTTGCAATGTGAAACACTAAATTAGATCAAAGTATCTTTATGTTTCTTTGCACTGTTTCATTTGTGTACATACCACAAACAATTTGCAGGAGTGTAAGCATTTGCCAGTCTGGAAAGCTAACATTTTCTTCTAAGTATTTAGCAGATGCTTCCTCCTGTAGTTTGGTTCAGATAAGCTATCCAGCCTAAATGAAAACTGAACTGAAACCTTTTAGATGGGAAAAATTTGATAAGCTTTAAGGCGAAGGGTGGCTCTGTATCTTCTGATTTATTTATTTATTAGTGAGTTCGAATGGCAGTGTGTGGTATAAACAGGTGAGAGGTTCCAAATAAGTACAGTGTCAAGGGAGAGATACAATTTTTATATACTTACTATTTCTCCAATGCCTTTGCAACCACGAAACAAAAGAGTTTCAGGATTGTGTTCTTCCTAGATGTTCACATTCAAGCTATCCTTCGGCCTTGCTGCTCCAGCTGTGCAACACTTGTCACACTCCTCGCATTCTTTTCTCTTACAGACAGACTCAAATTTATTTAGTAGGATTTGCTACATAAAGCAGACATTTGTGTGCTTGGGACATTATTCTCTTACAGAATGGTAGTATATTAAAGCTTAAAATGGTAATTTTTGCTAAAGTAAAACAGAGACTTTGAAGCCCATCTCCCAGATATGCTGTGTACAACACAGGCTGAGGAAAGCAAGTCATTACAAGCAAAATGTGAAATCTGTGGCCGATTTTTCAGTCTCATCAGAAAGCTCAGGTTGCTTCTACTGAGAATGTTATTTAAACATAAGCATCATATGTAATGTAAAAGTGGAACGATTTTAATAGGGGAATGTTGCCTTGTAATGGCATTTAGCATGGGTGGGAGTGAGAGAGAGAATGGGTTTCCCACAGCAAGATCTTGAGCTGCCACCACTAAAAAGACAGCTGGGTTCACAGGGCCTGCTACATAATAGCACAGTAGTGATTATTCTGACAGGGAATCTATATTGTCAGACTGCTGTTGCTTTTGGTTGTCTAGGAAGATTATAGCTTGCCATGTCAGCTGACGAGTCTTCATAGAAAATAAATGGCACAACATAGTATCTGTTTCCCATTTTCCAGTAAATATTCCCAGTTAGTTCCTTGACTGCGTATGGCATCTCTATTAGCTCACAGGAACGAACCCTGGTGTTATCACTGAGCATAGCCCTATTCTGTAAGGGACTGACTTCAGGTGGGAGTTCCTTGCCTGAGCTCTCACCAAGGCTGCAGGAACGTACATCAGCCCTGCAGGAAACACAAATACAAAATTGCCACTCTGATCTAGATGGTGGTAGGCTAAGGGTTTTCTCTTACTGATGTGACTTAATTTCTTTCCTTTAGCTTGTAGTCCTTGGGTCTGGAAAAGACCTGTGGGTCACTGAGCCCAAGCCATTGCTATTTCAAGTAGCTATGTCGTTTAATTCCTTTCAATAGTAATACTACCCTGTTTCTTAACTCATTGGATTTCTTCTACTATGTTATTGAAAAGCTGCCACAGAACCCATGTCCTGTAACGACGAGATGCAGTTTCTAATTTGCATCCCATGGTGTGTTTTAGCCCATGTATTTAATTTTTGGTTAGTGTTACCCTTTAGCTTTACTTTTATTTCTCTCTTCTTCTGCCCCTCTTCACTCTAGGGAAATTTATGGATAGGAAAAGCACAGCTTTTTACTCTTCATTTTGCTAGCTAAATATTTAGAGTAACATAGGTGGAACACAAGACCTCCTGTTGTGCAATGATTTCTGATTTTCACAACACCCACTCTTTTTTTTCGCATGGATAAAAACTGCAGTGCCTTGAAAACTAAAAGACTTGTTCTGTAGGGGAAATTAAATTGTCTTACTTTAGGTACAGACTAGTGTTAAATAACACTTGAGAAAAATGTACAAAACTCCCAACTACCTTTTCCCATTTTAAATGTGTAGCAATGCTACATAAATGTTGGGTGGTTGAATTTAATTGCATTACTTTTTGGGTTTTGGGGGTTTCTTTGGTAGTTAAAATTTCTCTTTGGTGATATTGACATTTAAAGGATCCATAATTGACAGTAATGGCACAGATTCAGGATGAATTCCATCTTAGAGGTTGCTATTGTCTGACTGTAGAGGGTTTTCTGTAAAACTGGGTTAACAGGACACCACTGCAAGATCTGGTTGGCTTTTTGACAGCTATTTCTGTCTGAAACAGAGATAGAATTTTTTTCTTTTCTTCCGTTTTAATGAAAGCTTAGCATTTGCACCACAATTTAGAATGAAAAACATGACAGGGAGACTACAGAGCTATCACAGAAGCTGTAATACTGTCTATGCCTGTGATTTTTTTTTTTTTTTTTCAGCTAGCCTTGGTGTTTTCAAAGTGTTGGGAAGGAAGAAAGAATTATGCAATGAAATAACCCCTGTAACTTTTTTAACTTCGGATTTAAATTTGCATATGTCTCAAGCTGAGCAGATACTTATCGTTTGCAATGACTGTATCCTCAACCCAAGAGTTACAGTAAGACTGTTTTTTGCTGTTACCCTGCATAAAACAGAATAACTAGAAAGTTTTCATTAAAAAAGAATGAATTCAGATTTACACAGAGATCAACAAAGTCTTAAAGGTAATTCTCCTGCTTCTAAAACCAATATAAATAAAGACTTTACATCACTGTAAGCACAATGAATAAAGCACACAATTTCTTCTCTACTGTGATCAGATCTGGAGTGAAAAGTGTTGCAGTTCACAAGGCACCATTTCAGAATGAACAGAATTCTCAAAAGTTACAGCCGGTAACAATTGCCATAGTTCCCTCCCCCTGTCCAAGAAGTAAAAAGACAATAAAAAGTAGAACTGCAAAACTTAAAATGTGTCATAAGTAACTATAGATTTTTTTTGTTTACCTTGCTGTATGTTAATTCTGTCTTGCCTTACAGTAAATGAGGGTGTCTATGGGTACTATTAATGGCACTTTTATGTCTTCACATATTGTTTTCAATTATTTATTTTTTTATTTAAATGTTATTTTCATCAGCTCATGTCATGGGAACTTTCACACAGATCAAATTCCAATGTTAATATCACCAAGTGTATATTTTTAAGGTTACAGACCTGCATTTCTGTTCTTAGTAAGAAATCTCCCATGCTTTGATATTTAAATAAGCTGATGGACTGAGTGCAGGTCATCACTGCAGAAATTGATGAGTTTGGGATAGCAAAAAACTAAGAATATTAAAAACATACAAAGGTAGCCAACTGCCCATAATGTGTTGTTAATAAAGTTTTATTGTTGACAAATGCTCTGGCTTATCATCACAACATTCACAACATTCAGTAAAGGTGCTTGAAGACCAGACTTGAATTCTGTTACTCAGTTGAGAATTAAACCAGGGCTAAATGTCTTACAGTAGACCTTTCTGCAAGATGGCTTGTATTCCTCACTGTTTCACACTGTAATTGCCTACAAAAAATGTTGCCTCATCACAGTAAAAAATCTCATAGAACTTTGTCAGAATTTCTCACTTGTGGTAATCTGACTTTGCAATGAAAGATTAACAGGCTGAAGCACATATACAATTGCAGTAAATCACAGGCATTCTTTTCCAGCTTCTTAAAAACAGTTAGTGGCTTTGGGGGGGAAGAGTGAGGGCTAGGTTGTAGGTGAGTGAGAAAAAAAGAGGACTGCAATAGTAAATTCCTCCCTTTTTTGCTCTCTAATAACTACTTCTTCCTAATGCTAGCTTTTTTTCCCTCTCAAAGTAGAAAGCAGGAATTTCAAGTCAAGCACAGCCATCTTAAACATAAGCAAAAAGTTTAAATCCAGAATCAGCTGGAATTCTAGATAACAAATTGGGCGAGACATTTTACTTGTCCATCTTTAGTCATTGATCCTGGATATAACAAACACTGCAGAACTCCCTGCACCCTGTTTTTCTCCATTTATACTGTTTAAAATTCTTAGAGGTTACGATTTGGAAGACTTTCTGCACATTTCCTCTCAGCTCTACCAGGTTTGTATAAATTGCTCTTACCAGTACTGGAGCTGCTCAGTGAGGCATCTTATGTCCTCTGTGTCACAGCATGTGCAGGGGAAGTAGAAATGATTTTTGCATGACTGAACCCTGTGTCTTGCACCATGAGCTCAGTGTGACATGCTGTCATCCTTCCTGCTGCTTTTTTCTAATCACTTTTTGAAGCAGATCATAAAGAAGATTCAGTGTTTTCATCTGCAGTTGTTGCATTTGGGCCAGGCATGTAGGTTAAAGTAAGGCAAATCAGGTTGGCCTGGAAGCCTGCTATAGGCACCCCTGACTCACAATCCTTTGTCACGTTCTCACCAGGATGAATGCTTTCTTCCATCCAGACAGTCCACTATGGTATTTCTGATAAACTTGCTGTGCCATCACTGTAGGGCATCAGGTCCCCAGTACCTCAGCACAACTCCACTTCATTGCATAAAAACAATTCGTAGCTAGCTGGTGGCATCTGTTCCTGTTGTGTATCTACAGGTAATGTGCATCAAATTGGTTCAAGGATTGCTGCCGTTCAGAAAATTGAGAGTCCAAGGCTTTGCTGCCTTGGGATTTAGACCTCCATAACAAATTCACATAAGGCAGGGACTATCACCTGGTCATAATCAGGTTATCATTTGCTAATCACAGAGGTACCTGAACTCTGTGAGCAGCTCCTAGCTCCTGTAGAGTTCCCAAACAAACCTTTGTTTTTCCATTACTCTAAGTGCTGCAGCGAGGTCCAGAATTTCAAGTGATCTTCTGCTGACAAACATACTACCAATACTATTCTAACAGCATTATTCATAGTATCCTGTCACCCTGATGGATTCATAAAGAAAATTAAATGTTTGTATTGGCATGAGTCACTTCACCCATCTGTACAATTTGGTCACCTCTAAAACCAGATGTGATAGCAGATGAACAATGAATAGAGGCACTACACTTCAGTAGAGGGCAATGAATTTAATTTAGAGAGGATGTTCCTGAACAAGTTTGAAAAGAAAATGTCATCTCTAGGCTGGAAGAGGGGAGAAGATGGGTGCTGAGGTTTTCAGGACTTTACATGTCTTTTTCCATCGTCTTGGAAAGCTGTTAATATTCTTGATCTCTTCTGCCCACAGAGCATCTGAGTCACATCCCTAGCAGACATGTATCCAGCTTCATAAAGGTTTGAATAAATCAATCTTTGTGAAAGAAGAAAAAAAAAAAAATCCTACTTCAGACTAACTGGGGAGGACTGACTTCTAATCTGTGGTCACTAACAAATGTTTTCAGTTGATCACCCACTTACAGTCCACGTAGGAAGATATCATTCAGACACAATGGGATGTCTGCTAGGAAACTGATAAGTCAGTAAAGCTGTCTTTTTTAATTCCTCTTTTTTTCAATTGATTTACCTTTCTTCCAAGAAAGGAGGAGGAGGAAGTAAACTACAAAGCAGGAAATTTTGCAAAAACAGTTTTATTCCTTTCTGGCTGCTTTTAAGGAGAAGAGCAAAGGCAAGTAGGATTGGGAATGTTGAAAAGACTTTTCCTACTCTTGTACTACCTTATACCTTTCGATCTGGACAAAAGTGGGGAAGGAAAGAGTAAGGTAGTTAATTTAAAACCTCCCTTCTCACTTTCTTCAAGGTTCCTATGGAGTTATTCAAACAAGTGAATTTAAAAGCTCATGAGCAGTAGTTGCATCAGGAAAGATAGTACTTGTGTGACTGCTGTAGACATATGAGCTCCCAAATGGAGAGACATAAAAAGAAAAATAGTCTGCCATAAAGAGATGAATATACTCTGCAGAGCACTGTATGTGGACTTACTGACACATAGAGAGACATTATGTAGATATGAAAACAGCTACGTGACAAAGGCTATGAAGATACTTGGAAGACATATATTAATTTCCCATGTAGGCAGCCCATTTATGTTTTAACCCGTAGGCATTATTGTAACCATGGCCAATATGACTTGATACTTCTTGCAGTGCACTGAGGTCCTCTGATGGTATGAGATGAGAAACAAACTCTTCCTTTATTTGGATTCTGTTTGGATCACTATTGCCACAGTGAATGTTTTCCAAAACGATAGTGAGTCAGGAGCTTCACGCCACCAAGACAACTAAATGCAGAAGAAAATCCTTCCCTATGTGTAAACTTACCACAAACCTATCTTTTCCTTATCAGGTCATGGGTCATAACAAATTATTGTCTGGTATGGCCCCAACAGAAAGTAATCGGAGAAGGTCTGTCAAAGACCTGAAATGTATTGAGTAGAAGCATTTGTCCTAGTAGATCTACAAGGAAACAGCTTGTTTTGACCTACGTTAGAGCTGATAGGTGGATTAGTAACCTGTGTTATCTAGGTAATGGGTCAGATCTTAGTATTTGTAGGTCTCAAGCACATTTGAACTAGTGGTTTGAAAAGGCTTTGTAATCTTTCATGAGCAAACCTCTCAGCAATATGTTTGGTTGATCAGTCTTTTACCCATTTTATGCAGAAGACAGCTGGCTTCCAGAAATACTGACCAGTTTCTTTATTGTTCCTAGTCATCAAACATTTTAACCTTTGTTTATCACATATTAACTTTCTGCCTTTAGATAATTAAGCCGTGTCTCTGTTCTCTTTGCATACCTCCTAAATACAATTTAGAATCAAGATCCTTTCACCTGCAGAACTCTCCTGTTCCCCTCGCATATCCCTGAACTTCAAGGATCTTAAATGTCAGCTTGTTGGCAGTGCACGTCATCGCCCCTATATAGCTACAGTTTCAGCTTAGCTATTTGCACATACTCTTGTTTCTGGTAAAGGTGTGAAAAATAAGAGGAATAATACAAATACACAGTCCCTTTGTTTCCCCAATAGGTGGGAGAATCTCTAAGATTACATTTTGTATATTATTTACTCAGAGGAGAATTTGCTTTAGTGGTTCTGTATTTTTCTTTGTTTCTTCTTCACTTGAACAAAGATGATTTTTGCTGGGTTATTTGTGGGGGAGGGAGGAGACAAAGGAAAGAAGCTGTATTTTGTCTAATCCACTCTTACTGCTTTTTCCTGACCATTATAAATCATGTGCTTAGGTTTGTGAAAAATAGCTGCATGCATGAGTACATACTCAGAAACAACCGACATCTGCATCGGCATTGCCTATTCAGGAAGCAGAACATATAGTGGTCCTTCTGCTGTGCATCTGTGGGAGGGCAAATGGGATCAGAAGTGTGTGAGAGGCCCAGTTCTTTTCCTTTAATGTGACTGGGTTTTATGCTTATGAATTACAGTGAGATAATTCTTGCATTTGGGAGGTAGGGAGTCTGAGGGAGACCAGTAGCCTCAGAGCATGCAATGGATCTCACACATTAGCAGCTGCTGCTGGGAGATGGACAGATTGACAGGCAAACTGACAGCTATTCACTGTGGACTTCCATAGAGCATTTAAACTTCAGGGGTTTGAGTTGGAAAGTACAAAGGTCTTGGACTTGAAGTCAAAGAAGTGTAGATCTTGCTAGAAAAAAAAAAAAAAAGACATTTTGATGTAGTTAGTAACTTTCTGAACAACGGTTATGGTGAAAATCACAGAATCGCTATGGTTGGAAAAGACCTTTAAGATCATCAAGTCCAACCATTATTTATTCTACCAGGGACAGTACTACACTACATCCTTGAGCACCATATCTAGATGGCTTTTAAGTACATACATGGGTGGTGATTCAACCACTTCCATGGTCAACCTGTTCCAGTCTTTGATAACCCTTTCAGTTAAGAAGTTTTTCCTAATGTCCAACCTAAACCTCCCCAGGTGTAACTTGATGAAAAATTAAGGCTACAGTGAGTTTTGTGTCCAGGGCATGAAACTGAAGCAGGAGGGATGGTGCAAAGCTAAGGTGTGTTTCCAAAGCTAGCAGGAAACAGCTGAAATTGTTTCCCAGAACTGAGGCAGGAATGATCAAGTACTGGAATGGCAGGTCAGGACTCACATGCAGTAACAAAGCTTTGTAGCAGGCTCTACTAAGAATATTACAATCCAAGTGATAGCAATTACTATGAAGTGGAAAAAAGCTGTATGGGCAATGTTGAAGGGCAAGACTGAGATGAAAAAAAAAAGGATGCTGCAGATAAGTTGCAGCAAATGCCTGAACTATTGCCACATTGCTAATGTGCACTGTGTCTTTCTATAGCTAGCCCTATCCAGCTGTAATTTGTCTGAACAAAATTTTTCACTCTGTCCTTTTTTTAAAAAAAAATGAAGAAGGTAGGTGAAAACTTTGGAAGAGAATACAGTACTCAGTGAAAACAATACCATAGCCTGGTCATTCCCCATGTCAGCATCAGCCTCAAAATGCTGATTTCTCTGTGCTTACTTTATTTTGAACTTGACTTTGCTTGTAAATTGTTCTGGCAGTGGCTCTGTGTGCTGATTAGCTCTCCTGGAACATACTGGCTGTTTGTGTTCACAGAGAGACAGCTGCTCCTTCAGTGCTGATGTCTGTAAGACGAAAGAATTAAGCCAGTTACATCTTTGTAGTGCTATGTATTGTAAGCAACACCAGCCACAAGTCTCTGAAGGTATCATAAAGAGGCAATCAATTACTTGGAAAAATAGATGGATGTTCAAATACTGTTTGTTGTCATTAGAGAGTTACTTTCTACTTACACTTTGACTTTTTAGGTGTTTAATTTTCCCTTGCCTGTTGTGGCATAATGCCAACAGTATTACAGGAGAAGCAGGCTAGATGGAGAAGGTTGGCTGCTCAGAAGTTAATTTCTTATTATTCTAATTGCTTAGTATGCAGAAGTGAATTTGGAACAAATTTTAGGCAAAATAAACCCTCAGTGCATCTTTGAAATAATGAAAGAAGTAACTGCAATATTCTTGCTCTCAGTCTCTGCAAATAAAACTCCACTGGAGATGTGAATTCATCCAGTTTCCTCTATCAAAACCCATTCTGACTGTAACCACCAAGAAAGGAAAAGAATTTGTAGGGTGAACAAAAGGTTATAAAAAGGAGGAAAGGATGGCAATTAAAGAGAAGGAAAATGCAGATACTGCTTAAGAGGAGAAACTTCCTGCTGTTGAGAGGCAGCAAACTGGGGAATGTAAAAGCTTAAATGTTACAGTGGTTTCCCTTGTGTTTCTGCTAGAGATTTGGGATTTTTGCCACTTCCTTTTGTATTGCTAATGATTTGAATACTATAAAACAAAGCAGGACAAAGCATTAGGAAATGCACTAAATAATTAAAATGTTCTGTATTTCTGTCATCTCTTTCACCTGAAGACTTTCAAGTGCTTCATAACCGAAGTACTTCATAAACATCCTGTCTTCCCTGAGGAAATTATATCCTGTCTTAGTAACAGAGAAGCTAAGGTACTAGTATGTTAGACAGTCTTGCACTGTGAGAGAGGTAGATGTAATAAAGGTCTATAATATTTTTCATGCCTTGTTTGCAAGAATATAGAAGTAAAATTTCCAGTAAAACTTGCTGTTGTCACACGTCACCTCTTTTCTAGTTTTCTTGTCACTGGATTTAGTTTGCTGTATAAGATGTAAGTATCTCTGCTTTCCTGATTTCTTTTTCTGTGAGTGTCATTGTTAAACATAGGTGAGATAGCACTGGCCTAAGTCTTTAATAAGGGAATCAATTGAAGTTGCATGGTTTTTAGCCCATAAAGACTGATATTTTATCAGTCTATAACTTACCTAGTATTACACATTAGAATATTGTTACCTATTTTTGTAGAGAAGGAAAGGACTTTTGTTATTATGCTGGAGCATAGAAATAGTCTAATCCTTTTTCTCCAGCTGAAAGAACTACCGCAGAAGTAGGTAAGCAAAGTCTTCAGAGTTAAACTGGCTTTGTAATGATAAAAATGAATTTCAGACTGTTTTGTTCATTATTTCTGATAAGTAAAAATGAAATAAAGGTCCTGATGTTCATAAGAGAAATCTAGAATATGGCTTAACCTTATTGAGCAGCAGGCCTAACTAAATGAACATAACAGTGGAAAGATGGGTGTTTTCTAGCAGAAACTGCACAATTTCTGTGCTCTTTTTTCTGCTTTGTCTCTGGGTCAGCACAAGCTTCTCCTTGCATTTCATCAGATAAGACTAGGTCAGCCAATTCTCTGTCATACAGCCTATGCCAACCCAGCCCAGTCTGAGGAGATTGCATTTCATTGATTTGTCTATTTGGCACACCATTTAGGGAGAAAAGTGTATTTTTGTTGTCTTTGCTGCAAGGATCTGCCACAGTGGGCTGTCCTTTCACTTGTTCGTTTAATTACCTGTTCTCATAAATGAGTCTAATTTTGAGTGAACAGCACATAGATCAGAACAGCTGTTCTAGCACATGATGCTGTACTTCTTGTAAACGTATTTTCTGTTTCATTATTTACCACAGTAGTGAAGGAAATTTTTTTTCCTTCTCTGTGTTTCACTCTAGAGAAATGTATGTCTTAATTATCTGGCATGTCTGAGCATCCTCTCAGTTTTACTTTTGCAAACAGAAGCCACAATTAGTATAGCAAGACTTTTTTTTTTTTTTTCTTTTTTTTTTGGCTAAACCAACTATAAGGAACTTTAAAATTCCCAATGGTGAAAATGCTGACTATAAATACCTGAGCCCTCTAGTAGCAGGTTTTTTTTTTAATAAACTGAAGCAATAGCTCCCAGTTCAGCCCTATACAGACTTAAAGCAGCATGCTCCAGTCCTTTGGATTTGGCCACATTTCTAGTGCTTGTTTTGCTTTTTCTTGATGGAAGTATATGAGCTCGTTGGGTGGAAATGCCAGAATTTTGTATAGATAAGAAAAAGCCTTTTAAGGTTCCAAATCAGTAACAGCATCTGTAAATTTGAAAAATCTATCAAAGAAAATTAGGGAATAAAACCAGCTAAAATTGTATAAGCTCCAGTTTACCTTTAAGATTTGAGTTTACATTTCAGCCTGTCACCCCTAACCTTTTCTTACAACTTCTACAGAATTTATTTCCTTTAAGCCCTGAAGACGCATTTAGTTGATGAGCTCATTACAATAGAAAGGACTGATCTGGGGTCACGATGTCAGCATTTGGCCCAGCTGACATTATAATGTACAGGAAAAGTAAAATCTAGCTCATCCTTTTGCAGTTATGCTGTCTCTGAATTAATGATTTCAACACTGTTTTTGTCAGTAAATTCAGTAGATATACTGTAGAAAAAAACCCAGCTTCAATATTTAGCAGACTTCATTCCTTTTCTACTTTTCTATGTTTCCTTCTTTCTACTGGAAAAAAAAAAAAAACAAACCCCAACAACAAACAAAAACTTCTGGTATTTGGTCATACTTCCTCAGAGAGGAGCAGCGTAACTCAGGAAAACAGTGGAGAACAAAAAAGAAGATGGTATTTAAAATAATGAAACTTGGAGGTATGCTACCTTTCAAACTTCTGTGCCTACAGACAGTGCCTGAAAGCTGTTTGTGTGGAACAGTTGTACTTCATTCCCCATTGTCCACAGGTAGTTTTGAGTTGGCCATAGAATTTAATCAGGCAAAAATACACACTGTTTACAAACAGCTCCTTTTAAAGCTTCAGACACTTCACCCAGGAATAATTAGCCCAATGAACCAAGACTAAGACTTGCAGATGTCCAGCAGCTGCTGGTTTTGTTGTTTTGTTTAACTAGTTGATTTGAACAAGCTAGAGCATGATAACTGCCTCTTGTTAGGACATAAATGAAAAGGGAGTGGTACAGGAACACTCGGGATTAAGCAGTCCTTAGGCATAGACAAATCCAAGTAGAAGAACAGTCTGGGTGTTGATATTTTTATTTCACATGGCTTTGCTTATATATCTAAATCCTGCAAAAGAATAGGAACAGATTCCTTCTAAAGCTGTATAGATTGTATTTGGAATAGAGGAAAACTGCAACACAGGAAAGAGTATTATTCAAATATTTAAAGCTGTGTTTGAGAATAGGCCAAATGTATTCCATATCAGAGCTTACAACATGGCTGAAGAAACTGTATAAACCAAAAGGAAATCCCAGGACATGAAAGAGTGAAACCCTTAGAGGGGAAAGATGGATTATATGTTGAAAGTTAAGTGTGAGCAATCTGGAATATATTTTATCAAAAATTGCTTTTTAAATGGTACTTCCTCTTGCTACAGAAGACATTATTGAACAAAAAAAACAAGCCCAATGCAATTCAATTTGAATTTATCACTCTATTATTTTAATATATTTACTCAAGGTTAACAACTCATTAAGCATCAAATTGCTCACTCTTAATGAATCCCTAATGGTGAAAATGAGCTGCCTACAACTGTACGGTAAAATAACAACAATGGCATGGCAGAAGGCTGTAATAAAAATCAAGTAAATGCTATTGAGTATTTGTTGTGTGAATGCCAGACTGTATTTAAGAAGTGGTTCCATTAATGTAGTTAAGTTGATACGTTGGCTGTAAGGATATAAGGCTGGTTTTGTTTTCAGGAAAGGTATTTAATTTGATTTTGGCTTCTTTTAAAAGAAGTTAAGAGAACAGATACTGCATGTATACAAATTGTTAGTCTGTGTTCCTTGTTAAGTCTCAGGAAATTGGCAGGGCATGAGGGCAGGGGAAGTAATGTCCAAGAATCTGTTCTCTAAATCCTTCCTTTCTATATGGTCTTTTATGATCACTTTGAGTAAATTCAGGTTTTTTTCAGATGATGTTTCTCCCAGTCTTCCATTCCTAATACTGCAGTGAATACTACGGTCCCTAGCACTGACAACTTACCAGTGCCCAGTCTGACAAATGACTTTAACAAGTAGAAGGAGAAAGGAGTAGTTAAAACAACTTTGTCATTAAGTACTCATATATGTGTATAGCTCCTAAGTTCTGAATACTTAAATATTGAATTAATAAAGGATCATCACGATAAAAACACACCTACCAAAACATTTAATGCTTTACACTAATGTTTGCCATCCCATAAAGTAGTTCATACAGTTTTCTTCTACAAGTATTCCTGCCTTTTTAATTATTCTTTTTTAGAACAGCAGTAAATATATATTCCAGGAAGGCTAGCGGGCCTCCATATGATATCCTTTTCCCTAGTGATGAAAATTCCATGCTGCAGATAATTTAGATTTCTTTAATTTTGTGATGCTTGCTGCTAAGATGACAAGGATGTCTCTCAATGAGAGCCACTCACCCATGGGTCAGATAGCTGGGCAGTATGTTCTCATAACTAGGCAGGCTGTTCGTATTAAGTTGTATGTCAGTGATGTGACTCCTTCTTCAGCTGTTTTTTTTTTGCACCTCTGACCAATCTGTCTTTCAACATGTTTTGCTCTCTGTAGGTAGAGGAATACAAGGCAGGTGTTCCTGAGGTGTTAGGCACTACAAGAGAGCTGAGAGTTCAGAGAAACTGGCTAATAGTCACATGTTGCTTCACTTGTATTCTGACTGATATCAATTCTCATCTTATTTGCTTGAGAGTGACCATTTATCTTCAGTAATTATGTCAATCATTTAACAGTGATAGAACTGGCTGAGGTAGACTCTGAAAATCTGCAAACTTGCTTCACTTTACCTAGAAGTAAAATGTAGAATGAGACAAAACTGTGAGTAACATCATCAAAATCTACTGAATGCAAAGTAGAAATTATTCTAGGTCTTTACACAGAATAGCCTCTGTTTATTATTCATAGTACCTACAGCTAGTTTGATGCCTTATTTTATGGATATCTCATGCTTGTGCCCAACACTGAAACATTACCAAGAAGTCCAGCTTCCTCAGTGTCTTTCTTAGGAGTGTCCATGATGTGACCACCATCTCCTGTTCTTGTATAAAAGCTGATTTCCTAAATCCTGACTATGAAAACTTTGGCTCTGTCAATGCATCTAGCAGAGACCTTAAAAGGATAAACCCTTTACTCTGCTCAGAAAGCACTGGCAACAGCAGAAGGAATGCTCAGCTGACAAGACGGTGGATTTTTTTTTCCCTCCTTTTGAAGCGGACCATAAATTTCTAGCTGTGGTTTCAGTAGAAGATGAAGAGAATTACTGAATGATCTAGGTATTTTTTTTGTGACAGGTAACTATTGTTTGGGGAATTTTATTTCTTGTATTCATGTAATATGTGAAAGTCTCCATTCCACAACCTGTCTCTCTTCACTTCCTTCTCAAGAGGACCCTCCTGACCCCAGTGGATCGTCAGCCGCTAATGTAACACTCACTTTGTATAGAAGGAATTATTGGTCTAATGTAAAATGAGTTTCCTGGCACATCATCAGTATAAAAATCTTAAAGGAGGAAAGGGAAAAATGTGGCCTCATATTTTAAGGTTATCTACTTAGTATATTGATTGTTTTGCAGCATTAGCATCCTCCAAGAGAGGAAGGTCAATACCATTATAACTCCCACTGCTCTCACCCACTCTTTAAACCAAAATTGAATCCAGTGTATTATTGAAATAAGAAGAGCATGTGTATGCAATTATTTTTTTCACTTTTAAGTTCCATTGAACAATGGATACCTGGCATATCAGCCATCAAACAGAAAATTAACTGTACTAATAGCAGTACAGTTTCAATGCTGATTTAATTCTGACTTCAAAAGTTAATAATCTCCAACGCGATGGATGGTTATTTAATGAGAAGGATTCATGGCTTCTAGAAACCACACTACAAACTAACAAATCAAATCTGATGCCATCTCCTCCTTACTGAATCACTGTTTCAGCACCACAGAACAGCTGGACAGCTTCATTGCTTAATACAGTCAGGAAGTGGGGGATTGCAGTGGGAACCAAACTCTTCAAGCTGCCAGGCATGTGAAAGTCTAATTCTGAATTAAACTTGCACACAAATAATTAATGTTGTAATAGGCAAAATAATAGCAGAAACCAAACCCTATTAACCTTTCCCAGAAATAATTTCTAATTGGTAGTTTTCCATGTTTGCAGATCATTATCAAATACAAGTGGGTTTTTTTGAGACATTATTAATTTAAAAGTTCTAAGAGGTTTGGGGGTTTTGGGTGGTGTTTGGGGTTTTAGGTTTTTTTGGGGTTTTTTTTTGTAGGTTTGTGGGGGTTTTGTAGCTTTTATTTTTATTATTTTATATTTTTACTTAGCATTTTAACTGAATTTAGTGCTGATGATGGCTGTGAAAATGATAATGATGATCTCTGTTAATTTGGTTAGCAATTATATCACAGACATGATCTGTAGAAAAGTTCTTGTATCCCCCACTTTCTGTACTTGATTGGCTGGTCTCATGGGGGTCCATGAGACAGACGAAGTCTGCAGGTTGGGTTTTTTTGGGTGAAAGTGTCAAAAGGAAGGGAAAGTGATTATTGCTCCCTTCATTGATTCTGTTAGATGGACATATCTGCCTACTGGCAACTGAACTATATTCCACCTGCTGGTTTCATACAGTCCACTGAACATCTGATAGCAGTGGCTTTCAGACTCTTTTTGCATAGATAAATTAGAACTGGCTCTGTCTAGAAGTTTCAATACTTTTCCTTAGAGGCATCTAATATTTTGTTCCCTTTGGCAGTTTAGCTCCAATAAAATATTTTTTGTATGAATTAATCTGCTTCACTCCAGAGAAGGTACTACATGATTTAATCTTCATTACTCTGTATTCTATAGTTAAGGTAAAGAGAAGGTGTCAGAAGTATTTTTATTACGGTAGCAAAATGTGTGTTACATTATTGTGTTATTTTTCAGTACCTGGAGAACATTCATTAGGAAAGGCCATCAGAGTAGTGATAAATGGCTTACATTAGTTTTTTTGCACCCAAGTCATTCCTCTGGGACACTCAGTCTTCATTCCTTTCTATTCAGAGGAACAAAGAAAGAGGTCAATTTGTTTGTGGCTAAAATTACACAAAAAGAGTAAGATGCACTTACTGTTACTGTGTTGCTACTACAGAATGCTGAACTGCTGGTGGGAGACACAGGCATAGATGTCATAGCTGTATATTTATTGTGTCATGTATCAGTAAATGCTGCTTGATCTTGTCTTCCCTCTCATTTTTTTTTAAAACTCCCTCTTGTCCTGACAAAGATAACTTGAATTTCTTTGTACATTCTTTCACTTCTGACATAGTCAATGTTCTTCCAATACATTAATTACCTCAAGCCTTTTGCAGCGTGATCTCTGACTCAGAATTTCTGTGAACACTTAAGAACAGCAAGTAATTGTGCTCAAGAAACAATCACTGTACAATTGTGTTAATCTTAGGGGGAGTCACATTTTCGCAAATATATTTGCAGCTAATCTTGAGAGATACAGAAAGAAGAGACCTAAGGAGTTGACCAGCAAGGTTAAAACCACAGTTTTCCTGTTTTGCCAAAACTGATGTGAATGTAAAGATAACATTTTCATAAGTAAATAAATACCATTTGATTTATAAGGCTCTGGGGCATATCAAGGATGGGGGGAGGAGTGTATCTGTTGAAGTCATAACACCACCACTTTAAGGGCTTGTTTTCAGTCATGTATACTTTCAGTGATTTTTAGTATCAGGGGAGAAATTTCAATGATTAATTATTTTGAAAAAGTGTACTCAAAATAACTCAGACATTTTGGAAAGTGAAGCTTAGGGTAAATAGGTGTTTATTTTGGCTTGTTCCTTAAGCGAAGGCCACTAGTGGCTGTTTTGTAGGAGCTAGTGTTTGTGGGAGAGGCATTTGAACCTTCAACCCTCCTGTGCATGATGCTATAGTTGAAAAGGTGCATCTCCCTCAAGACAGCTAGTGATGCTGCTGAAGAATCCCATGGCAGAATCGGAAAAGAAAAAATGCAGAGTTTAGAAAATAAGTTGTGAATAGAAGCTACTAAGTAGAAATGGCTTCACAGGTTTTCATTGCAAAGCAGTAGGGTAAGAATGTGATTACAGTAACATGTACTGTATTTGATAATGGTCAGGGTCTGAGATACAAATCTACTGATTCCTCTATAATACCTAGGAAATGCTTGAACACTTTTTGCTGCTCTGGGAGGTACAGCTAAAGGATTCCTGACTACTGTTAATGTGGAAAGTAAAAGAGAAAAATTCTGATCTGCCCCCCTTTTGTGGGAATTTTTTTTTCTCATGGAACATTCTGCTTTTGCTTCTAACCATAGAACAAGACAAAAGCATGATAGAAAATGTAGATAATTTAGGAAAGTCTTGTTTCTAAGCATGGATGAGCAGACATGGTGTTGAAAATTTAGCATGAAGATTATAAACTACAGAATGTATATAGAGAGTTTCAAAAGCTTCTCAGTTGACTCCTCATGCAGGACTTTATGGCAGAGAGCACAAAGACAGCACATTCCTTGTGTCTTGGTGGAAGCTGAAGGCCAAATTCTTAATAAAAGGACTGTGTGTCATGAAACCATCTTATTCTGTCTGGGGCCTGTCTTGTTCTGCATCTGTAAGTAGTCTTCCCTCTCTGCTGCACTACCAGGGACCTCTTCATCAAGCTGGGAAATTCCTGCTCTACAGTGGAAAAAAACTCTAGGCAAACCAAGCACATGCACTATGTACAGGAAAACTGATAGGTAGGTTTAACATTTCTGATGCACAGTAACAAAATTACTGGGGAAGAAGGGAAGAGAAAAAGGTGTCCAGTTGTGAAGCAGTAGTAAGGGCTAAAGTAAATGTTTTCATACCCCAGTACTCTTTGAAGGCCTGAAGTAGGGTTAGAGGATTGAAGAAAAGCCAAATGAATTAATGAAGATAGATGCATCTAATGTTACTATGAAGGAGGTTTATATATGCAGGTAAAATAATTTCTATTAACGGATAGCAAGGAGATCCTTGCTGTATTATCCCTGTATTATCCCTTACAGAATGCAAGTTAGATCATTTCCTCTCTTCCAAAGTAGTCTTTAATGGATCAGTTAAGGCTACAGAAGTTGTATCTGTCTGGGCTATCAGTACAATGACCTTGGATTGCGCTAGCAGAGAGTCGGCTCCTGCATCAGTCACCCTACCTAGAACCTGCCAGTAAGCATGTATTTACTTTTACTAAGGAATATCCTTGAGTGCCAGTGATTATTTAAATAGATAAATACTTCTCAATCACTTAAACATGTGAGCTGTTTGCAGGCTGGATGCTGTAACACATCACTCAAACTATGTGTCAGTCTTCACAGACAAGATGCAGAGCTTAAGGTCTCGGTACACTCCCAGCTTGTCCTTCCATGTCGTACATACACTTCTCTATCTTAGCTAAAAACTATCCTGTCACTGTTCTTGCAAAGGCTGCCACCTCAGTACTGCTCAGCAGGGGCACAATTCAGATCCAATTGAAGTCAGTAGGAAATATCCATCTGGCTTCCTGAATGCCATGCGTGACTTCAGCAAGCTGAGGACACACAAATACAGGACAGGCATCAGTGACGTGCGTTTGAGCAGCATTATTGGGGTCTGTACTGCAGCTCGTTCAAATTCAGCATCCCGGGTGCATGTGTGGAAGCAGCTGTGGCCTCGAGGATGCTTCAGGGAGCAGCTGGCTTGGTTACTTGCTTCCACCTTACTCTGAGAACAGTCATCTATTTCTGAACAGCAGTGCCCACAGTGACCCTGTTTGTCAGGGTTTGATCTCAGTGTGTTTGTGTTTGCAGCCGTGCACCACAGTAGCCTTGTTCTGTGGCAGGTGGACTGTGATGGTGGGGGAAGGATACCATGTGTGCACCATTTTTATTGCTGGCAGACATGAAAGAGGAGAGGATGCCAGATATTATATCAAACCTTGGAACAAGAGGTGTGCAGTAGAAATGTGCTCTGGAGTTCTTGCTGGCAGATCGTGCCAACTGATGGAAGAATTGCCTAATTTTGGATAATAAAAATGCCTTGAACTATAAGCTGAAGCTTTGTAACAGTTGTATGCTGTAGAAGTAGTTAACGAGACTTTCTTTGTTTGAGCCTTGGATAGTCTCCAAGACCCACTCAAGAGAGAAATTAGCAAATGTCTTTTTGTTTCCTGAAGCAAAATTGTCTTGCTGAAATGCAGAGACGTACTCTCTCCATCATCACCACCTAATCAAAACCGAAGTGGTTGTGGTGAGGGAACAAAAAGAGTGGGAGTACAGGGAAAAAAAGACAGAGGTAAATTAAGACTAATTGAAGGGGGAGGAGGGGAGGGGAGGAGGAGAAGTGGTTTGAAAATTATCCAAGGGTTTTCTAAGCAAGGGGTCCTATGCTGCAAACATCACACAAATCTCTATCCCAGTCCTTCTGGGAATCTGTTGCTAATATGAAAAGTGATTGGTGGAAGGCTTATATGCCACCAGAGTACAAGGAAAGGAAAGCTAAACAGGAGCCTTAACACAGAAATGGTTTTGGCATTGATCTGTCCTCTAGACTACCTTAGAAATAGGACATGTATTCATCAAGAGCTGGATTTTTCACTGACAATTCTAAGTTTTAGTTTTTATTTCAGTGACCTAGTGTAGCGTAAAAGTTCTGCTCCTTTTTAGCTTGAAGAATCCACTGAGGTTTAATGAACTGAGGCTCAAGGACTGTGAGTGAGCATTCCTGAACTGATCCATCCTTGCCACTTGTTTTGCAGTATGTTCTGGGCATCTGTCACAGCTGTCTGCTCTCTGGCCTTATTTTCCCCGTTTGTAAATGTGAATAGCTCTTGAGAAGCATGTTATGAAAAGTAAAGTTATTTGAAGCTATAAAATACAAAACTGTGAAAAAACAATGAGCTGGAGGAGCTATATGACTTGGTCTTTTAGAATAATGGACTACATACAGCTGCTCATTTGAAACTTCTGAGATTCTCTGCTGACCTGTAAGTGCAGTGCTGATCCTTGTTACAGTGGCCTTCATGTATATGGCAGCAGTAAATTAAGAATGCGGATCTATTTTGAGGCTTTATTTTTGTTTGATGTTTCTGAACCTTCCTTGCTCTCACATGAAGCAGTCATGTTGAAGGCTAATTATATGTGGGTGAGCACATTTGATCCTTCCCATTGTTTCTTGTCAGTCCATTAAAAACTCACGAGTTACACCAGCTTGTCAAGCAGGAGGCCAAAAGGCCACGAGAGACATCAGTAGATTACGTATGAATCAGTGGCAGGCAGGCAGAAGAGAAAGGTTAAGGAGGGGACATTATAATGCTTCAGTGCTACTTGGTTGTATTACTGCAGTGCAAGCTCTCTAAGAAGAATTGACACAGAACCGTAGCTATTTGATGTGTCAGTGCACAGTGGGCTAGTAATTAAACAGTAGATTTAGGAATGATACAGTTTGTTTATAGTTTTGGGCACATTTTCTGGAAAGGCCCTTTTTTTTTAATTTTTTTTTTTTTTTTTTTTTTTATTCCCGTGCTGCAGTCTTACTCTCTGTAAAATAGACCTGATACTTCCTTCTAAATACAGTTGAAATGCTCATGTCATATTAATAGAGTGCTTTGAGATGTTTGGCAAAAGATCTGTAAATACAAGGAATTGCTATACTTCTATCAAACTTTTGTCAGCATTCATTTTATGATTAAACTACAAAATGTATGCTGACACCTCTGAATGAGCTTATTCCTGAAACAGAAACATTGAAACTAGAAGTTGCGTTCTTGCATTCACAGTACATAAGAAATAGTAAAGCTCAGAGAATTTGGGACAGCCACCTCCCATAGCATAAAGGCCAATAATTTTAAATTTCTCTGGACCTTACAAATCATACACAAAGAACTATTAAATAAGAGCAGAGAATGACCAGAGTAAATCACATTTGAGAAAGTCACCTCCGAGGTCTCAGTGGGCTCCATCCTTCTTTATTTTCAAATTCCGGGTGCTCATAATACCAGTAACACTCCCAATTCCTGTACTTTTGAAGTCAGTGTCAACTTATCTAGTAGGTACATTGGGAATGACACAAAGCTTCAGTTAAGGATGAAAAGTCTGTGGTGGTTAATGCATTTCTGGTTCCCAGTTCCTGTTTCTAGCTTTCATTATATGGTTAGTGACATTGAACTCCTTTGGGGTCTGGCTGTGTGTAGTGCATGTGGGAGACCAAAGTGGCTTAGGCTGACACCAGGATATGCGTAGTATGTTTATAATACTGTCACCACAAATGTTACCACTGTTTTTGGACGGCTTTCCTAGATAGTTATTCATATTAGTCAAGATCTGAGAAGACCACGAGAAAGGTATCTTAACCTAAAATCCAGAGATCAGTTAGAAACTGGTGTTCTCAAGAGAGGAATACCTGATTGTGGTTTTCTTGAACCTTCAGAACAAAGTGGTCTACAAGAGAGGAAATTACTGTGTCCCCCCAGGGCTAAATTTTCACTTAGGCTTTTGTGCACCTTTTCTGGGAGCAAGACAGATAGTTTTAAAGAAACATGCATTCAACATTTTCCATCAATAGAGATACCACAAGCAGTTACTTTTAATTTTTATTTTTAAAAAATCTTTCAGGAAAAGTCCTAATGTTTTGTTCTGGAGGCAATGGATATGAACAGATGTTTAGATATTTATATACATTTCCATGTCTGCATGTGCCTTCCCACGCTTCATTGTCCCTTGGCTCTGGTATTTATGAAATCATCAGTTAATTGTCCCATAACTAGTTTTAATGGCATTCTTAAATACTTTGTAAATTGAGTCTCATAATCTGATAGAACTCTTTGTCTTATGTCCTGTTTGAAACTTTCAAACTTCCACTTTTCAGAGTTGCTCGTATTTATTTCAGATGGAAGAAATGCAGTGAAGCTGTTTGAAATAAATATTTCACTTCAACGCAAGCCACAGAGAGAAAGTGCGCATACAAGATCCGGCTGCGGAAGGACAGCTACTCACTTATTTATGAGTGTAAACAGAAAGACCAATTAATGCAGAGACCTTTAGAAAGGTTTGGAGCACAGAGTGGCCATAGATAGATAGTCTTTCACTGATGTGTCTCTTAGCCTGGATATCTTGCCTTCACTAGGGACCTGAATCCTTCCAAGTTGTGTCATCTACTTATCTCCAAAATTGCTACAAATATCTTGAATAAGTCTTAAGTACATTTATTTTTTCTACTGTTTTCTGGTGTCTCTAGAAATTACTCTATTTTTATCCCTGTCTTGCAGAAAAAAAGTTAGGTAGAGTTTTTGTTTTTGCATTTGTTTTGGTTTTGTTGAGGTTTATTTTTGTTTGGTTTAATGTTTTGTTTTGTGGGGGTTTTTTGTTTGGTTTTGGTTTTTTGGTTGTTTTGTTTTGGTTTTTATTCTGTGTGTCTTTTGTTCACTTTAATTTAAAAACACTTAAGTGGGAATTCCAGTGCTTTTACTACACATGCTGTTCCAAAACCTTTCAATAGTAAGATATCCTTTATGATTTACTTGGAATCATATTACATCAGGGCATTGCTATTTGAAGGGCCTTGAGTTTTCATTCCTTGTGTATACTACGATCAACTTCTGTTGCTACTGTTTGCATTTGCATTATTCAGATACTGTATATTGATGTGGTATCTGGGACAAGGTCTTTGGTCTGGTTTGACTTACAGGTGATGCATAAAGAGTGTATAATTTTGAACTAGAAGTTGCAAATATCTTCACTGCCTTTTTTTTTTTTAAATAGCTCTCTCAACTCCATCTCATAACACATTCTCACACATTTTGTAATGCCCAGAATCCCTTTCGCAGGAGCTTTGCTGGGAATAATTAATAGAATATATTCTTTTCAGTCTTGGAACGCCTTACTATCAGAGCAATTGTGATTTAGGTTGTCTGTAAATATGCCAATGATATTTTATCAAAATTGGAACTATTTTTGTGGTAAGGAGTAAAGGGCAGATATAGCTGGTAATTCTGTGGAATACTGTTTTTTTTCATCAAACACCCACAACACTACCACCTCACACGTTTGTCTTTCCTTCATTCTTTTTTTGGTTCTTTTTTGCTTTATTACAGGGATTGCACATAAAATTAGTTATCTGTCTCACCACATACTGTATTACTGGTGTTGGTCAATATTGGATTATGAGGAGTGTTAACACAGTCTTCAGTAATCTAATTGCTTCTCCTATACACAGTGAAACATTACATTAAATAGCAACATTGACCAGGTTGCATTTGATTTCCATAATACATTGGTGGGATTTCGTTATATAGTCTGTAGTGTTTAGTCACATGGGTCTGTCTCCATCTGTGTTGCTTCTGAATCATTTTGTCCTAGACAAAGTCCTAATCAAGAGGGTATGGTGCATGATGGGCTGCAGGAGGAAAAAAATGATAGAATAAGGCTAGGGCAAGGGGCATGTGATACAGGAAATGTGTATTATATAGACCACATGTCAACTAATAAGTCACTGTTTGTCAGTAAGAGTCCTAGACCTGTAAATGAAGTGTGAAGCACCCCATCACCAGCATTGTGTAAGTATAGCAAGAGGTGGTAATTGGTTGGGAAAGGTGTATGGGCTAAATTGGGAGATACTGGCTTAGGCCAAAGAAAATGTGAAAACCTAGCTCTTCTGCTTGGTCTTTTTGACATTACTGTCACAAATAATGTTAAGCTCTTGTCTCAAGAGCAAACCAGCACTGAAACTGGTCAGTATTCTTGTATTTTTCCTTTGGCAGTCACCAAGGCACTGCAGCAATTCATTTGACTCCAGTGCATGATCTTCTTTCCTTCAGATTCAATATTGTACATAACATACCATTTTCTTGCACTATGAATGAATTTATTTATTTTTTTAACAGTAAAAATGAGCAGAGGTCCTTACTATCTTAGCCTATGGAAAAGAAGTTCTTAGCCATAGGCATAGAGCACTGCATTTGCAGGGAGCAAAATTTATCCATCCCTAAAAATGCTATTTCACTTCCATCTGAGGATGGATATCTGCCATAAATCTACTGTAGTGTTGTGGTGTCTTAGGACAGGACAGTCAGACTAATAAGGTTACTTTGATGTGATAAAATTGTTCCTCGTTATAATGTGTAATGGAATCCTTTGACCTCAAAAGAATAGAGTGGATAAAACTATGGGTAGACGAGACTGCGAAAATCTCTCGTCCAGCTTCCTACTCACAGCAGGCCAGTCACCAGCACTGCATCAAGTCACCTCTGACACTATCTAGCCAAGTCTTAGAAACATCTGGGTGACACCACTATGCTGTGAAATGCCTGCTCCTCAGTGGTTCCCATTTGTTACACATACTTCTGCAAACAATATATATTTGGGACAGGATTAGAAGCAATGTTTACTGCTGCAAGAATTTTATACTGATTATTCAGCAATAAGTATATACTGGTAGTATGTGCATGCTGCTGTAAATACAGTGCATTTCTGAATGTTATTAACTTCAGGTATTATTACCAACTTATTATTTCATAAATATGCAAACTTTCTATTATGAAAACGAATTTTTATGTTACTGTAATGTGTAGAAAGACCCGATCAAAAATCATAGTGAAGATCATCTTAGTAGTATGCAGTCACCACCCTGTTACCATATTGTTTTGTAGTGTCACTCAGAATTTCTCTGAGCCTTTCTCTTCAAAGATGTCAGCCTCTGATCAAAAGCAGGTTGTGCTTAGACATTTAGCTCTGCACCACATAAGACAGGTGGACTATTCTCACTACAATGAATAGAACGCATCAAGCCTTGCACATAAACACTCACCTGGAATGCTATTCTTATTTCAATCCAGTGTATGCAAACAGGAAATTGATAATAAATTTCATTAATAAGTATGAAAGGAGGAAGGGGAAAATCCAAAACCAAGTGGCACACAGGTAAGGACTGAAGGAAGAATTAAGTCTGTCTTATGTCTGTCTCTTTGGGAAGAGAACCTGTATCTCAAAAGGAACAGGAGTTAACAGGTTGCACGGCATTTTCTGCTCCCTGCATTTCCAATAAGCATCTCTTGAAACACTCAGTTGTCAGTGCTTGACCAGGAACTACAATTACTTGTATCCCATCTCTTGTCATACTCTCCTAAACAGATTTCAAAAATCTGCTTCAGAGAAAAACTGTCAAATGTAACTTCTATCTAGCTGGCTTGTTCCTTGTTTCCCTCCCCCCCCCCCCCCCCCCCCCCCCCCCTTTTATTTTTTTACATGGATTAAGTAATGTATTTATGTAGCATATATTTCATTCAAAATACTACTGAAAGGCACATACTTCTGAACAGAAAGTGAGCCATAGACAAGCTTTTAGCAGTGGATCAGCTGCCTTTGCAGCCTGAAGGCTTTTACAATGTAATATAGATATGACAGTGATAAGAAAAATGCAGATGTCAGCTGGAACTGTGATAGGAAGAAAGAAGTGTTGCAAAGAGGGAGAGATGTGTATGTCAGAACGATAATGAGCTTATTTTCTCAGGTTCTAAGGGAAAATTAAGCAAACAAAAGACTGATACTTCTAAGGGTTTTAAACACTCATTTCTCATGCTGTTAAAGGGTGAAAGAGAACTTCCTTACCAGTTCTTTGGCTCCCATTGTGTTGCTTGCTTCTAGGATTAGTATTTTGTGAATCAGGATAGGAGATTTAATGGTGAATGAAACTAGAAATAAAAAGAAATAACAGTTATGCATAATGACAGTTATGCCATGAATGCAAAGAAATACCCATTAATGCCAACTTTCTTGCAAGTTGACACCTGTTTTCTTGGTATTTGTGATGTAGTATAGTGGTGCTTGGAGGTGAGTACAGGATTTTTCACCCTTTTTAGAAGACAAAAGATGAAGTCTAAAGTGTTTTACTTCATAGTCCTCTCACTCTTTGCTGTTGGTGACAATACCACAGAGACATAATTATTTCCATGAAAATAGTCCTTTATCTGTCTCACAGTAATCTCAACAGGAAGACAACTCAGTACTAAAGTCTTGAAGTTCTGATTTATACTTTCTTGTAACTAATCTCCAAGCTGCTAAGAAAGTACTCTTACTAAACTTCAGTCACTTTAACTTCGAGGAAGTCTGATTCCACATGTGAGGTGGGGACAGAGTTGAGTAGCCTCAGATCACTGGAGAATTAACAGACTTCAAACACTGGCAAGGAAAATGATGTGATAAAGCTGTTTTCCTCCAAATTCCCATTTTCCCATGCCAGTTAGAATAAAATAGAATATTTTCAGTTGGAAGGGACCTAAAATGATTATCTAGTCCAACTGCCTTACTATGTAAGGGCTGTCCATAAGCTAAAGCATATTGTTAAGGGCATTGTCCAAATGCCTCTAAAGCACACAGGCATGAAGACTGTCAACCACCTCTCTAGGAAGCCTGTTCCAATGTTTGAACACTTTGTTAAATAAATGCTTCTTAATGCCAGTCTGAACCTCTCCTGATGCAGCTTTGATCCAGTGACACATGTCCTATCACTGGATATCAGGGAGACAAAATCAGCATGTCCCTCTGCACCTCCCATCCTCAGGAAGCTGTAGAGAACAATGAGGTCACCTTCCAGCCTCCTCCAAACTAGACAAACTCAAAGTCCTTAGCCATTCCCCAAAGGACACACTTTCCAGACATTTCATTAGCTTTGTTGCCCTCCTCTGGACTCATACCAGGACCTTTACATCCTTTTTAAATTGTCAAGCCCAGAACTGCACACAGTACTCAAGGTGAGGCTACACCAGCACTGTATACAGCAAGATAATCACCTCCTTTGACTGGCTCATTATGCCATGTTTGATGCACGCCAAGCTGCAGTTTGCCCTCCTGGCTTCCAGGGCGCACTGCTGACTCATACTGAGCTGGCTTTCAAGACCAGTACCCCCCGATCCATTTCTGCAGGGCTGTTCTCCAGCCACTCCTCTCCCGGTTTACACTTGTGTCCATCATTATCTTATCCCAGGTCCAGAATCTGGCATTTGTTCTTGTTAAATTTCATTAATGGTTGTCCCAGGCTCCAATCTTTTTAGATCCCTCTGCAAGGCCTCTCATCTCTCAAGAAAGACACCAGCACCTCCCAGTTTGGTTTCATCAGCAAACTTGCTAATGGTGCGTTCAAGTCCTACATCCAGAATGTTGATAAACATATTGAACAGAACTGGCCCTAGAACTGAACCCTGAGGAACACAGCTGGTTACTGGTTGTCAGCCAGATGTAGCCCCAATCACTGCAGTCCTTTGAGCCCTGTGTTCTTCACCCAGTGCACTGTGAACCCACTCATCCCACAATTGTGCAACTTGCCCAGAAGGATACTTTGAGGAACAGTATCAAAAGCCTTAGTAAAATAGAACAAACTACATCCGCCATCTCCCTTTCATCCAGAAGGTGGGAGATGTTACACCTCAAGAGATTAAGAAGCAAGTTGAATGTCTCTGAGGCTTGTTCTCATAACTGTGCTGATAATCACAGCTGGTAGTATCTTCATGCTGTGGATATTTCAGTGCTGGGACCTGAACAGATGCTAATCAAGGTACTTTGAAGAGACTGTCATCCATGCCATTATTATGTGATTATTTGTGGTTTCCTTTTGTCTAGCAATTGCTGCCACCTTTCCATCTCTGTTTCTTAGGGAAACAGTTTAAGAGAGTGTGATAATATCCCTCTTGTTCTGCTCTTGCAGGCCTTCCATACTATCTAAAAGTCAATGCTGGTAGCACAGTGTGTGGACTGTTGCATGAGTTTATCCTTTTCCTCCCATTTTTAATTGTAATAAAGTGTACTATGTTTTCATTTGTGATGATATCATCTGGGAGAGATAGAACAGGCATCATCCTGTGCTCTTTAACACAAAAAATAGGAGGTGCAAATGGATTCACTGGATCTTCCTTTAAAAAAACAAAAAAACCCCAAAACCCCCACAAAAACATAACCTAAACCTTTTAGACCACAATTTTGTAAAGTGATAGATGAGAAAATGAACAGTTATAGGGACTTAATCTTACCATGGTATGGAACTAGGTGACTTCAAGGTGAGTTACAGATGTACAGAAGCCAAAAAAGATAGCAATTAAATATTTAATAGGTTAAGTCTAGTGCAATCAGTCAGAAGATTCAAGGGCAGAAGAAAATCCATGGCAGTGACTAGTGGCAGATGATGATGGCACACTGGAGACATATCAGCTTTAGTGGGGGTTTTTTTGAAGTTTCCTTGATGACAAAGATAATTGGAAAAACATTATTTTATTTTGCTGAAGTTTAATTCCTTTCAAAATTTCATGAAGGAATCCTTCTCCCACCCTGCCTACCCCCATCACCAGCAGAGGACAGAAGGATGGAAAGGGAGGTAGAGGTAAGGGTAAGGAAAAGGATATGTAGGCTACAGAAATTGTACTGCTGCTTCATCTGACCTCCTTGCTCACATGTTGTCATCCCAACTTGATTGTCAAGATAAAAGGATATTACTTGTGGTATCCCAGTACATCTATGCCTGGAAGTAATATCATAATTTCTCTGAATTCAGCTGAAGGAATTTTCTTTACTTCCTGTCCTGAATTACTGCATGTTGTGTTGCAGTCTATTGAAAAACTGTCATATATTACCCATGAGATGCCTGCATTTCAGTGATGGACTCTTGTATCTGTAGCAAAAACGTGGATATTTGAGGAGTGAAAAGTGCTACTATGCTGCACATGCTAAGAGTGTTCAGGTACTGGATAGTGAAGTAGAAAATTTTGGGCAAATAGTTTCCTTTTTGGAATAGGATGGTAAAATTGAACACTCATGGCAGAAGAATCTTGGCTTTTTGCTGACATCTTACACAGTATTCTCTATATTCAGAATTTAATACAGTTTATTGTCATAGTGGATGGGAAACATATGAAGGTTAAGCAGGTCAAGTAATCAGCTTATGAGTTGTTTCTGGTAGCCGGACCCCTATCAATAGTAATTAGCAGTGTTCATTGTTTTTTGGGGATGTCAGAAAAGACAAAGTTATATGTAAGATAAAAGCATAAATAAAGAGTAGTAAGTGGCATTGAAAGTGGAGGACTTGGAACAGAGCAGTAGTAGTGTCAGGTAAGACATAAAGGGAGCCCTGGAGGTGAAACACATGCAGGGCTGTGGGTTGTTTTGTTCATTTTTTTTGGAAAGAAAGGAGAACTTGGAAGAGGAGCTTCACAGGAGTATATGGTAAGGATAGTGCCACAAAGCTAATCTTGTAAAAAGCGTGTTGTTATGCTCTGGAAAAGACAAAAAAAAAAAAAAAAAAGGAGAGAGGAAACAACGACATTAGAAAATCTGGAGGGGAAAAGATTGTATAAGCTGAGAAGGATGGGCAATTTTAGTATTAGTCTAAAGGGAAGCAAGGGGAGTATTTCCAAAGGAGATACGGAGAAGGAAGCAGGTCAACTTAGATGTATTGTAGCTAGAGAGGGTAGAGGGAACACTTCCCTTTGATTGTTACAGTCCTGTAAGTGATAAGAAAGGCTGTAGGAAGAAGTCTTTAGTTCTTTAGTGAAAGAGAAAGGAAAGATTTGAGGAGGGAAGCTGAGTTCCATTTCAGAGGTATTAACATTTGAATAGACAGTCCAGAAACCTTTCGCCTGCACATCTACAAGGAGGCTAAATATTGTGTACAAGCTGGCCAGGAGGCTAGAAACATAGGTTTGAATTGGTATAAATAACATAAAAAACTCAGGCAGAATCTGATACAAGAAGAGACTGAACCGAAGGCATTATATTTCCACCAATACACAACTTTTCTCTCTTCTTTAAATATTCCAGCCAACAGCACCGTTGATGCCTTAATGGAACGTCCTTTTCATACAGCATACACAACAATTGATCTTTCTGCTCTCCAATTTATTAATTATAAATATTTGTAAATTATTTATTATTTAGTTAAAAAAAAAATGCTTGTTTAGAGCAGCTGATGAGGTGCTGAGTTGTTATAGTGCCATTAATGAACAAACCATAAAACAGAAATTTTAATGTGCTGAATACTGAACAGGGAAATTTAACTGTTCAGTCACTTCAAAAAGCTATTGGGCGTTTGAGAAAGAACTTACATAATTCAAGTGGTAAATTCTTGTGGTATTCACAAAGGTACATTTAAAAAACAAAAGTTAAGGGAGTACAGTGGTGAGATAACCATGTGTCCAACAGATGCTTGTCAAACTCATGTCAGTCTAATGCCTACCTAATGTCACATTTGTCTACAACTATGCTGCCATGGTATTTGAGATGTGTTGTTCCCTGTTCCAGGAGCAAGGGTGTCATCCTTAGAAAGCCTCTCTGCTAACAACCTGTAAATGTTGACAGCTTGCAATCAACTTCTCTGAAGAATGGAAACACTGAAGAAAGATTGCTTGCAGTAGATGAAGTAGGTTTAGCCCTGAGGAACAAATCAAGGATGCAAATGGAGTATCATGCTTTCATTTTAATTTCAGAGAGGAATGGCCTCTCCTCTGGTCATTGGATATGTTAAAAGGTGGAATAGAATTTTGAGCAACATAGTGTTATTTTGGTGTTTGAATACTCAATACCGAACACAGCCAAAAGGGTGGGTCACTTCTAAAAGGGAGAGAAGTGGACCATGTGCAAATCACCTGAGTCCTTTCTGCCCCTAGAACCTGTGCTGCTGTTATTCTGTATTTGGTTTTCATGGCAATGTTTTGGTAGGGTGGGGGGTGGTACAGGGGTGGCTTCTGTGACAAGCTGCTGGAAGCTTCCACAATGTCCAATAGAGACAGCTCCAAGATGTACCTGTCACTGGCCAAGGCTGAGCCCCTCAGCAACAGTGGTAGCCTCTGTGATAATGTATTTAAGAAGAGGGAGGTGAACCCTGCAGCCAAAGAGAGGAGTGAGAATATGTGAAAGAAACAACTCTCACATAAGCAAGAGTTCAAAAAGAGAAAGACAAAAAACCCCACCCATCTTCTTTATACAGATGATGGAGCATCCAGTTAAATCTTGTAAAAAACATTCTTACAAACAGTCCTTAATTATACTACTTGCTGTTCGTTTAGGATATTCAGTCCTTGATTTCTTTTAGTCAAATAAGATGAAGGCCCTTGAGGGCAAGGTGAATAAGGGTGCATTTACTGTTGTAAGGGGATAATTTGTGTGTAAGCAGCTGTTGTGTTTCTTAACAACACGGGTTATCTGTGAGGCAGAAATGTTGCAGCTTCCCATCCTTGGTAAAAAGTATTGCTACAAGCAAAGAATGGATGAGTGGAACTTTGATTGATAGATTTAATGATGAAATTCTGCAGTTCACAAGGAAGTATTTTAAGCTCAGTCATCATTCCTCTGCTTCCTCACAAGGATGCACCAAAGAGGCAATAGTACACTTTAAAAATATGATTCCAACTGCTCAGAAGGAAGCAGGGTCTCTTTATTTCCCCCCCAGCAGCTGCAAGGTTTATATGCAGAGATAAAGCCATCGTATCACATAAGCAAAGGAAATTTGTAGAAACGCACTTCAGCAGCATCTCATCACAAGCAGCACAGCTTTAGCTGCATTTCACAGCTGATGTATTAATGTCTGTGGTTCCAAATGCATAAAGCACATACCATAGGCTACTCCCCCTGCTCTGCCAGTCTGTACTGTCTTTTAACTCTGCTTCTTCCTCAGCTCAGTCACAGGTTGAGCTTTGAGAGCTGCTCTACCAGCTCAATCAACTATTTCTTGCAGGCTGTCTACAAGGTAGTACTCCCAGGTTTTCCCTTTTTTTGGCATTATTATATGCCATTTCCACTGACTTTGTTAACCACTTTTCATCCTATATCATGCTATGAATCATGTGTTGCTCTCTAACTGCTACACTATCTACAGCAGAGCAGCGATCTCCAGAATTTTTGATCTTGCATTCTTATCCACAAAAAGTTTTTGAGCTTACATCTCCTATAAACGTATATTTATTTATTCCTGTCATTTACATGTGCTATTGTACTAATATGTTGCATTACAAAATGTACACAAAACCCCAGAATTTTTAAAAGGATGAGATAAAGATGACAAACAGTATTTTAAAAGAATTATTTATTTACATAGCAGTAAAGCTATCTGAACTCATCCTTAAAACATCACTTTTGCGTTGAAGGAACAGATTAACTTTATTTATATTTTTTTAACATATCTGCTAGGTAGCATATTACTGAGAGCCACCTGTAATCTCAGAAAAGGTCAGAAAATTTGGAACACTTCTATTTTTGTCAAAGAAAATTATGTAATAATTTAGCTCTTTTAAGCACTTTCCCACAAGATACCCAGAGAACTTTTGTGTGGTACAAAAGAATTTCACAGTCACTCCCCACCCCATCTCATTAAAAAATATTTTAAAGACACTACTGTTTTAAAGTCTTCTTTTTAAAAAATGAACGGTATCCGTGACATCCTCTGGCACTTAGAGCTCTTCTGGCTTCAACTACTTTGCTGCAACAGCTTGCTGTGAATGATGTGGTGAGCAATTTTATGTGTGGTACTGTCTTTGCAACCTTACCCTAGAATCTGGTTTGTTTTTTTTTTTTTAATTCCAGTCAAAGCACCTACTCCAAGTGATTACACTTGCACAGTTTTTTCCATAAGACATTAGTTTAATTAAAAAAGTCATTTAGGGTAGAAAATACATATTATCTGGTATGTCTTTCCATTAGTGGCTCATAAAACCCACAGTGGTTCTTGTATTTCATTATTGAAATAGAATCTAGCAAATACCATAATCTGAGAAATGTTAGAAACATGTGTACTTTTACCCAACTGCAGAGCAAATGTTCCAAACTGCATAATTTGTTTGAATATGTATTCAAATCTTCATCAATGCTCCCTATGCATCTTCCATGAGTATTTACTGACAAAGAAAATCATTTTAGTTTGTCACCATGTTGTCTGCCATGTATTATTCCAGACATTTTTACTGTAGCAGGAGGAGTGTTTCGTGAATCATATGTGGCTTTTTTTTTCTTTCACTTTTAAGAAAGAAAACTCTTACTGCTAAGCAGTTATCATTAAGTCTTGTAAAGTGCTAGTTTGAATATCGCATGAGTTGAAAAAAGCTGAAAAAAGTTTGTCTTCATGTTCTGGATACTTAGTTTTTAAATGTCCTGCTAATTGTGGTTACTTCATATTATCAGTAGTTAATATCTCAGGGCACAGTATACATTTAAGGCAAGGCTCATTGTTAATACTGTGGATGAAAATCCATATTTCAAATAAACCTTTTGATAATTTCATAATTTTTTGGCCTAGTTCTTGTTTCAGATCTGATTAGATTGTAACTTGTGGCTGATGAAGATTTCATACTAGCAGTAGAAGTGTCAGCTCTGCCATTTTCTTGTTCACTTGTGCTCACGTTATCAATCTCACCCACAGCCTGTGGTTTCTTTGCAGGAATCTTTTTTAAGCCATTTGTCCATTTTGTGAGAGTTAGTTTAGTTAAAACTAGATAATATAATCCATAAATCCACTTAATCAGGCACAGATAAGCTGCAGTATATCAGAATACACTGGAAGTGAGTGAACAAGGATGTTACTTTGAAACCCCACCATGCTGTGGAGCACCCACTCTTCCTGTTGGACTTCTCATACATCGTATGTGACACAGGACTCTCTGACATAGTGGCAGTAACTTATATATACAGCTACAGATGCTGTCAAAGAACCCTTGCCTGAACAACAACAGATGACAAATAATATAGCTATGAAATAAATACCAATTGATGCTGCAAAACTTTCAGTTTATATCAATCACTCCAATGCTTATTGATTAATGGTGTGTTTTCCCAGACCATATTTGTCGGTATTTGTCACGTCAATGAATGAAGTATTCTCTTAGTACAAGGAAAAAATAGATCTTTTAGAGGAGCATTTGCTGACCTTGTGGGTGAAGGTAAAAGTATTGGGTAAAGTAGGTTGAAACCAGCAAGGTTTTGTGCCCTTTGGACTTGCAAGGGGTTCTGCACCGGGGAAAGGGGGGAGGTTGGAGAAGCAAGGCTCTTTCTAGATCTCAATAAGAAGACCAGACAACAAATGCCTTAATAAAATAGCTGTTTCAATAAAAGTAAACATTTCAATAAGCATTAAAAGAGGAATATAGATAATGAATAAATATTACATTCCTTCAGCTCCTGGGAACTCTGTTTTTGTACAGCACTGTACAGACCCCGGGTGTATTTTCCTGCAGTGAGTTGCCCAGATACTGCAGTGAGTTGCCCAGATACTGTCTGTGGAGAGGTTCCTATCTCCCTCCTGTGCTGTGGTGCTTTTATTTTGTGTAGCAAACAGAATCATGTATCTTCTCCTGACAGGTAGGGAAGTTATCTCTGTGATAACACCCATCAGCACAGGGTGCTCCAGCAGCTTCCCATGCATTGTCTGCTCCAGCAGCTTCCCATGCATTGTCTGCTCCTGCTAACATATGGACTTCTCAAGCCCTGAGTATGAGACCCAACAGAGAAGACATATCCTGGTCAAGATCACTAACTCCCCAAATAAAACAGCTTCTGCAAGGCTCCCAGTACACTAGGTAAGAGAAATCTATATCCCTAGGCAGAAAATGTGGCTTGTATCTGGAGTTTCCATCTAATATTAGACAGAAATAGAAAATACTATGAAACAGATAGAGATGATGGAAGCAATAAAATATTTTTCACAGTTCAAGATTCAAAAAAAAAGACCATGCAGTTCTTTAGATTGTTGGAAGATGAAGAGGGTGGGCACACTTGAACTGTAAGACTGTAGAGGATCATAAAGAT
Source organism: Todiramphus chloris collaris (assembly GCA_025345505.1). NCBI lineage: Eukaryota > Metazoa > Chordata > Aves > Coraciiformes > Alcedinidae > Todiramphus > Todiramphus chloris. The sequence continues at coordinate 3,195,154 of JANVCC010000033.1, read as the reverse complement.
TTAATATAATGAAAGGTAGTTAGCTGTTGTATTCTCAAAGTGAATACTGCACAACATTTAAAAATTCATCCAGTTAAAAAGAACAAAAATTTCTATGAGATATTCCTATGCATAGGTCTTCAGCTCACTTAGAAAAATAAACTGAATTGTGAAGAGATCTCCAAAAAGGCAAGAGAGACACATTCAGTAGTTTCAGGTACCTATATTAAAAAGAACAGAAAATATCTTCTTCAGCTAACAGACAAACAATAGAGGAGTGCATTGTTTTCCAGAACTTGAGAAGCAAATGTGACTTTTGTATCCCTTCCAGGTATAACTGGGCAAGACCTCTATGACTAGCTCTCAGTAAAGTCAATGAATGTTAATTTCAGCCAAAATCTAGTTATTGCTTTGATTAATTTTGTTCTCATCAAAGACTCCAGAAGGAATTTATTTTTTAACAGTCTGTACATAGGTATTAGGGGCCCGAGAAACCAGTGAGAAGATTTTGAATTACTCATTTATCAGCATAATTTGACTTACTCAAAGTTGTGGAAACCTAGGAGGAAGAATGTAAAACAGGAGATTGGAATGTGAAACCAGTGTTTTTCAACCTGTTGAGGATTGTATGCATGGACTAAAGACTGGAGTATTGCACTGTAAATAAAAATATCTATAATTCACACCCACCCACAATATATATCTCTCTGTATGTGTTTATAAATACACCTTTCTAAATTTCTATGTCACTGGCAAGTGAGAAGAAGATTATTTTGAATATTTATAGACCAGTGTTCTAATAAGAAAGCATAGATAACTTTGGAATTTGCTTTAAAACTTGTAGGGAAAAAAGGCTGTGATATCATTATAATTATAAATGGGCAATATTCAGTTCTTAACGGGTGCTGTACAGAAGGTGGTGTACTATTATCTTTATGAAATATTGATTACAGAACTAAAACTTACTGGTAAGGTAAGTATCATGCTATTAAGTTTCTTGTGTGTACATTTGTTTGGTATTCTAAAAGTGGCAATTTCATAAAACAAAAAATCATTACATTTTGACACCAATGGAAAAAAGATAATGGGATGAAGCCATAATTTCACTCAATTCTGCATCCATTAACATATCACTAAGACTAAAGGTTGAAGAGTTTACCCTTTTTCTGCTTTTAATGTTTTTGTACATGGTAGTACATCTGTGTTCATTGTAGATCTAGGAAGCAGGTTTTGATTTGTTAAATCCTCATTCCGCTTTTACATAAGGTTCTGCCTAGGTGTGATGATCTCAGGTCTGAATAAAGACGTGCCATCAGTGATTTGGGATGGGAAGCCAATTGTTCTGTTCCTTGGGTATTCTTTACATTGTTTCTACAATCATTTCTCCAGATATAAAAAATATGAGGATAGCATTCCAGAAACAAACATAAGCTCATAATCTCCTGGCATCTTAGAGAAGAGGTCAAGATTTCAATTCACTTGTTAAACATTGACTTTGCTCTTTGAGTTCTCAGTTATAGTTAACCTTTATTATTTTGCAACATTGTGGAGAATATTGATAGAGCAACAAACATACTTTTAAACAGTTGTCCTTAAACAAGTGTTAGATCAGTTTCCAGGATTTTCTGGAGACCTCTTTAATTTGAGATGGTTTTATCTCCCTCTGTAATTGTACTGGCCATTTGATAACATAAAGCAGGAGGGACATATTCCCGGGGAAAAATAGAGAACAGTCTCATATCCTGAAAATTTCATGGGTGGATGAAATGTGGCATAGGACACTCTAACATGGCTTTAAAGGCGGAAATAATTGCATTATATAGAGAGTTGTCAGTTCTTTGTTGTCTTTGTCTTGAGAGATAATAGAGCATTTGCCTGAGGGCTGTTTCCTGGGGATTTGTCTGTTCAGCAGCTTCATTGCCTCAGAAGACAAAAATCTACCAGAGTAGATGTTACTTCCCATCCATGTTGAAAAATAGCTGTGTGACACCAAAGGGATATGGGAGCACTGAGGAAAGCTCTCTTGCATCTTACTGCTGAGTTCTATGGACAAGCACATACAAATGCAGTTATGTACTCAGGTCTGTGGGTGCCAGTGTTTATTTTAAATGAGTTTTCAATTTATTTGAAATAAATGCTAGCACTGTGAAATTCTGTATTAGAGACCCTACAGGAAGTGACAGAATATACACTTTGCAGTTTAGGGTAGAGCAATTTCCTTCATCTCCAGTCAAGAATTTTAGCATTTTAGGATAAATGTCAAATTTGTTGCATAATTTTCTGGAGTGGATTGCGGTAGTACTCTGTGTGAGTGTTACAAGAGGTTATGCTACTTCTGTTATAGTCTGGCATGTTCTCAGAATCACTTGTAAGAAAACTCCCTCCTATGTGCTATATAGGGCAAAATTTTTGCCTTTGTACAGAAAACCAAAACTGACTTGGATGAAGCCAGAAGTCATTTTCTCTCCATTGTGTTATCTCAACTGCCTAAACTCAGTAGTATTTTATAGAAGCATGAAGGCAAAGCAAAACCTCCAACATATACAAGTTTTCTCATATCATATGTTCTCTAATGCTTTGAATCTGATTTTCTCTGTGTGTAACCTTTGTCTTCTTTCCAGAATCCTTGTAGCTCTGAAATAGATGTCTGGGTTAAAAAATTATCTTTTCAGAAACAAATGAAAAAGTGCTAGAAAGGATCTATCGTAGAAAAAGGCAGGGAGAACCTAAAGGTTGGTAGAAGGATGCATTCAAATTGCAGTCCAACAAAAACAGCATCTAAGGATTTAGAGATTCTGGAGGATAGTAGCTCCATCTTGTAATGATCTTATAGTCCGGGAGAAATCAGAAAATAACCACATGTTTGTGACAAATCTATTGAGATTACAGAGCTGAATTGAACTGGAGCCCTTCGGGTTTGTCTCTGGAAAACCAGGTCTCCTCTATTTCATCTTAAAAAAAAAAGGTGTCTCTTGCTACAATATTTAGGGCTTACAAACGTAGACCTGAAATTCCATGCATCAGTGGTCTTTTTGTGGTTTTTGGACTCTTCCTTCACTCAAGATGAAAGAAAAATCCTTCTCTCCCAAGAGGTCACACTGAGGGTACTTTGTTCTGAGTAAACTGGGTATAAGAAATGATAGCATTTTCTTCTGTCTTTTAAAATCTAAGTATCAATAAATAACTTGTGTCTTAAAGAAACCAGACTATCCATTTTATAATTGCTTCTGGGGTAAGTAGAGGGCTCACCAATGGCACAATTATCTGAGAAGGAATTGGTGATAGCTGTCACCTGTTGGAGACAGAAATAGAAGATGACAATGTGCTCTCCTTACATCAGTACTTACACAATGCTGGCTTCAACTTGCCATCCCTAATAATAAGAAAGGCTCTAGTGGCAGTATATCTGCAGGTTCTGGATTTATTAGGTAAGACCCAAGTGTTAAAATCCAAAAATTATTAACAGGAGCTGAGAACCTGTAGCCTGAAAGTTTCACAGTTGTTTGGGGATATTTAAGGAGTGGTCACATCTACCTAGGGGAAATTTTGAAGAAGTTTGTCTCAGGCTTCTCCTGAGGTTGGCTCAGGTTTAGAGCTAGGCAGTGAATAAATTTTGCATAGACTATGACAACATGCCAGCTTTGCTTTCACATTTCTTGTCTTTTTTTTTTTTTTTTTCTTTAATGCTGCCAGCAGCTGCAGTGTGCCCTCTGCAAAGGGAGTACCTAGCTCAGATTAGCCCAGTAGAAGCAGAGACAACCTTTGGCTTGAAAAAGTCATGATCAAATTATCTGGTACTTACTTACTCATAGAAAAAATAATTGACTATCCCTGGGTTGGGATTTCCAAACCAGCAACAAGGGAACAATAAGCACTGTGTTGGGATAGCTATTGAATTACCTTTTTTCCCCCTATTACTTTTTTTTTTTCTTTTTCTTTTATCCCACGCAGAATTTCTACTAGTAGGAAAAAATACTGTGTTTTGGAAGGCTTTATGGTTATTGTATGTCCACCATTAGTTGAAGTCCTCTGAGGACCAACCATCAAATTGATTTTGGGAAGGCTTGCTGATGCCTTTCCTTCTCTTTTAGACTGACTCTTTCAGTAAAGTTGTCATTCCACCCCCAAGTGCAAGCACTACTTTCATCGCTTGTAGGTTTTGGTACACATGTAATATCAGGTTTTTTGTAAAACAAAGAGTAAAGGTATGACTACTTAGGACTGTTAAATATACCAAAGAATATTTTGTAAGAGGCAGAGGTGTGAAAGCCTAGGCCAAATTCCTTCTCATGAATTTATACTTTATTCTTCTAAACCTCCCCTTTGAGGTTTCATTTAGCTATAGGCTACTTATTTTCAGATCCTAATATTGGGCTTTTATAGTTGCTGTGCTGCATTTCTGAGAACACACATAAAGGGTGAAAGATGCTTTGGAGATGCAAGATATTGCAATTAGCAAAAAAAGAAAAGGCCCAAAACCTGAAATACAAAATGACAAATACTTATCTTTGTCTCCAGCCAATTATAGCTTCCTTGGATCAATATTTTGTACAACCTGTGAGAAGTAGACATGTTCTAGACCATCAGCCATTTAGCTGAAGAGAAGTTGTGGTGTTGCCAGCACCCTGCCTGTGCGTAACACAAATACGTAATAACAGTTGTGATTATTTATGAAGTCACGTGTGTGAGAGCCAGACTGACGGCTTTACTCATTTAGCAAAGCTCTGGAATCTCACCTTGAAATTCTTCATCTGCAGAGATGCTGAGCTGCTGTGTCCTTTCATTTGCAGCCTCGAATTGCAATCCCAAGAGGGACTGTAGAAATCCACACTCTATGAAATTTATTAATACCTCAGCTTGTACCTGTCAGAAATTGTCCCTGGATTGCCTGGGGGCCCCTGGGGTTCTGTTGACTACGTCCCACTTTTTCTCTAAGTCTTCAAAGGAAGAAGGGAATATCAAACCAATACACCGCAAAGCAACATTCTGACACATTTTTTCTGTCTTTAAAAGTGTAGATCCCTAATTCATGAGACTGCATAATTATATATTTGCTTATGAATAATACACTGTGTGGGTTTTTGTTCCCAGTTCTCCACCTCCTTTTTCATTCTTGTTTGGATGCATACTGTAATTGAGCTGCCTCCCAGAGGGGCATCACAACACCCCACAACCCACTGTGAGAAATCCTCATGTCTTGCTTACACCCTATTTCCCTCCCACACCTCGGCTCAGAGAATTTAAAGAGCCCTCATTAATTAACACTGAACCTTGCAGGGTATGCATGAATCACAGCAGCTGTGGTTAGGGACTGAAATTTAATTAGAAGCACATATTAGGTGATTTTTTTGAAGTTTCAAACTGCAAGAGGTAGGAAGTTAGCTGTAAGTATGCTTCTGTTTACGAACTGGGGAGGACGTAGCTAGGTGTATGATGATGCTGGATTTCAAAGTCAGAAAAGACAAAGACAAAGCTAGCAAAAGGTATCTTGCCTTTTCAAAGTCACTTCAAGGAAGGTTTTGCCAAAATGATTCATGAGGTTTACTACTGCTATTTAGAACCTGACGCTGACTGCATCAAAATCTAATGAGAATGCAGTACATGGAAAGCAAGAATTTTAAAAAATAAGCACAGGGAAATATTCCAGTAATAATGCAGCATAATGTTACTATCTTTCTGTCCTAGTATTTTGAATAAGACACGATGGTCAAGTGCTGTAATGCCTTTTTATAGAGGGTGGAGGTGCACACAATAGATTCAAAGACTCGTTTGTTAGAATAAAACCATGCTCTGTCAGATTTAGTGACAACACCTGTGTCTTGCCCAGCTTTCTCTTACTCAGAGTACTGTCATTTCATTAGAGTGCTTTATACCTTCGTTTTGGTGTTATTGGCATAATAACAATTTCTTTTTTATAAAAATAACACTCCTATATTTGAGATAGTTACAAAAAGTACAGGCAAATTACTTGAGAGCATGTGGCTAGTGCCACTTGAAGTCAAAAAGCAACATTATATGATAGCAAAGGGTGGCAGAGGTAGGTAGGTTTAGAGATAACACATCTTCCTTTAAAAACAGTTGACCAAAAGACCTGCTGAATTTTAACACTTCCTTTGGCATAGAGTCAGAGGATGGAAATAATGGGAAAGAGCTATGGAAAGAAAACCAATTCAGTCGTAGTGTGAGATTCAGCTTACATATCCTTAGCTATCTGAGATCTTACGTTTTAGCCCAGTGGTGTTTTCTGAGTTCTGTTTATAGTCAGTACAGAGGTATAGGTGCTTCCAGTGAGCAGGTTGTGCCATCAAGATAACTGAGTTGACTCTCACTCCAAAAGTGATACTATTCACTACTGAGTATGAACGATTCTTGTCAACTAACTTTGAATAGGTGTCTGAATCTTAGTATCTAGGACTGGAAGAGGAATCCCATCTTTCCATATGGAGAAGGTATTGAAGAACCCGTCCAGCTGTAGACAGTTAATTGTTCAAAGTGATGCACTTCATTTTTGTGTATATCTCTTCCATATTGCACTGAAGTGTATGTGCAACTATAGACAATGTATGCCTGTCTGTAATCTTGGTAGCTTTCAAAAACTAAAGAGAGCTTATATTGCCTTGTGTTCATACAAGCAATTCCTAAAGCAAATGCAAGTACATGAAGTATCAGTGAGACTCAGGATGGAGCAGTAGTTTGAATTGCTAGGAAGTCATGAACATTGGAAAAAATGTGCTGACCTGACGTATAGGTCAGATTATGCTATAATTAAGTTCTACATTGCTTGGGTAAACATTTCCTGTTTTAAAGTGATGTTTGGTGTTGGTATGTGCTTTAAGAATCTATAAAGTTCCATCTCATTTCAGTAGCAATGCGGTTCATCTGAACAGATAAATCAATGAGTCATGCTTGCATACTGTGAGCATGGTATTTACAATTCATGGTGTGAGGTTCTGGTACTCACCATATCTCCCATACAGGATTTACTCCCCCATGCAGTAAGAAGTTTTACATTTTCTGGAACCACTTAAGGAGATGGATAACTTAACATTAATATTAACAGTTTTTATGAAAGTGAGTTGAGTTTTCATTTGACAGCAACCTCCACAATTTAATAATTTGGACATCAGTTGTCATCTCCTTACTTTCAGTATGTTCTAATTTCTCACAGCTACCCTTCTCAGGACGATCAAGGGAGAAGTTTTATTTAATTCTAAAATTCTTAAGATTTGCACTTGGTTAAAGCTGTGGAGTATTTAATCTATGATAAAATCAAGTGCCATAAAAAAAATGCAGAATGACCACAGATCTCATTGGAACCATCAGCTGTGCCTTTCCAAAGGCACAAGCAGGGCAAGTGGCTTGAAATCAAACAGGGTCTATGAAGGAACAGACACATTCTCAGAATGACCATTAAGATTTGACTTGGCTATCCTCTGGGATGTAGCAATCCTGGCTCTGTGAATTGAGTTGGTGTAATGAGCTGACTGCTGAAGTTAAACAAGATTTTTGGAGACTGGGCAGAAGCAAGCATAACTGTCAATCCTGATGGTATTCTTTTCACCTGTATTTCTTCCATCACTACTGGTGTTTTTTTCCACTTTAACCTTGTTGTGAAATGCTCACTTCCATTTTCCTGTGGCAGGTCTTAAATAATAAAAACACATGTACAAACACACACACAAAAAACTAACAGGTAAATGTGAGCTTTATATTAATTTCCATTATAAATATGGATGCTATATTTAGTTTTGTGCAACCTTGTTTAATCCAACAAACTATGGTAAATTTGAAGAGAGCTAAAGTAAAGATTATTCTAGAGGCTGCAGGTAGATCCTGAAGCTACCATTCAGACCTATTAAAGCCAGATACCTAAAAATCTTGTCTTGGTTTCAGATCTGACACAAAATTAGGGCTTCAAAATGGTGTTCAGTGGTACCATCTTGTTGAAGATACATTTAAGACAGATGGTAGAACTGACGTTCCAACTGTGCTTATGTTCTTTAAATATCTCTGCGTGTTTTCCACAGCAGAAGGTGTGCTAGCCCTGCTTCCTTGGCCCAGTTCATATGGGGCTGTAATCACTTGGCACCTAAAATTTAAACCTCTACTTTCCTATTATGGCATTTTTCCGAAGCTAATAGTTTTTTGAGTGGACTGACTTCACAGTGGCAGATTAATTCCCTGGCCCAAAATTGCTTCAATGTATTTTATTCCAAATTTCATTTGTGCTTTCATTTAGTTGATAGCCATTGTGCCATGTCCTGGTTTCAAAGTGCTTCGCAATGCTTTGTGGTGATCTTAGGGCTGTGTCTGTATAGAACGGCAAGTTTTATTAAACAGTAATAATAGTAATGTCTGTACTGCAATATGGATTTTGCTGGAACTTCGATGTGTTATTCTATAACTCTGTTTTCTTCAAAGAATTTATGTGGAGAACAAAAGTGCTGAAAAACTCCTACCACCTCAGTTGGTTGGTGATTTAATCCAATTTTTTTTCTGCTTCTTCCCTCCTCTGGGACTTTGTCTGTCTGTGTTTCCTTGTCTCTTCCATCAGTATATTTTCTTTGTCTGATCTACTGATTACAAAGTCCTGTTTGAAGAGGAATCAAGCATTGCCTGTCCTGCATCCCATTGTGCTGCTCACTTGTATATCACTTCCTTTATGCTGCTGTCCTATCACTGTGCTGAGGTCACTTTCTTGTTGGTCTTTTCTTGTTCTGCCACAGGATAAACTATTACTGTTAGCAGTATCGGTATTATTAGTGTTGATTTTGTTTATTACCTTATTTTGAGGGAGCTCCAGAGAGACAGTCAAAAGCTTCAAAGCAACTTGGGTATGTCTATGCCTCACATTTTGAATCCTGATCCTTCTTTCCTCTCTATACTTTGTCCCCATTTATTGGGTATGTTAGATATTATATCATTACAAAGAATGAAACAGGAAAGTCCTTTTTTATTAATTGCAGTGCTTTCCTCTGTTCATACTGTGTTGTCTCTAAAGCGCATCCTGGAACAGAGGGGTTTTTTTAAGAGGAGATTTAGATTCTTTTATGGATAAGACACTGGGGGGGGGGTGGTGGTGAGAAAAACCTGCTGGAGGGTGGGTAAGTGTTGTTGGAGTCTGTCCTCTTTTGTTTCCTGCTTCGTATCCCTTTCTCTCTGAACACCATTACCAGTGAGGTGCTCTATTTTCCTCCATCTGTGTGGGTGGGGAAATTGGATGCCTATTTCTATCCCAATGTTAATAGCTTTTTACTTCTGCACCCCAGTGACTATCCAGAGCAGTGTGTGCATATGACAGGAAATGCCACTTGGCAAGCACTGCCATCCTCCTTTACTCTGTTTCTCTTTCTGTTTTGTAGCATTTCAAAAAGGCCAGTTGTATGGTGCTGGCAAACACAATGGAAATCTGGCTGTCCGTTTAGGACATGCCTGCATGGTCTGCCAGAAGGACAATCAAATCCCACAGGCCTTCTACCTACACAGACACAATTACTCAGAAAACAGTGAATGGCACAGGCACAGGAAAAATATCCTAAAAAAGGGGGAGAAAGGAAGAATTTCTGTTGAGTAATGCTGCACTCATCCTGGTCCCTTAACTTTGATCAAGCTGATATAAGGGAATATGGCAAGTGTTAGCTCACAAGATACAGCAGAGAGTTTGGGGCACATGTGTCATTCTGTTTTTTCAAATGTCCTTCCAGCTATTGATTTTGATACTAAATGTACTTTCCTCAGACTTACAGACTTTGGGTTACGTGATGCAACTTAGGATAAGTTACACAGATCTGCAAGGATTGGCTCAAATCCTAGGTAGTGATTTTCTTATAGTATTTTTTCTAAGAGTTTTTGGTTTTAAGAGTAGAAGACATAGAGACCCTCAATGCCATTTGCACTTCTGTCTCTCATTCTTGGATGCCAATAGGTGCCTATAAGAGATGAGCACCTTCACCTAAGATGATTATGTTTATCCCTTATTCAGTACTTATGCTTTTGCTCTACTATTTAAGGAAACAGATGAAATATATGTTGGCCTGTAAATTTTGTCCTTAGGCCAAGGTACTGGAATAGCACCAAGAAATGAGCAATGTATCTTTGGGGCAGTGATGTTAGAGATAAGAGATGGGAGGCTATTTTCCTGGCACAAGAACTTCTAGGATGAAGTAATAGATAGAGGTAATGCTTGTGCTTATATGATATCAAACCCTATGCCTTGCAAAGTGAGTGGAAAATAAGAGAGAGTACATCCCTGCTCAGGACCAGTCTAGGAGAACTGAACAGCAGGTAACCATGCTGCTAGCAGAGAAAGTGAGAACGCTTTTTGGATTACTCATGCCATTGTGGGAAGAAGAGTAGAGAAACAGCTGGTAAGCTGTCAGGTTGATCTTAAGAAGTAAATGTGAAATGTCTTCTCCTGGTACATTAATAACAAGTTATTTGGATGAAGCTACGGAGTCAGACAAAGAGTAGACAAGGCTATTGCACCTGCTATTAGCCCTTTTTCTCTTTTCAGTATCAATATATGTCAAATGTCCTGTTTTCTTCTTACCAACTCCAGTAAATTCATCCTCAGCCATACTGTCTCCCAAGCCTATTCAGATCATAATTTCACCAGGTTCTTAATTTAATCTGAGAAAATGGTTAGACTGGTGCATTCTGCTGAATGGGACATAGATCAGTAGAGGACATTCAAACACATAGTCATTCCAAACAGGTCTGGGGTGTGTATGGAGCACATCTGTAGATACAGACGTTAGATTAGGGACACTTATGTGGTTTATCCTTTCCCCTTGCCATTTCCCTATCCCTAGATTTATTAATAATAACGTGAAGCTGACTACCGCTGTGAGGGAAGTGTGTCTCTTATTTTGTTTTTCATTTCCTTCTTTCCTTTTCTTTCATTCTTTCTGATCTTTGAATTTTTCATCTTCTCACAGTGTGCAGGACTAAGAGGGATATGTGTGGCCCAGTACTGATTTTGTGTTAGTAATATTCCTTCTTTTTGCACACTGAGATCATCCCTGCCGGTGACACATTGACTTTATTTTTATCCCAGCAGGGGCAGATAAAAATGTAATGAACTTGCTCTGGTAAGGAATGAATTCTTAAACTCACAACATTTGCACAAGTACAAATGCTTGTAGCAAGGGCAACACAAAAAAAAAAAAAAAAAAAAAAAAAAAAAGCAGGAGCTGCTTTGCCTTTCTCTCTTCTACCTTACTTCTGAGCTGCCCCATGTCTACTTAAACTAGATTGTATCCCAAAGTGAGTTTGCTGCCCTGTCTGTGTAGTTTGCTTTTAAGTCTAATTATGTCAATAGGGAGCTCTCAGGGTTGGAGGAGGAGTCTTCTTTTTGTGGCTTCCATTCCTTAAATACGTTTTCTGCTTTTTACATATTTAACTCATGGACATGCTGGCAAAATCCTTAGAAGTTTTTTGTTCCTCCTACATGCTCCATCCCTCTGACAGATTTTATTCTCTGCATCACAAGTTGTTACAAAACACTTAATGCAATGTGAATACTGCTTCCATTGTTTGCATCCCCCACAAAGCCAAGCAGGCTGTTCCTTTGTCTTGCCTGGAATGGCATCCACTGAGAAATGAACACACTTAGCTTGTGCTTTGAGCATCTTTGCCACACTGATGTAGGGCTGTGCATGGCTTTGGTATGTTTGACACGAATCACCCCTCTGTCAGAGACATGTCACAATCTGGAAAAACCTGAGTTGAGTTTGAGCAATGATTCCTTTGTAATCAAATAAAAAATGAAAGGAGGTTAAATAAGCACTTCAGCTGTGTACATCTTGTCAAAGTACTATCAAGGGCAAAACTGGATTGCATTGGAATGCCGTAAGTGTTATTCTTTGAACCAATGTGCCTCTGGGTGTGTTGTAGGATCTGGGGTAGACAATTCTACAGTGACCTCCTCACATGCAGACATATCTGTGGACATATTTTTCAAAGTCTGTCCCTTTAAGGGATATCACTCCCAGATTAACTTGTGTTCTGCTGCTGTTCAGTGTCTGCCAAATTTTAATGTCAAAACTTGCTTGTGCTGGAAATAGGGAACAACAGAGCAGAGGCTTCAGAAAAAAAAAGCTACCCACAATAAATCCCAGAGTATTTCAAGTTTTCTGCCTGAGTGGTTTTGCTGTGTCCCTCATTTAGGATCTTCGTCCCATGTTATATCTCATATTTAGGCCTTGACAGGTTGAGATACACACAGAGGGGCCTTTTTTTCTTGGTGTTTCCAGTTAATTTGGAACTCAGCAACACATATGCAGTTATTAGTTATTTTCAGCCTGGATTTCTTTACATCTGTCAGCAGTAAATTTAATCTGCTATTTTGTAGACCACTTGCATAGAACTCCTACTAAGAAATAACTTAAATAATTCTGTACCAGCTGCAGATTTGTTTACTTACTATCTATCTCTGTTTCCAGACCACTGCCAATTATGTGAGATGGGGCTCCTTAAGAAGAACTTCTCCATTGTTTTCTTTGTCTTATTGAAAAAACAAACAAACAAACCCCAGAATTTTCTTCCATTTTTTACTGTATTTTTTATTAGTTTCTGAGTTTTTACAGCACTTTTTCTCTTATTATGATTTTTATAGTGCTTTTTAAAAAGGCTCTTTGAAATTCTGTCTGACACCTGTTTTATTTGGTGTTTTGTCATATCTTTGTAGATCCAGAGTGCCCTAGTACATTTGGTTGCTTATAGAAAAAATATTTGATTTATATTATCATAGTTTAATAATCTGTGACATTTATTTCTGTTATGTGTTATTTCTTATTACATTTCTGACAATGAAGTACAGTTTGCAGGCACTTCATCCTCAGGAGCATCATGCATATCCTAAAAACAAACAAACAAAAAATTAACACCCCACACACACAACCCTAAAAACAAAACAAAACCAACCAACCAAACAACAAAAAAACACAAAAAAACAAGCAAAGAAAAAAAAGTGGGTATATGTTACCTTACAGTACTGTGGTTGTTGTACTCTGTAGGATAATTTATTAAAGGTTGCATCATGATTTTGGTAGGAAATCAACTTTGCTTTTAAGAATTGAGTACATAAGTAACTGTTTTTAGGATCACCACAGTTTTTATTTTATTCTGTGAATAATATATATTAACTATGCATGTATCTTTCTGTAGATACCACAGTTCTTCACAACTATTTATGGAGTAAACTGCACAACACTCCCATGAAATGGTAGTACATTACTTTTTTTGTAAGAACAGGGAAAATCCAGACCCGATAACATCCCTTTTGTGCTCCAATGCAGTACCTTTGTGGTGAGCGGTAGACTAAAGATTGTTAAATTTTCTTTCCAAGTTACCATTTTAAGGATCAAATCTAATAGGGGAGATCCTTGTGATTATGTTATTGCTCTAGATGTTTAAAATCAGCTGGAGGGTCATTTGAACCCAAGTTGATTGCGTTCAGAGAGGAGGGAGTATGCACACCCGTCATCAGCAGTGACAGTAGGGGAGTTAAGTAGCTTCTCCAAAAATGAATTAGGTCTCTTCTGCCAGTGGTCTGAAGCCCTTAAGGCTAAACCAGACCTTCCTTCCTACTTCCTTCTTGTCTCTGAGAAGTGCAAGGATTTGCACATTACAAGTTCTCTTAGGTTGATGGAGGCACAGGAGTGGAATGAATGGAAACTGATTTAAGGGAAGGTGCAATACCAAATGTTAACCACTGAGGGGAAAATTGAGAACTTGAAGTTGTACACCACGATGTGGAGTGATTTATGCTCAGAATTGCGCTCTGCATTAGACTAATACTGTACTGTAAGCAGTGTTCCCTAAAAGTTCATCTGTCTAGGAGTCTAACTGAACCATAGCATCCACCTGGATCTGAAAATCCATGATGGTTGTAAAGCAGAAACTGCATTTTACAGAGAATTTCTGGTCAGAGCACAGATATCACACAAAACACTGTAAAAATATCAAGGAGGCTAGAAATTAAGATGAAAAATCAGAAATTAATTGTATGCCTAGGTTGCTTTTGCTTAACTTTAGAGGTGAGAAGAAACAGAAGTTGCAGAGCTGTGGTAAAAAGCTCTGAATAGACAGATCAGATTGGACAGGAGTTCTATTTTTAATATATTTATTTTTCCATTCTTTCCACTCAAAAGGACTTTGTTTGTGAGACCTACTATGTTTATCACAGGCAGCAACAGTAGATGGATAAAACCAGGCAGGATAATGATTTGATCTCTGAAATGTCTCATTTTGTTAACTAAATTACAGGTTGTGCTGTGGACAGAGACAGCTGGCAGGCAGTGTTGCCCAAGCACCAACCCTTACAGAAACTGAAATATGTACTTGCCTTTCATTACTGCACACGGTGTTATTATCACCATTGCCATCGCGACAAAGTGATGATTATATGTGTCTCCTGAGAGCAGCCGCAGACGGAATGTGTGGACTGAGCAGTGAAACAATCTACCCTCTATCAGGAACTGTTCAGCCTGCAAACAAATCTGCAGATATTTCAGTAAGAGGTCAGACAATTTTTGGGTGAAGTTTGCAGTTGTCTATACATCTTCAATTTTGCGATCCCTGAGCAGTTTACAACTGTTTAATAAAAATATTATTGTTGTCATTTTAAAGACAAATAATTTTGGGAAAAAAATGCTATTATGCTTCCTGCAAGTTACACAGCAAGTCCCTTCCAGCATAAGACATATGATTAAGAACTTCTGACCTGTAGTTCTTCAATTCATCTTTTAAACAATGATTCCCTTCACAAAAACAGACCTGCTGGTTCACAGTCACTGGAGTAAAGGCTCCACCAGCTGTCCCCCTGTGTTTTCAGGAATGGATCCAATGAGAATCTTCCTTTAAACTGTAATAAATCCTGTGAGCAAGAGTGATGCAATGCTTGGAAAAAGGAGCATGAGGGAAGCTGTTCACTTGTCTTACTGTTTAAGTCAACACTTTTATCTAATAACTACAAAGGCTAAAGGAGCTCTTTTTCAATGCATTGTGGTTGAGATGTGTGGGCCTAATTTTAAAAAATCAGGCTATTTACTGTTTATGAAAACAGTATCCAAATCCATAATGAAAGCTTGTAAGAAGTGCCCCTATATTCAGAATACTAGTTTTGAACACAGAATTATCAGCCTTTTCCAGAAGGGCTTTTCTAGGCCAATAACTTTTATCAAGCAAAGCCAACACAAGGAGAGGAAGCATTTCTTGCAAAAGGTTCTTTCTAAGCACTATCAGTTTATTGTATACTTTGGAGCACAAGAGCCTTTATTTTTTATTTCTTTAAAAGAAATTTGCATCCTTAGAAACTGTTGTTATCGGTATGAATGTTAACTCCTAATGTAATGCTCTTATTAATATTTTGTAGTAAGTGCGTGCCTAGATTATGATCGTATGTTGTGTTAAAAAGGAAAGTCAGTTGGTATCTTAGTTTCGTTAGTTGTATGTTAATCAGAAAAAAATTAATCAAAGTGCTTGACTTACCATCTCAGTTTTATACATTATTTTGTATCTTTTTTTTTTTTTTTTCATTTTAAATTTTCCCAGGTTGAAGTATTTCAAGTTTGAGACTTTCCTGTTGCAGAAGTCTCTGTACATCTCTACTAATTTTGGTTGCTAATTGAAATCTAAGTAATTTCCTTAAAACAGTAGGATTATGTTACATGATAGCTATGTTATATCATATTGCAATTTGGTTAAACTTTAGTAAGCAGCGTGGATCATTTTCTGTGCTGCCTAAGTTATTGTTGGCATATGTAACTTTTTGCTTTATCATGCTGGAGGAATATTCAATATTAATCCTCCAGCAGCCAACAGAAAGGGAAGTTGCAGAACTAGCCTTCTGCTGCTAAAAGCAAAAAAAAGGTTTACCTATTTTTATGCAAAAGCTTTACCTGTATTGTGTGTAGACCAGCTAGTGTGACTGTCAGACTGGTGCATGCTGGTTGATCCTATGAGCTATGTTTGGAACTGTGGGTGCCTGACAATTCTGAAATCAGGGCTTCTGCACACAAAGCCTGCCTAGCATTAAAAACTAATGGGTCTGGACCCATGAGTATTGTGGTGAGGGTTCAGGCTAACTAAAAGGTCCCTTCTGTCATGCTGCTTAGCTAATCTGTTTCTATATCTTATTTTCCATTTAACCATAAAATTAATGAAGTGAAAAACAATACTCATCCTCAGAGCTTAGGTATTACCTTAATTAAAAAGAAAATATTTAAAATGACATTGTTAAGGTCAGCATGCCCAAATGTAACCAACTGTAACTTTGAAACACTATTTAAAACATATTTAATTCGGTACTTGTGAAAGTTGCTGATTTAACAATACAGGAAACTCATCTCTGATCAGAAGCACTGTACCTTTAGTAACATGAGTCATTGCATCTGTTCTTGAGCTGTCTCAGGCAGTAGAGCCACTGATCTGTGCTAGCAGTGGTATTTTGGTACATGGCACTGATGCATTTGTGGGTCTACCTCCTCCTTTATTTCCCCCATTTTCCCTTTTCATAGCTTGATGAGAGGCTCTTCAGGAAGGAGCAATTCAGATCGTTGTTCCAACCCTAGTATACAACATAAGTCTTACACTCTACTATAACTTACAAGTGATATACACAAATAGAGCTGCAGAATGTTTTTCTCAAAATTGATTGTCACAGCAAGAAAAGTACACAGAAACCCATAGTCACAAGAGGGAAATGTTCTGAGATGTTAGTGGTCAGGACCTGGTATTGTGGCTTACACCATTTCTGCGAAGTGACTGATCTGGATATACTAGGGATATTCGAGTTCAACAGAAAAGAGTTAATCTTTTTGACAATGAAGAGTGGAAATCTTTGATTTGTGTTGAGTTAGCAAATGCAATGAGGTTAAGTGCAGGTTCCATTTGTGTATCAATACAGTGATAGAAAAGTGGCTTTTGCAAATAAACCACAGGTAAATCTCAGAAGATAATGCAGTATACTCAATCCTCAACTGCTAACAGGGTTAAGAAGACTCAGAGGATCAGTTTAAAGCAACAGTTTTTAAGACAAATGTGTTTCTAGATAAACGTCGGCGAAATCAAAGGAATGGTGCCAGGATTAAACAATGTGCTTCCTTTCTAGTTAGCAGTTGAACTCAATCCGCACAGGTAATCAAAGATCACAGTTCTTTTGTAAATGTTTGGTAGTCCCAGCAAATGAGTTAGTCTCAGCACAATTGATACTGGTTGGAAAATTGATTGCAAGTCCTCAAAAACCAGCTTCTTACTGACCATCTGTCCTGAAAGCCTGAAAAGAGAATGGATTGTAGGGTTTGAATCCCTTTTCTTTTCCTTGAAGCCCTCCCAGAAGGTTCATTGGCATGTAGGGAGTTTTCATTGTTGCTTTTTTCTTGCAGTTGGACGTTAAAAAAAAAAAAAAAGGAGAGAGACTAATTAAGTATTGTGTCTCGCATGTCTATAAAATTGCCCAGAAAAATGTGGATATGCTTGGTGCTTCGTAGGAGACACTTGGCACAGTTCCCTCTCTATTGTCTTGATCCAGATTGAGACACAACTGCTGGGTTTTTTTTTTATTTCCTTCATGAGTTCATTCTTTTATTTCTTAAATGTAGCCATTGCTATTAAAATTTCTCACAAAAGCAGTAAAGCCTCTTTCAAGCTTCCTTCCTATGTCAAATCATTCTGTTGGAGAAATGTTTGCTAGAAAAGGGGGCAAGGCTTTCATGTTCCCTTTTCTTCTTGAAACCACCTACCTTATATCACAAAGAAAGAAATAAAGAAATGTATCCCTGAAGGCTGGGGGAAGTGCATGCATCCAATACCACCTTGAAGGCTGTGGAACTGTTAACCACTGACTATGATACTGAATTCACTACATTAGAGTGGCATCATTAAGTGTTTAACATGCAATATTTAAAACAAAATAACCTGTAAACAATCCAAGACTTAGTCACCTGAAGGCAGAAAGTGCATCACGGTAAAAGTTATTTGATAAGTGCATTTTTAAAAACACCAAAATCAGAAGACCCAAATAACTTTGTCTGAAGAAATGATATTCAAATATTTTTCTCCTGTTATTGTTGTAGTTATTGAAGACAAAAATGTGGAATTCTATCAGAAAACATATATGAAACTGCTAAGCTAACTTAATCTATGAAGAATTAACATCACATTTAGAGTATGGCTAGGCTCTCCCTTTCAGGTACCATTTATTTGCACTACCAACAAATTCGGACAAACTCTGGAGCAAAACATACCGAACAAATTTTCCCTTGACACCATGTAGTACATGCTTCAATGTCAAGAAGAGTCCTTATTAGAAGGATGGCAATGTTATCTACTGTGATGTTAATTCTTCTTATTGGTCTCTTGAGATAACGCTCCCCAAAGTCTGGCAGGGAGATTAAAGAAGAACAGCCTCTGTAGCAATAGCCATGACTGTGCGGAGTAAATACCGTATACTAAAAAAGATTATAATGATGTGTCTTGAAATTTTAAGATAATAGTGGAACCCACTAGTTGCCAACGCAAAGTATTTATGCTTGGCATCTAATTCCAACTTGAGAAACCCACACATCTCTTTGTGAAGGTAAAGGTATAAATAAATAGACATAATAAAGCCATTTTTTCACTGGACATACTGAATTTGAACATTTTCCACTGTAATTAACTTTTTTTTTGTTCTGTTTTAGAAAATTGTGTCTTCAGATAAAATAAATATTTGAAATTTAGGCTTATAAACTGTAAGAACATTTCTGCTTTATCTCATTTTGTGACCTTTTCTACTTCCTTTTTTTCTTCAAAGGAATCATAGAATTGTCAGGGTTGGAAGGGACCTTAAAGATCATCTAGTTCCAACCCCCCTGCCATGGACAGGGCCACCTCCCACTAAAGCAGGTTGCTCAGAGCCCCATCCAGCCTGGTCTTAAAAACTGCCAAGGATGGAGCTTCCACCACCTCTCTGGGAAACCAGTTCCAGTGTCTCACCACCCTCACGGTGAAGAAATTCTTCCTAATGTCTAACCTGAATTGACCTATCTCTAGTTTTAATCCATTCCCTCTAGTCCTATCACTGCCCGACAGCCTAAAAAGTCCTTCCCCAGCTTTCTTGTAGGGCCCCCTTCAGATACTGGAAGGCCACAATAAGGTCTCCCCAGAGCCTTCTCTTTTCCAGACTGAACAACCCCAACTCTCTCAGTCTGTTCTCACAGGAGAGGAGCTCCAGCCCTATGATCATCCTCGTGTCCCTTCTCTGGACACTTTCCAGCACATCCATATTCTTCCTGTAACAAGGGCTCCAGAACTGGACGCAGTGCTCCAGGTGAGGTCTCACAAGAGCGGAGTAGAGGGGGAGAATCACCTCCCTTGACCTGCTGGCCATGCTTCTCTTGATGCAGCCCAGGATACGATTGGCCCTCTGGGCTGCAAGAGCACACTGTTGGCTCATGTTGAGCTTCTCATCCACCAGTACTCTCAAGTCCTTTTCTTCAGGGCTGCTCTCAAGCCAGTCACTGCTCAAAAAGGACGATAAAAAAATAGACCCAGTGGAAGAATAAGTAATACGTCTAGAAATTCAAATGTTCTAAGATTTGTGTAATTAAATAAAATCATTGTAACTTTTTTAATAGGTTTTTTTTCTATAGAAAATCTGATATATTTAAAAGTCAGAACAATCTTTTTTCTTTTAAATCTTTCATGTTTGTCTTTCAAAAGAAAACTGAAATACCAAAACATCTGCTACTCTTCCTAAGTATTCTGGCCATTCTGACCATCAATGGATGGTCTATTTTCATTCACTGGGACAGTTCTGGGGCAGTGTATGAGGCTTAATGGTGAGAAGCTGTGCAAACCTTTCTGAAACTTTCAGGGTCCTGACATAGCTGGTGTTACTTGAATTTCCTGGAGCTTCATGTCATGTATTGCCTGGTCCTTTGGTACAAGAGCATGACTGATGTTTGGTGGAACAGCATAAATGTCTTCATGTTACTCATTCCAAACAACTGTATCCATTTCCTGAAGGAGAGTCTTCAATTATTAATAATTATTAATAAGGTACAAAGCAATTTGAGGATAATAACATTTATTCAGAGGAACACTGAGATTCCACAGAGATGAATAGAAATATCATAAAAAGCAGACACATACTATTTTATTGTATTTTCTCCTTTCCTGGGCTTGTTCCTGTTGTAATATGAGAAAACCTAGAACACAAGATAGCTACAGACACAAGGAATCCATGCCCACATTCCCACATTCCTTTTTTTCTTTTTTTTTTTTTTTTTTCCTCTGTGCTCCCACATCCATACACATATGGTCTGCTTTCTTTTGTTGGTAAAGTTTTCTTTTTACTGTATCCTGACAAGGCTGTGTCACTAGCATTGTACACCAATTTGCAGAATAATCTTTTGGATCCTTAAGATGTGTATTGTCCTCAGGTGCATTTCTTTGTGAAAGCCGGTGCTCTAAGACGTAAATGTCTCTGTTGTCACTATTATATAATTTCTGATATATTTATTTTTAAACTGTCAGCATTAAGTTTCTACTGAGCTGGCTGGTAGTTGCCCTTTAAAGAGTTCTTGAAGACCATAGTCTATTCATAGCATAAGTATAGCAGAGACATTGAAAAGATGTGGCTACTAACTATCATGCATGGACATAGGTAGGCCCATCAGTAAGACAGAGAAAGCAGATAAATTTTTTATGATCTATTCAGTATTTGCTATTGAGAGGGTCAGCTAAAAACAGCTTCTACTCTTTTGATGTAAACATTCAGAAAATATATCACAAAGTGTCTGGTGAAATCATTCTGGGATTTTAACGGACTTTAGAGAAGCCCCTTTTTCTTACAGTGTAGTTTGGCTCATCTTCAGTGAAGAGGATGAAGGATACCAAGAGGAATAAAACAAGGAATTTATTAGGAGGAGAAACAAGTCCAAACTCTGATATGACAAGGAGAGCCACATGAGAAGAAAGGTTATCCAGGATTAGTGTTAAAACTGTTCAGAAGAAAAAGAAATGTCAATAAACTTTTCACCCCACAGGAGACTAGGTCACAGCTTGTCCAAAAGATTGGGACTTTGGCTTCAGTGGTAGCAGTGTCCAGGGGACTGTATGATGTACGGGGTATCTTGTTATTCTCTAAGGCCTGGGATGCCCTGTTCCTGTTTGACTTAACATTGAAGCTGTAGTAAGAGTCTCGCTTTAGGGACAGCTGCTGATCTCCAGCACCTTATACTTCTGTGTATCCCACTAACCTAAGTCCCCAGTGACCATTTTCTAAAGCACTCAGTTACCCAGGTGGTGGAAGGTTTCAAGGAACAAACATATTCATAGTGTTTTATGAGACTTTCACCCAGGCCAGCCTTACCAACTGACCAGCTGCTGTCTGGATGCATATGTTGGAATGGCCATTGGCTTTATCTCCTTTCCAGCTAAGGCTTCTTAGCTCCTTCTTTGAAGGCGGAGGTAAAAGACAAGTAGTAGGAATAGAGGTGGGATCCTGGAGATCTGGATAAGGTGTAGAGGTTCCAAAACTAGGAAAATGGTTATCAGTTTAATTTGTCAAACTGGCTTGCTAGCCACCATGCTGCTTTGGTTTTAATTCCTTTTATCAGTAGTGTGCTGTATCTGCCTTCCAAGCCCAAACTCCCATGCCATATGCTGTCAATTCTGTTTTCTATCTGCATGAAGAACAGCCACAGACAACAACCATAACAGCTGTCCACAGGCATCCATCACCCTTATCTCTCCTTAAGTTTGTATTTCACATAATCAACCTGTTACCATTTAATTGACTCTCCCAATTAGCTAGCCAGGTGCATAGATTGTGTAGGAAGGAGAAAAGCTGGGGACTTGGGGCTATAGTCATATCATTGCAAAAAGATAAGGCATATCTTGCTCTTATTTCCTTAAACAAAATGGTAGTTCTTTAAAATTTGATTTCTAAAGGCTGTGATATTTTGTGCTGAACATACAACATCAAGCTAAATCCTTCTTCAGATCTGGGTTCTCTGTAGGGCTTTCTCCTGAATAAAATGTCAGGGTTTGACCTATTAATTTCAACAGCATGCTGACAAAATAATGTATGAGGAGAGGAATTCTGCTCTTATACTTGGATAATGGTTACTGAGTGTTGCCAAATCACAGAGTGCTGGACAAAGGCAAGAAATTATTTTCCTTCCACTATGTAAACACAAACAGTATAGTCTAAATCACAACAGTCCTGTAACTCTAAATTCCATTGGCTATTTCAGTTTGATCACAAAAACTCTGCTCAGATCAAGGAATAGGCATCTTAGGACTGCTTCTGTACTGGTGTTACATCTCATGCCCTGAGCTGCCTTTACCCCAGTGCTCCTAATGGTGGCTACAATGATTCATGAGTAGAGGGTTGTCTGCAAAGGTGGTCCTTTATTCCTGAAGGCCTGATGAAACATAGCTTCTTCCCACAGAAGCTAATATGGATGACTGAGTGGCCATAAGGAGAGGGAAGCTAAGTCAAGGAACACATCCTCATGCTTAATTCACTCGTGTTTCTCTTCCATTGATTTCAAAGTGTTAGAGAATCTAGCGGACCTTCATCATCTACAGGCAGTGGGGATTGCAATAGGATTAGGATATCAACACAGTCCTGTGAAAGCAGTTTCCTTTAATATATGTCCTTTCGCAGCTCATATATTTTTTCCTAGAAGGTACAGAGGAGAAGACACATACTGTGCCAAAAAATTAGTCCTGGAATTACTTCAGATTTCTGTGTGACATCCATTCCCAATAATCAAGTTTCAATTTGACATCAGGAGTTCTGATCTAACTAGCATAATACAAACTTGGCAGGGGTCCCGGGCTGATACCACTTTGCCAAGTAGCTTTACAGTAAGCAAATTCCACAACACAAAACAAACATGCAAATAGCCAAGTTGTAACTTTTTCACAGTGGCCCATCTTGATTCAGTAAAATTCTCAGCTTTCATCTGTAGCACTGTAAGGTGCTGTTTCCGAAAAGGTTCAGATGCAGCCTTTTGACTTTTGGTGAAGATGAACATAAAAATACCTTTGGGTTGGAGGGCCAGGTGACACTCTGGGGGTAGAGGTGCTCAGGATGAAGAACCTAGAAATGGGCACCACAAAATACTAGACAGAGATCCCCGAGCAGCAGATCATTGAAAAACATGCATTGAGCTATATAAAGGCTGTCAAGAAAAATGGGAGGATTTTATATTAATTTCTGTAGAAGTTAGTCCATCCTACACATATGTAAAACATGAATGTTTGGAATTTCTTTGGAGGCAAAGTCAAGGCAATATAAATGACCTTTCTATTCTCTTTTTCCATCACTGTCTAATAGACCACTGTTCTGTATCAAGTAGTGCTCCATCATAGAAAGTTACTAAAAACTGCAGAGAAATAAATTATTTGGGTTAATTAGGGTATTTTAATTAGAAATATAATCTTCCTAAATTACAATGTTTATGTACTGTTCACATTCATGTATATTACAATCTGTATTTTCTGCTCCCATTCAAAATCTTAGGAAACACCTTTGATTCAGGACTGACAAAGCCTTCTGCTGGAGTCCGGCTGCATCTTAAAAGCCACATTACACTTGCTTTAAAAAGAAATTTGCAATTTAAAAAAAGCAAGCTTTGAAAAGCTAGAAATAAGGTGTTATTGAATCCAGGCACTGTTTGTGTTTGCATATACTCATATTTTCTTAATTATCTTGTCTGATTGGAGAGGCTTATTGAACCTTAGCTGAAACCTCTTGCTTATCGGGTAAAAAAAGACTAACTACTCTGTTTACAATATGCTGTCAATATATAGAGTTCTGAAATCTGTTTCATAGATTTCAAAAGGAACACAGAACATAGACCCTGAAAGCATTAAATTCTATTAGAATTCCATAAACAAAACCCACACCAAAAAAAGAGGAAAATATAGTAATGTAGTAATATATAGTGCTTAGATGTATAATATCTTTGAGCAGGCATTTTTGGAACACTATGAAACCCTACAATACTGTTGTATAAAGGGTATAAGAAAGTTTACAAACAAATCTACCCTAGGCAAAACCAAGTTTAAACAGATTAATTTTGTCCAAAGACTCTTCAGCCCTTGTGCTCCTGTATCTACTGTGCTTGGTTTAATTAGGTGGTGGCAAATTGATATTTCTGATCACCTTTCCTGTCAGACAGCCAGTGTCCTTTTTCAATGCCATCTTCTTGACAAGTGCTCACTTTTATGTGGGTTATGGGTTGAGACAGACAGCCCTGATTGCTATTACAGAGTGATATATGCTGTGCCTTCAGCCCACAGACATCTCACAATTGTACCAATGCTCTTGATAAGGAAGCCTAGTAGTTAAGGTAGGCAGTTTATTCCATGCTGCCTGTAAGTATCAGATCTTTGATGCCGTATTTTGTGTTACTGCCACTTTAGCTTCTGTCAGTGTAAATTGTAGGCAATGTTACCCAGTGGATTAAAACTCTGAAGGAGACATTGTGAAATGGATGGGGATATTTTCTCCTGGAAGATTTCTGCTTTTGAGCAAGTTGCTTGTTCTTGTGCCCTACTAAAATCTGACTTGCTACTGCAGTAATTTCTTTATTGAGTGGATGTGACATTTTAGCAGCTGGTCACATTTTTGTCTGAAGAGTGAGTTACATGGCAGCACTTAGAAATGACAAGGCCTGTTTTTAATCAACTTCTGTAATGCAGCAGCTTGGAGATACCTTGAGTTTAAAACTCAGTGCAGAGTATGCATTGCCTCAATCCTTCAGAAAAACAGAAGCTGACATCAAGATTCAATAGTTACTTTTCTGCCCTCGTCCAGAATCACTTCTAAAGGGTATAATTTCACAAAACATTTCAGTATATACTATTAATATTTTTAAAAGGCACCATCAAAATAGTTGATCCTAATTAGAGTTGGAGTTCATATCATGAGATAGGGCAGATTTTCATGTGTATATTGTAAGCTGGGAGGAACAAATTGACCATCTGAATGGTTTATTTCTTCCTGAACCAGTAGACAGGTATCACTTTCTTCATTTGTTTTGCATTCTGTTTCCCCAGGAAATGCCCCTTTCAGCATGCTGCTAATTTCTGTTTCTTTACTTGCATTATGATGCGTGAGAGGGATTAACAGCCTCATGGCTGGAGCTTTACCAGCTGTTTAACAACAGTTGTTTTCCACAAATTGTGTGGCCTAAACACACCTGCATGTATTTCTTCTAACATTTTACCACCTGGTAATTGACTGGCAGTATACTGGTGCTTTCACAGGTCATGGGAAGAAAAGATTTAATTGGGCACACAGTCCTAGTTGCTGAATAGCACAGAACCAAGCCTTCCTTTTAAGACTGTTGAATATTACTGATTACTAGGCTTTGCTCAGTGGGTGTCAGATTTAAGTAAGAGCAACTAGATGTGCCACAGTGTTCCCCAGAATTCAGGGTGAGCTTAGTAAAAGCCTGGTCATGATACTGTAGATCAGGATACTCTGATTGATATTAATTGTTCGTACTGCAACATCCGGAGGCCCCACCGGATACCCAGGCTCCACTCAGGTAAACAATATACAAATACAGTGTTTGATAAGCCTATGGCTTCGTAGTATAAAAAGACAAAATGGAGGGAGAGAAACAGTAGTGCCTTGTTCAAGGTAGAGCAGAGCAGCAGTATGAGCAGAAAAAAAATATTTTCTGTCTTTCAACCATGTACTCTAACTAGACTCAATTATCTCAATGAGTGAGTTAACATTTGAAAGATCTCAAACTGTACTAATGGCATCACCTTACATGAAATAAGGAATCTTCTGATACGTAATTAATTCCTAAGTGTAATTCTATTGATACTGTGTATTATGTTACCTGAAAACCTGCAGTGATACATAAAGCAGGATATCTGGGCTAAAAAAAAAAAAAAAAAACCCAACAAAAAACCCCCAGCTTCTGTATCTCATACATGCTCCTCTTTGGCTGAAACATCTTCTTTGTGAGATGTAAAAGTTAATTAATCACTTCTGACCCTGGTAGAGTTGTTGCAGAATTGAGCTTCTTGTCCCTTTTTTTTTTTTTTGGCTTGTCTTCGAGATAGTTTTGATTGTAAAAGAAACTGGTTTTAGACAAAAGGCAAAGACTGAAGAGGGAAAGACACAGGGAGAAACAGAGATAAGGTGAAAGAGAACAGCAGTTTCACATCCCATCAGTATTCCTGTGATATTGCAAGGGTGATTGGTCAAAAAGAAATTTCAAGAATAAGATGTACATTAGTAGCACTGTATTGCTGTGCTACAATTTCTTGTAATATGGACCATTAAAAAAGTATTATCTAATAGCCTGTCCCTCATGTGAAGAGTCAACTGTCAAAAAATTAAGGACAGTTTGGAAAGCTTGGTAAGCTCTTAACAAGGAAATGGGTGTACATTTTACTTGAGCTAAATAATGTAATGTGTCTCAAAACAAAGAGCAGAAGTCATCTTTAAAGAAAAGGGACACTCCTAGAGAGTGGTCCTGAGTAAGACTGTTGGGTGTGGTGAATAAGCCTCAAATGTGAGCCCCTATGGTAAGATTGTGGCCAAAACATTCAATCTGGTCTTTGAACGTAAAAAAACAGTGGTTGTGTAATTTTTGTAAACTAAAGTTAAAAAATACTGGTGTTTACATTTGAAGAAAAGTATTAGTAAACTGAAGGAGTTTCAGGCCATGGGGAAGATTAAATATAAGATTGGAAAACCTGCTTTCAAGTGAGAAGCTCGGAGCACTGAGTGGTTTTCCCTTATGCTCTGTAAAGCTGGGGGGAGAGTTTCCAGTCACAGAAACATGAAGCTGGAACTATAAGTCATCTGCTCTAGCATTTTCTTGCTCTGAGGCACAACTGAATACAGCAGCCTGGCTGTAGCAGATGTTTATCTAAACTACCTTTTCTTCAGTGGAAAAGATTAAATTCTCATAAATCTTTGCTAGCATCAGTGTTTCACCACTTTATAAAATTAATAAGAATCAGTAAGAACCTTCAAGGAAATTTTTACTTGATCACAGTCTTAAAAGTCACTTATAGAAGTATGGTGGTAGATGGTTTTTTCAATATAGGAAGTAGAAGTTAAAAGAAATGCTAGTCATCTGCTTTTAAGGAACTGCTGAGCAAGAGGTTACATTCACATTGTTATATTCAATGGCTCTTGATTTACTTTCCTCCCATTAATTTGTCTATTTTCTAAAGTATTGTAGGCATCCAAAACATACTGTGACCGTGAGTTGCACAATTCAGTTATGTTCTGTGTCAAAAGGTACTTTTTCTGCTTAAACTTTATTAACAAATTATTTTATTACAGATTTGTAGGTTTTTTGCCTTATAAAAATTTAGAGATGAATCATCTCTATATTTTATTGATTTATATCAACTGTTTCAAGTGTGCTACTTCTATGAACTTTTTATATCTCCTCTTTTTCTTTGTGAGACTGCCTGTATGCATCTGTGTGCAGTGTTCAAGAATTAAAGTCAATGGTGCACCATTAACTTATAATAGAGATTTTCCTTTTGTACACTGTTCCTTTTCACTATAATCCTTAACATTCCACTTGCCTTTCTGACCATGTTCAGCACTGGGCCAACCTCACCAAAGAAGCAACTACAATTATTCCCAGGCTGCTTTCCTCAGCTGTAGTGTTCAAATCACACATAAGTGTTGTTCTAAAATGTATCCTGTAGTTCAACAAAGAATCAATTCAGACAAGATATATGGCCTCATATAAAATTTTACAGGATACTAGATTATAACAATTGTCCTTTTTAACCTTATAAATTATGTATCTGTGAGAATTGCTTCTTCTAAAAACCATGGCCCTGAAGGGTAATAATTTCTATTTATTTTGTCCTGTGTGTGTATCACTCTGTCTGATAAATAGGTTTGTAACTGGCTTTAGTAGCACCTTAAAGAAGCGGTAGCAAGCAGTACATAACACAAAAATCTACTTACTGCTCCTTATAATAGCTGTCAAAACTCAGCCAAAATTAGCTGGCTTACATACTTTCTTTCACTGTAATAACTTTTGTTTTTCTTGTTTCAATATAACTGTGAAATGAACCCTTATTAAAAACTTCCAAGTAAAGCAAGCTTCAGTGCCTGTCATTTTTTGAGCAACATTTGCTGGTTTTGTTAATTATTATACTTGCTCGGGTGACTGTACTGGCTCTTGAGCATGCCTTCCCTGCCATCATTATTTGAATAAAGGAAGACTTCATCCAGTAAGCTCTTCATTTACCCAACTCTGGATTTTTGTAGATATTAAATTCCAATTTCAGAATTACATCCCAGTGGTATTAAAAATTGCATTAAATATGACCAGAGTGGAGTACAAGTAACAGCCTTATATTCTGTGCTGAATGCAGGTTCTAACATTTCCCCTTCTTAAATCTATTGGTATACATATACTGAAAGGCCTGTCCTTTCAGAAGGGTCCTCTAAGCACAATGTTGGTTTTCACTACCTTCCTAATCAGTAAAGAACTTTCTGAGTTTCTGTTTACAGTACAAATTCACATACAGTGATTTGCTGTTGTAGTAATTAGCCAACATCCTCTGTGGAATATACCTCTGTACCTTTCATTCTCCTGGATACCTCACTACATTTAGCACTGTTGTGCAGTACCCCACACCACAAAAAGCGAGCAATCTGACAGCTGGGCTAGCATCCAGAAAGTTTGAGGAAAAGCAAAAATAAAAACCAACCAGACAGGCAAACAAACAAACACATAAAAAAGCCCCAAAACAACAAACCAAACCAAAACAAAAACAAAAAACCAAAACAAAACACACAAAAAAACCCACAAAAAAACACTGAAAAGGAAATCAAACAAAGAAAGACTTGAAGAATACAGTGAAAAAAATTCCCAAGAGCAAGAAATAAAAGTTCTATCTCTTTTTAAAATTATACACTGCAAGTCTGAGGAGCCTAAGTAGAAGGAAAGTACTCCAGGAAGAGCAGTGCTTGGGGTTATAAGAAAAGAAAAGCAATTTTCCTGAATTTAGAGGAGGGTAGCAGAGTTGAAGTGTATGCATGTGGCATTTTTGGAGGAAAAAAAAAGCAGTAGTTTACAAAACCTTCCTGCAGTGCAAAATGGCTCGTCGTATTACTGAAAGAGCTCGTATCACTTTCAAATGGGAGCAGCAAAATCAGTAGCGATCTTCAGGAAGCAGTAACTATGAATATTGTCTGTCAGGTTTGGGCTGATGTCTAGTCGTGTTGGAACCAGCCAGGGTGGGAGGAGGCGGCAGTCTGCACAGTAGTGACTATTAAAAAAATTATGAATTCAAGTGAGTATGAGAAAACACAGTTATCCCAGAATTCTAGTAGATTTCAGTTATGTTTTATAAATATATTTTTTATTTTACATTTAGTTTCAGAAAAAGAAGGAAAAAAATATAGATACCAGGATAAACTCTGTTCTCACTTTCAGCAGTAGGAATTGAGTTTCTTCAACAGAATTGCCATTGATTCATATCGACTCAGCTGAGAGTAGGATTTATCCTATTGCCTGGGGTGTTCTCTCTCAGTTTTTGAAATTAAATGCTTTCTGCACACAGGGAACAGCTATATCCTTTTTAAGAAAAAGAAGACCCAAAGGTGAAGCCTTTTTCAGGGCATATAGTCATGTGGCTGTTCACATATGTGTACTCTCTAGCACACAATTGCTTATCTGAGGAAACGAATGCCACTCCCATTTGACTTTCTTCTACTTGGTCTTCTACTGAAAGATGCCCTCAAAATGTAAAGGCACATGGAAAAAGCAAAGATCTGACAATTCACATGCAGACAGTCTCTGGTTCTCCTTAGGTGGGTGAACGAAAAGAAAGGTCAAAAAAGTCAGATCTCAGAAATGTTCCCGGGGTCAGAGGAAAAGAATGGGTTTTAGAGGAGTTGAAAGTAGAAGCTGAAATAAGGACCTGCTTGTCTTGGATTTTAGTTGCTCTCACGGTTAAAAGGGTTGGGATTGTCAGAGTATCATGAAAGTGTAAGTAAAATACGTCTGGATATACAGGGCTTGTAGAGTTTGGAAAGATAGGTTACCTCTCAGTAACAGAGAAATCTGTTTCACAGAAAGGTAATAGAAAATATTGCCCAAAGTGGAGTATTGCTTAAGGGTAAGCAATGGGTTGCAGATCTCCTGATCCAGACTGTAAATTAGCCCCTATATTTTTTAATAATGTTAAAAATATTTTGGTGCATATAACAAGAAACTGTTGCCAGGAGCCTGTGGAAAGACCTGATGTAGAACAGAGAGGTCAAGGTGAGGCCTTTTACATTCTTTTTAATACTTTGCTGCTTTTTTTTTTTTTTTTTTTCTTTTTGTTCTTATAATTTGACTACAAACATTCCACTATGTGATCATAATACTTTGTCTGAAGTCTTAGAGACATGATGGCAGAAGTGATGTCCTTATCTCCATAAGGACTGTGAGCAAACAGTAATGTGGCTTTTGAGGCCATGAATTTTATGGGACAAATCAGCAAAAGATGAATTCTTGAGGAAATTTTACGTAGCTTGTTTAAGTAGCCTTAAATAAAGAGGGGGAGAAGTAAAATATGTATTGAATGCTGAGTTAACTTCACTGTTTATGAATAACATCGTTCGTGGTTTTCTAGGGTATAGTACCAACATTTGATGTCACTTGGAGGTTTCAAAAGTATTAATTAATGGTCACCTTTTCATGGAAAGTGTTTGGGGTAACTCCATGAATACTGATGCAGAAAGGAAAAAATGCACAGCATCTGTTAAAACTCTTTTGAATTCTTTTGGAGCATGTAACTTCCATACTCTGTGTGACTCTGAATTCAGCTTTTCCCTTGCTGTATGGTTAGGATTTTTTTTCTCTAAGTACAAAATAAACGTTACAGGTAGTGGCTCAAAGGTAAGTCTTTGTCATGTACTTACTGGTCTGGTTAATACCTATGTTTGGTAACAGAGACAGAAATCTACTAGCTGAATATGTGGAGAAAGGAATGAAAGGTCACGTCCATCATGAAGTGTTGAGGTTTAACAGTAAAGCTTGTCTTTCAGATTTACAAGGAATGTAAATCTTGGTAAAAGCTGCTTTTAATGAGGTGGTGTAGTGTAGGAAACTGGAATTGAAGAGATCTGGAAAAAAAATCCTTCATTTGCCCCCTCTGTGGTCACTGTTCTTTGCTGTAGGATTTTCTTTGTGTTTTGCTCTACTGTTTTCTGCCAGAAATGTATAAACTAATTGTTGCTTTTTTTCATAGTCTCTGGTGCCCTAGAGATATAAAATATCATGAATAAACTATATCTTGCAGCCTGGGTGCTTATTTTGGCTTCAATAGCCCTGCTTTCAATGTATTGTGTTATATTGTTTTATTGTGGCAATTGAAACACAACCATTTTCATGACAACCTCCTACATCGTCCAAACAAGAGTATCAAAATATGGCACAATGTTGTGCTTCTGCAAAACTTGGATTAAATGATTCCAGGGAGCTATATCCAAAGTAGGCCTTCAGTCAGGCCCTTGTTTTGATTTGTTTTTTTTAGATAAAATTTTGCATTTCTCATTTGCAATGAAGTCTTACACTGCTTTTAGAAAGCCTATGTTCCCTTGGCTGTGGGAAGGGGTGACAATCTGCTTGGGATGGGGAGGGCACTGGTTTGCTCAGTTTCCTCCCAGCAGATTAAAGGCCACTAGCGGTTTGCAGTTCTCTGTTTCCAGAATCTTATCTCTTTCCCAGTTTGCCCCCTTATCCATTGGAAATCACTAGCCCTTTTTAATACGTTTTTTACTTCAAGCCCTGGGAAAGAGAATGGTAAAAGACACTATCTCCTTTGCCTCAAAGGAGCGATCAGAAACATTTTCTCCTTCTGCAGGGGAGATTAGCTAAACTTCCCACTGTCCCTTTCTCCACTTGCAAGTTTTTATCTCTGCCTTGTTAAGCCTGTAGGGCTTGAGGGTTCACAGTTTTTACCCTGCTAGATGCCTCTTATTCGCCTCTTCTGGGGTGATGGGAGATCTGTTCCATTAGACAAAGCACAACTCTTCATCCTACTTGCTCACCTTATGCCTTTACAAAGGTGGACTTTTCTCAGAGTGACCACAGTTTGCAGAAGAAGATTGATGTATTGATGGCAATTGAAAAGCTGTATGAGAGGCTGTCTGTGAGGTTGATTGGCACCATCCTGCAAAACCACATGGAAGTCAGTAACCAGGTTACCTGGTCAGTAGACATTCTTTGAGTCCTTGAGCAAAAATTAATCACTTGTTTTTCACTCACTGTTATGTAGATAAATTTGATATATTATATTTACATAAATAATATATATTATTTATTATATTATATTAATATAT
The DNA here is from genome assembly GCA_025345505.1 of Todiramphus chloris collaris. Lineage (NCBI taxonomy): Eukaryota > Metazoa > Chordata > Aves > Coraciiformes > Alcedinidae > Todiramphus > Todiramphus chloris. Next base: position 3,162,831 of record JANVCC010000033.1, on the reverse strand, counting down.
GTTATTTATTATATTAATTATATGGTTGCCAGCAAAATATACAGTAAAACAACATTGGTGGAAAATTTTGGGAAAACACTGCTTTATTGGTAAGGCACTGTGTGTTGTAGAAGAGTAAAAGACTGTGGCCACTCCTGTCTTTTGAAAGTCTGGAAGGTTTTCCATTTGGCTTAAGAGCAATTATCTTCCCTCGGGTGGTCAAAGTCAGATAATTACATTTTTGCTCACTTCTAATTCCATCCATTTTGTTACTGCATTCTTCCTGCTGGATCCCACGGCTCTTTGTTTTGGGATGGGGGCTGTTTGTTTCACAAACAGAATAACAGAACAAAATAGTAATTGGGATACAGTGGCTGCATTTCCGATCACAACTGAACAAGTGACTACTAACAATCAGTTGCTCAAATGACTATCCACATCGCCTGTTTTTTATTGTCTGATTTCTCATCTGTCTTCTGTGATGTTTTAAAGGAACAAATGAGCCTCTGTTCAGGTGAATGCTGTAAAGAAGAGTGCGAAATAAACATCTGTATTGAAGCAGAGCCAATGATGTGTCCTGACAAAGCTCAAAACGATGCTTCTGTGTGTTCTTCAGTGCCATCTACCGGCACAATTACCCATTAGAGATTTATAGACCAAGTGAATTCTAATAGGCAGCGATTCACAAACATTTGTTTTTATTTTAGGAGCAAGGCAAGATTGGTGTAGTCTTCAATATTGGCACAGTGGACATCTCCATTAAAGAGGAAAGTACACCTGTAAATGATGGCAAATACCACGTGGTACGCTTTACCAGGAATGGTGGCAATGCCACGCTTCAGGTTGACAGCTGGCCAGTGAATGAACACTACCCAACAGGTACATACTTTTTTCTCTTTGTTTCAGTGTGTTTATACCTATAAACTAATGTTTAATAACAACTGGTTGCTATATAAATTTTTGTTGCTTTATAAGAAAGCACATGATGAAAAACCTCTTTACTGTGAGGGTAACAGAGCACTGCAACAGGCTGCCCAGACAGGTTGTGGAGTCTCCTCTAGAGATACTCAAAACTCATCTGGACACTGTCCTATGCAACCTGCTCTAGGTGAGCCTGCTTTTAGCAGAGGAATTGGGCTAAATGATCTCCTGAGGTCCCTTCCAACCCCTACCATCCTGTGATTCTGTGATTTATCTCAACAATGAATTGGCCAGCCGGGTGGTGCATATTCTGTCTGTTGGAAAACAAAGTCATGGTCCTTTACACTTCAACAAGCATGCCAGCTGTGTGGTAGGATGCACATAGATCATGGTGTTTTAGAGGTCTCTAAGTGAATCCTGGTTCTGCAGAGAATTACAAACTGATTCAGCTACAAACTTGGTTTTGCTACTTGTGATATTTTCTAGATATTTGAGGGAGAAAAGTTTTGAACAGACCTTCCAAGGAGAGGTGAGAGAGCCACAGACAGATTACTGTCTGCATAGATGTAGAGCAGATGGGTAAAGAATATGGAAGATTAAGTTGCAAATACTTGAACAGACCTTATTCTTGTGTCATAATTTTTCATCATCTGAATTTCATTCTCTCTTAGGTTTGCAGATGCAAATGTTGATGACATACAATCTAGCCAAAGCTGCCTATTCTTAATTGACTTCAGGTCACAATGCAGTGGAATAATTCAGTATTTCTTTGGAAATCATCACCCTAAAACAACCAGTGAATAACTGACTTTTGAGACACTGCACCATGTTTTATCCCACCACTTGAAAAGCACAACCTCTTGATACTATATACCATCATGCTAAAGGTGAAACTTAGTCCAAGTGAAAAACAGATTGCTATATCTGATGTATAATTGCGTATAAGGTAGCTGTGGCTTAGTGATGTGGATGGTTAGAAAAGACAGGAGGGGGACACAAGGAAATAATTTCTATGTTAACCACATTTTTCTTATTCACATGTTTCTGTGCAAGATCAACCTATGGTCTTCTTGTTGGTTTCCAGTATTGAGTCTAAGTAACTTCTAGTTCTTCCCCTTTAGGTTATATATAACTGACCCAGGACAGAAGGAAGAATTCTGTGATAAACATGAGGCAATTTGCCAGTTATGTAGGAGTTGCCCACACAGCACTTAAACACAGATTATGAGAAATACCCTGTTTATGCAATGTCATGCTAATAAATTACTCCAAGAGGATGATGTAATCTCTTCCATTCACTCAGAAAGCGCACAAGAAAGTTTTCAATGGGAGTGATCTGTCCTGTGGTGCGCTCTATTGCATATTCAAAATGACACTTTGTCAGTGTTACAGTGATGTATATGCAAAAGAGTACATTTTATTAATTATCCTTATTTCTGTGAAATCATTGCTTTCAAAGAATACCATGACAGACATGCTGAGTTAGATTCTAGCTTTGCTATCCAGTGGTTAGAGAGGGAAGTGTGGTTAGGACAGGCCCAAATTGAGCATCTTTCTTTTTCTTCTTTCATCAATTATTTTTGTGGTAAAATACCTCTGATCCAGTTGGCAGCCAACTACAGTCAGTAAAAAAAAAACATGAATAAATTTTCTTCTTATATTACTTGCTGTAGTATGTCCCTGGTGTAAAGAAACAAAATATTCAGCTCATTGCTTTAGAGAATTTTTTTTTTTTTTTTTAAGGGAAAATAAACCACAGTCAGAGTCTACCTCAGTATCCTCTGCTTGTCTTGGCTAAAGATATTCCTGTGTTTTGATTAGGACATGTATGATTTTATAGAATCATCATTCATCTTATGTTCTGGGCTAGTACTGAGTATATGCAGTGGTACCCCAAGGGAAAGGGACACCTTTCTATTCCAGACACCTTTTCCTTTATGTGCATGTATTTCAATCTCTGTTTGTAGATGATGAAGTTTTCAGCCTGGGCTTATGGGATCTTATTTCGTGTGTGTGCATGTGTCTCTCTTATTTTTTCCATTTTGTTTCAAAATGATTTTTTTAGCTGATTTTAAAAAAGGACAAAAGTTGAGAAAAGTAAAGGTCCAACACGGCTAGGAAAAAAAACAAAGGGAGGAGAGGAGTGTTCCACTCCTTCTACAGGAAAGGTCTGTGGCTTGATCTCAATCCTTGTTAACTACCAGAGTATACATGTGATAAAGAGGCATTATGAATGCTTCAGTTTCAGGAAAAACTTCAATGAGACAATAACTACAGGAAATCTGTTCTTATTAGTTCCATTTTCTGGGCAATTAATGCCTTAAAAGAAGACCAAACAGGAGCTTTTGAAATGAATAATTTACCGTCTTTCACAGACCAAACTTGCCACTAGTGTGTCTCATACTGAATACAAGACCAAACCACTGTTCAGCAGAGTTTCAACGTTGTGAAAAGCTTCGTGGTTGGATTGAACAAGACTAATCCAGTGCGTTTCAGCTGGAGACTGCTGAAGCTGCAATTTGTATCAAACTTGAGTAATAAAAACTAAGGAATCCTGTATTTTACACATGGGATCACTTCAATTCTGGAAACACAGTTATTTGTAGTGTTTATAACAAACACATTATATGTGTAGCACGTGCATATTTGGGCATGCTGTGTTGTCTGTAATATGAACAATTTCATGTGTACTTCATTTTCTACAAAGTGCTAAAGCCTAATGTTTGCAAATTTTATAAACTAGCTAAAGTATCTTCCTTGTCATCACATGCAATGCAATCTTCAGGCAAGAAAGCTGCATTCTGAATGGCATTCCCATGCTCCAATATGAGTTTTATTACCTGTAGAAGTACATTAGACTTATAATTACTTACTCAATGGAAAGTACAAAAAAAGTGGTATATTCATTAAATGAGCAAAGACAGAGAGTATTTGCTTTCCTTAAAACATAGTCTTCAGTTAAATTGAAATTAAATTAAACTGGCCCAATGGGACTGAAAAATTCCAAAGCTGTGTTTTTGCAATTTCAAGTAGAAGACAAGGAAGTAGAAGGAAAACAGAAAAGCAACATACTTACAATTCAGGCACTGACTTTTTGGTTTTTATAGCATCCAGCTGCATCTCATGCAACTGTGTGATCTTTATGTTTCTTGTGACAAAGAGTTAGAGAGAAATAGTAAAGGTGGGAATTAACTTGAACGTAAGGTTAGCTAAACTTTGGGCTGAAATAACCCAGTCATTAGGGTTGATTTCTCATCATTTGTACCATTCCAGCCCTGCCAGAGTTTCTCTTACTGGGCAGTAAGATTCTGAAACAGTGGCCCAGTAAAGATATCTGAAGCAAATCTCCTGAGAACTGGTTGATGGCAAATAAGAACATAAGAACTGGGGATGCTATCTGCAATTCAGCTGTTGTGGTTTAATTCAGCCCAAACTATTGAGCCATTTACGATTTATTTGCATTAGTTTTGCCCTTTCTCCTCTCCCTCAAGTACACAATAAGGAGATGGGCTTCTTCCATATGCTGTTCTGATAGCCAATTCCTTGATGCTTGATTCATTAAGCTGGTCATCATAGTGTATTTCTCTGTAAGGGTATACACCTTTTGGTAACATACATATAAATTTCTGTGCCTTGAAGTACAATTTTCCTGACTGAAAGTCTTCTGTTATGACACAGAACTGGGATACCTCAGTCCCTAAGTTTCCACTAATTCTTAGACAGGAGACTTTTTTTGTATGTCTATCATCTTTGCATGCAAAGAATTACTTTGTATGTTACCACATTTGTAGTGTGCATTGAAACAATCCTGATATTCCTATTTGTTCATCCATGCACTGAACTAAACTTCCTACACCAGAAAAAGAATCAAAACTAGGTGAAGAGAAGCTGTAAAGAGAGTATCAGTGACACCAAAATAGCCTCTGTCCTTCAAATGACATTAATTTGGAGTTCTGTTGGTATTGAATAGAAGAAAAAATATTTCATCCTCTTTGCCCCTGCTTCATTCTCTCTCTCAAGTATGCATTTGAGAGGAAGTGGAATTTTAGGAAATCTGGACAGTTAGATCTTGACAGCAGAACTCCCGGGACTCTTCAACTGCTCTGGCAAGTACTGTGGCTTGGTAAGGCAATACCTATAAACAAAAAGTTGTTTCTGAGACCTGATACTTGTGCTGTGGTTTTCCTTCAGAATAGTTCCAGTCCCAAGGACTGAATGCCCCTGAACAGTTGAGGTATATCTTCTGGCTTAGCTTAATTTGAAAGGAATCCAGCCAGTTTGTATTCTCTGAGAGCATTTCAGTATGTGAAACAGTATAGCAAGTGGAGAGAGTTGGAAGGTACACCTCGGAGGCATGCTCCTGATTCAAACCAAAATGCTGATGTAGTATCTTATTAATCTTATTGTAGTATTAATCTTATCGTAATATACAGTTGGAGCTCCTTCCTATACTCATGCTGCTTAGTCAAATTTCTGGTTTCTGCTCTCTCAGCTTTTGTTCATTGTGATCACTTTATCAATGCCATTCACCATGTAAGTGACCTAAGAAAAGTGGCCACATGAGAGTGGAAATTATCAGTCAGGAGAAGGAGACAGGGAAAGATAAGGTGATTTCCTTTATCAGCAATTGGTTTATGCCAATTTAAAGTCTTCACTGAACTACATCTTTAGCAGTCTATGTCAGATGAAGCCACTTTTTCTCACCTGCCCTTGCCTGAACTAAAACACTTTCTAGAAGCACAGGTTAACATGATAGTGGTCTAGACTACCTATCTAAAATACGAAACTCTCTTTTGTTACAATATATTTTTCATGCACTTGGTGAAGAGATCTGGAATTGCTTCGTTAGTACCAGGCACATTATATGATACAGGGAAGAAATCTGGCTAAGTTCCTACTTTATTCTTTCAAGAAATTTTCCAGCAAACTGAAGGAGTGCTACAAATCAAATTATCTGAGTTTTACACAATTCTGACTACTGAACTAGAGTTCACAGTCTGCTTTGAAACAGGTCATTTCTTGTCATAATCAAGCCATTTATCGCCTTTCCCTTGAGATTTTCAGTCTCCTTCAGCAAGTGGCATGATCTTTTTGTTCAATGAAGACCATTTCCTATCTCATCCCTTTGCTGGAGGGACTTTGAGGATGGTGTCCTTTTTTTCTTTTCTTTTCTTTTCTTTTCTTTTCTTTTCTTTTCTTTTCTTTTCTTTTCTTTTCTTTTCTTTTCTTTTCTTTTCTTTTCTTTTCTTTTC
>JANVCC010000033.1:3016586-3156579 GCA_025345505.1 Todiramphus chloris collaris | reverse complement strand
TTCCCTTTTCTTCCCTTTTCTTTTCTTCCCTTTTCTTTTCTTTTCTTCCCTTTTCTTCCCTTTTCTTTTCTTCCCGTTTCTTTTTTCTTTTCTTTTCTCTTTCCTTTTCTCTTCTTTTCTTTTTTTTTTCTTTTTCTTTTTCTTCTTTTTTATTCATCCTTTTTGGTTTTATTTGGGTTTTATCAGCAGCATTTTCTTTCTCCCCCTCTGTGATTTCACAGCTGTGAGATAAATAGCCCTGTATCTTACAAGCTAAATACAATTACTGCTATCAAAACTGGAGTCTTTCTCTCCCTGAAAATGTCTCTTGGAAGCTGATAAGCTGTTCAAGGCAAACTGCAGGCTTCTGCCTAATCCTGAGATTAAACATAACCACCCAGAAGACAGCAAGAGATAATTGGGGGAGGGGGGGAGAGACAGAGGGGGGAGCAGGCAGGAGAGGAAGAGAGGAGGGGGAGAAAGTGAGATCCTCTCCTGAGATATTAAGAGGACATACACAAGGCTCAAGGTTATTTGTAAAGGAATTACACAAAGCACACAAGAGCTTGTTATGATGAGGAATTTCCTCAGATAGTGCAGTGATTGTTGTAGTTGTTAAAGACAAAATTTAGCAGGGATTTGTTTGATGTAAAGCATGGAGGGAAGCTATAGAAAACAGCTCCCAGCCATGATTGCTGATTTTTATATATTAGTCCCCATCTTGTCCTTGAAACAGGTCACACAAAGTTGCATCCAGGCTCTTGGCACATGCTGGCTTGGGTTCATCTCAACTTACCTTGTGCTGAATATGGGGAGACAGTAGATTTTGCAGGAGTAAAACAGGAGTCATATCCTGCTTTTCTGTGTTCTGTGTTTTGCTACCAGCTGACCATCTGAATGAGGGTAACTTAGCCCTCCTGTTTGTCAAGCAGGGTTAATGGTAATCTTTGAGGAAATAAGACTGCTATAATTATGAAGGAATAGTGTGTTATACCTGTAGTAGTCTTCAATTATAACAAAGGCAGGATTATTGTAGACAGTCTTTATGAGTCAGTGCAATACAGCTGGGAAAAAACCAACCTTATTTCTGGACATATAAGTTCTTGATTCATTTATCAGTGACGTTTTTGTTTTTTCCCTCTGTAATTTTTTTAAGGTCTTGTGTTTCTGAAAGCTTGCCTCTATTTTTTAGCTGTTATCAATTGGCATAATGGGCTATTACCACTCCCAACTTTGCTTTATTTAATTTATAATGCATTAGCCAAGAAGGAGAAGATAACTTTGGATGATCTGATAGTAGCATCACAGGAGGATTTAAGAGAAGGCTACATATCCTTTCTTCAGCTGAAATGTGCTCAGATATTGTAAATAATATGCAATATTATGATTATTAGTTCTCATGAGCTCAGTAATGCAGAGTCTAATGATGATTGGGACATTAACAAGGAAACCTCAAAATCAGAACTATCTGCATTGTCTGAGTCATTGCCACAAGTTCTTCTTTCTGAGTTTGTACTTAACCCCCCTGCACAGCTCATGTTGTACTACAGTGATTTCCAAATATTTGGTAGCTGAGCCTTATTAGAGGAAATAACTAGTTCTCTGTGCTTTGCAGAACTTGCCTCCCCCAGATTCCCTCTGTCTCTTCCAGAGTGACTTCAGCATCTCCTCATTCCCTCTTCTTTCCACACCCACCCTCCCAAATATGGTTTTTGTCTTCTTGTGCCCCTTTAGCAATCCCTTCCCTCCATCAGACTTCTTTAGGCTGTTATGATCTCCTTCTCACTGCTGGAACCTTTCTTCTGAAACCAAGGTAGTAGTAAGAAGCTTAGCTGAATCCAGGTGCCTCCATGAAGAGGCACAAGGATCTTGTGCTTGACTACTTGGAGTCGTTCATAAGTCTCATTGCTTGATGTACAAACTGAAGAGATTTCTTTGTCATACTGCCAGATTTCACTGTGGTCTTAATATTTTTCTATCCAAATGCCCTTGTGAGTGGGTAATGAATTGGGAAAAGAGCACTGGATTTTGATTAGCCCTGTGGGGCTGAATGCGATCCCCAGGGTTCTTGTCATACGGTTGTTTGTGGGTTTTGAATTTTTCATATTGTACTCATTTTGTGGGACTTAAATGAGCTCTCAGATGCTTCCTATCAGTATGAATTGGGGATGGCATGTAAAGTGCCTTTGACAGATTTACTGCATTTCATAATGAGCCTAAAACATATAAAAAGACAGGGTTAATAAAAAAGCATTGGTGAAGCACATTTTGAAGGCAGTGCTGTGACATATGTTGAAAGATCTGCCAAGAGGGATGATTAAAGCATGACAAGTTGATGAAATCAAGAGTTGATTGTGGCTTGTCACTGCAGGGCCGTAGCATCTATAATATATTTATAAGTTTGGAAAACAGATAAATACAGCAACATGATATGAACACTCAGTTTTGGTCCCCTGTATACACTGAGATGTAAACCTACACACATTAAGTCACAAACAGACATACTTTGGAATCTGTGGAGAAAAACACCCATGTCAATGCATGTCCATCCATACTGCATGGTGGGATAGGATTTGACATGTTAAAAAAGTTACATAAATGTTGCCAGTACACTGTCAGTTTAACTTCTATGTACTTCACATTTGCTTTCCCACAGGACTTACAGCTCTGTCTTGTTTGCACTCTGCCCCTATCCCCAAACAGTTGCATGGAAGTGCTGTAGGGCTTGTCCGTCTTTGAGGACAGAAGAAAGGAAAGACAGAGAGAAAAAGAAAAAAGTGACTATATTGTGACTTCCAGTGCTTATCTTTCCTGACACAGTTTCATTTCTCATAACTGATGCTGGCTTATGACACACTGCATTCAATTGGTCTTCATGGACTGCAGTTTTACTTTCACCAAATACCTCAAGCCTATGTGAGTGGTAGGTAGTCTATCAAGCACTGGTATTTCTGTCAGCTTGGCATAAAGAAAGAGGGAAATGCATGGGAGCATTACAAAGACATATAAGGTAGACAGGCTGAACAAACAGTACGGTGTTATTTAACAGCAATAGGACTGAAAGAAGTTTACCTAAGGAAGGATACACACAGAGTAGCATCTTCACGCAAGCAGCCATGACAAACTACTTCCCACCTAGCATCTTACAGATCTCTTGAGCTGTGGGAAAGAAGGGAGAAGGATTAAGAAGTCATTCTTATGTAGAAGTCTCTATTACTGCTATATAACAGTCACATAAAAGGTTGTTCTAACATACAAATACACAGAGCCAATACAAGTTTTAATTTAGCCAAAATACTTTACCTTGTTTGTAGCCTGGATAAAGAAAATGTGATCAGGAAGTACTGACAATCTGAGGAAAACATTTTGTCAGCGCTGTTCAAAAGAACAGAAATATGTGTTGTATTGCTGCATGCTGTTAGTTGAATTAGTGTAGCATCATTCTTTACATCTTTCTGAATCAGAATAGATGTCAAATATCTCAAATCTACAGGCGAATACCAAATACATCAGAAGAAAATTTGCTTTAATGGTCAAAATGACACTTCTGTCCAATGGTCCTGGATTTGGGATTGTTTCTATTTTGTCCTCTCAGAGCCTGTTCATTTATCTAATCAGCTTCTTAAGCTGGAGAGCAGCCAAGTGTCTGATGCTTCAGAGAATTACAGTAACCCACCATGGCACCAACAAAAATATGCCCCAAAAGGTGTCCTTCTAAAAAAATGGTCCTACTATTATGCTTAATTTGTGACCTGAAATATGAGGTCACATAAGCTGTATGTATTTGTATCATGTCTGTAGTCATGACATTTGTGTTATTCTGTTGGAAAGCAAATACTTTCTTTTTAATTTCATTAATTTACTCAGGAAGACTTAAAAATGTGCAAATACTCTCACTCCCTTTCCATCTGGAATTTCATAGAAGTTACTCTGCTGTATTGTGAGCATATTGCTCAGCTAAATTTAAACCAAGACAAAACAAAACCTAGGCAGTTTAGTGGCATTTTATATTGACAATCTTGATTCTCAAATCTCGGTTCTTTCCTCTCAGCTTAGTCCTGCAGACTAGGGTTCTTTTTAAGAGAAATTCTTGCAACACAGAATGAATGCTTATGAAAAGTCACGTTAACCTTTGACAATGGTAGTATAGCATGTAGTGTAATTCATAGAGATGAGCCTTGTGATTCCCCAGGCTTGCTCTGTGTCAGAATGATTACTTAAAAGTACGTCAGGGTACAGTGTTCATAGGGCACTAATGCAACTTTCTGCCTAGTTGTCCTCACCCTTCATGTATCTCAAAGAAGAACCCTAGGCCAAGGGATTCCCCTAAATATTTGGATTAAATTCTTATAGGGTTATATATTCTTCTTCTCACTACAGGCCTTTAAGTCCCTCTCCCTGAGATACTACAGTGCAAAACAGGTATATTGCATTTACATAGGGATCCAAGCCATGGGGTTTTTCCTTGTATCAATTTGATATCCAGCATGCTTCTTGCTAAAATCATAACCATGCCATTTTCTGTGAATAGTAACTATGTACTAAGAGATGTAGGTATATCCTGACAGCTTGGTTTTTCTAACAAGTCCAGGCTAAAGTATACAGATGCTTACATATGCATACTTATCCTGTCTGAACGCTCAAACATTATGAGCTGTACTCATCTGTTTGTGTCCACTGGTCCATGACTGTATGTCCAGGTACCAAGCATAAGTAGTGTCACCAAAAATTTCTGATACATTTCTCCTTCACTGGAGTAAGATGAATTACTGTTGTTTCAGTCATCTGATGATACATAAAATGTAGCTGTATAATGTAGTGCAGAGAAAGATGGAGAAATATTCCTCAGGTGGAGAATCAGGCTAAATAAGATTGCTGGGAAGTAAGAAACCTGCTAGACAGCACAGTGCAGTGAACTCCCAGATATTAATATAGTTACATTTCTCTCCTAGGTACATTTCTTCTTGTTATATTCTATTACTTCCCTTCCTCTCTGTCTCTCTCTCTGTCCTGCTCTCTCTCTCTCATACACACACAGCATAAGAGTGAGAAGCAAACATCTGCCCTGAGGGATCAGAGGCTTGAACAACAACTTTGTGCTTTTCTGATCTTATTGCCTGAAGAAAGAACAGTGCCAGATGTAATCCCAGGTTGACACTGCTGACAAGAAGTGACAGAAGGGGCTCACACATCCACATAAGCCTTCTCCCTGCTCTCTAAAAAGCACTGGAAAGCACAAAGCCATTGGAATCCAATGCCGTGGCCTGAAGCAGAGCAACTGTGAGAAAGGATGGTCAGAAATAAGAAGTGCCAGTCATGGAATAGGGAGCCAGAAGTTCCTGAATCCATCCTTAAGTTTATAGATGCCGTTCCCTGTGGTCTTCACTCTGTGGCTCATTTTTCCAATAAGTAAAATGGGGGATAAAGCCCAAATTTGCATTATCTTCAGGGACTTAAATAGAAAATATTCTGCAATCCACTGAGTATGAAAACCTTTCTGGGTCAATGAACTAAGATCTTTTCTATGTACTGAGTACCTGGAAGCACACTGAAGACAAAAAACCTCCAGTGTTGGACATGAAACATCTTTTTTATTTTTTCCTAAGCCCTACAAATTCAGTCAGTGAGATTCACTCTGCATAACAGTCTGTGACTTGCAGACAGAGTGGTATTTTACCCCTTCTTTACTTAGCATTTCCACAGCAGTTTCCAAAACTCGGGTCACTTCTGAAAAAGAAATTGATTTAAAAGGTTGGAGTAGGAAAAATATAACTACTGAAACTACAAGTTCCTTTTCCCATGGGTCCACTTTACTTCTGACACAGTGTTGTTCAGTAATGATTTTTTCACTGTATGAATGTTTCCTGTGCCTCTAGTTCATGGCTTGGCTTAGTGAATGGCATCTGTCTTTGAGAAAGTTTACTGGGTCACTACAGAGTCCTGGAAGTCTCTTTTCCTTTTTCTAAGCTGATACAAACAGAAGAATTGATTTGAAGAGGAGGCAAAGATCACTGATTTGTAGCAATTAGAGATGGGAAAGGCCTGTTCGGTCTCATTTATTCCATTCTGTATTCAAATAATATCCTCATAAACTAATATTTTAGAATTTAAAATTTTATCAAGTAAAATCTTAAATAATTCAAGAATTTCCCTAAGGAGACTGTAACACAGTCTAATATGTAATCTGGATAGGAAGTGCTTCTTAATAAATTTCTTTCACCAGTTTCTAACTTCCTTTTTTGTTATTTCATAATACTCACCCTAGAAAACTTGTTCCTTTCAATAGGGTTTTCACTTTTCTGTTATTTGTAACTGTTTATCTTTCCAGTCCTCACTGGTGATATTTATAGGCATTACTCTAATTAATATTACTGACTGAGCAGCCTGCCTATACTCAGCACTGTATTCATGGGAAAGGACTGTACATGCTTTTCTCTCTTGTATATTCAGCTCCCCATATTATCTCCCTGATAATATGTACCCAGCGAAATGAGATCCAGAAACATCTGAAGGTTTCTGGTGGAGCCAACCCAGCCCCGTTACTGCCAGTGCTAAGGCAGAGACGGCAAGTCCTGCTGGAACTGTGCAAATTCCCACATAGCACCTTCCAACAAGGAGTCCTGCTTTTGGTGTAATGCCTGATAAAGAGCCTTTCTTGAATTGGGAGCACAGTACACTAAGCTCCAAGTGCAGGAATTGGTGCTCTTTCTAGCCCTGCCTCCATGCTGGCTGTGTCAGACCTAAGCTAGAGCTGTCTACATGAGTGCCTTTGTTTGTAGGGGTGTGATAATGAGCCACTGACTCTTATGAAGTGGGTGTAAAGCCACAAATTTTCTTACCTCAGATCCTGCACCATGCAAAGGCAGTTGTTCTGTTTTTGGTCTTATGTTGCCCCTGGAAGCAAAAGAGATGCACTCATATAGCTCCAATGCTTAACACAACACATGTAAATGAGATCCAGTGTTTCTCTGCCATGACTTTGCATAATCCACAACACAAATAAACAACCCCTAGATAAATCAAGTTAATAGAATTTAAAGTGTCAATACAAATAAAGTGCTTTTGGCATTTGGTTATTGCTGCTTGTACCGACTGGGCTATATAAATCAGATCCTGACCTTTCCCAAAGGAATTGAAGAACTGGGATATGGGGCTAGTAGCAGTGGATTTTATTCTGATCTCTGTTTCACATCTCTTCCTGCAAAATGAAATTTGTTCTTGTTTAAAATGGAAAGATCAATATGTAGCTTTAGTTGTTTTTTAATAGTCATTTTAGCCTTGACTCTCTGATATGGGGCTTAATTTGGACTTGGTCAGTGAAAAAACAATAATTTACACATTACTTACAAATATCTCAAAGATCTGGAAATGTAGCACCCAGATGGCTTTATATCTGTGAAAAAGGTTCAACACCATTTCAACACTGCTTTCTCTATACTGTACACTACTTCACTTTTCCAACATAAATCAAAAGAGAACTAAAGCAGACTGCTTTTATCTCATGCCCATGGCCTCAGCTTCTATAGGGCTGAAATGATTTAGTATAATCTGCTCAAATAAAAATAAGACCTGAATCACATAAAAATGTGATTCAGTTAGTCACAAGACTAGCTTTTTTTTTTTTCATCTGCACGCTCGAAAAAGTTTGATTAACCTTGTTCCACCTTTGCTAGTCTGAGTTTTCTTTTTGTTTTGCTCCTGTTGTGCTTCTGTGTTAGATTATCAGGGGCAAGGCACTCATTTACTCAGTCATCCAAGACAGGATTGAAAGATTAATCTAAGGGAGGTTGAAATGTCACTGATCTTGTCCTGGGGCAGAAGGGTGAATTAGATGACTTCTCAAAGTCTTCCTTACTCTTTTTAATGTCACAGACCCCCATGTTAGCTGCACCTTCTGGACAGACATTTAAACTCTAATCTCCTGGTTTGCCTCTGAATTTCCCAGTGATTTTGGCCTGATTACTGCTTTACTTTGAATTAGGACCCTAAATTTTTTAGGCTAAAAAAGGTAAATTAGAGAGTGGCAGCAGTGTAAAGCTTTTGGTTGAGGCAGTAGAAACTTAGAAACAGCTCCAGTTGCCTGAGTAACTTTTGTTGTTGTGATCTTGCTTGATAATTCTTTCCCCTATTTTTAGTACTTATGTTACCAAGATCTCATTTTTTGTCATCAGGGCAGTGAGCTGAGAAGAGTTGCAGTGTGAAGGTCAGCTTTTAACTCTGGTCCATAGTGAGATGAACAGAGGGAAAGGTGCAGCTCCCAGCAAACAATGTGATCAGAGGGAGTTGAAGATAAAGCCAAGGGCATCCAGGATTAAGGGGAAAATGAGGACAAGAAATAAAATGAGAATTCAATAGCAAAAGATGCAACTTTATTGAATGTTGAAGGCAGAGCGAAAACATAATATCCAAGAGCTGAATTAAAGATTAAAAATGACAAAATTTGGCTATTCTTCAGTCCCCTCAAATGAAATAAAATCCCTAATTCGAATTAATATTTCATAGCACTCCTTGTTACATACAGCAAAACTTAAGCTCTGCAAGAGGGACAGCTTGTGGCAGTTAGAAAGATCCCAGACAACCTGCCTTATAATTCTTTGTTTAGTTGCATGGCTATCCTGTTTCATTTTTGTAAAGTGATAGTTGTGGTTTCAGGTTTGGACATTTTTCAAGTGTTTTATAGTAAACACATAAGTAGAGAATTTTTACATGGTTTGATTTTAATGCAAACATTCCCTATGTTTTATATAATGTAAATCACTATATTGTCTTGCAATAATGCGACAAAATAAACAGGTATACATAAACAGCTTAATATTAAAACTGACTGTAATGTTGTTATTCCTTCCTGATTTAAGGTAGAAGGTGGTTCTTGTCCTAAATGTGAACTTTACTAATAGGCTTGTCTCAGTTTCCTAGCTGAATACAAAATATGAACAAATGATGGTTGTACATTGTAGTACTTAGAACTAAATACATACTCAAGGAAATGTGAAAATGGGACAGTGTAGTACACTTTAAGTTATTAAGTGTGGCTGCTTGAAAGCAGAAATGGTTAAAGAGTTTTGGCACATTCCAATCACAAACATGGTTCAGAGCTTTTGTGCCCTTTATTAGATATTGGGGAAATAATGGTAGCTTTGCCATGATGCATGTGAATCTTTTTTGCCAGGGCACATAGCATCAGCTCTAGAAGAGTTTTGGGGCTGAATTGAATTAAGTCAGTTTATTTTAGTAGAGGGTTTAGTCCTCAAAGGCAAATATTGCAGGCTGTAACAGGCTACCATGCCCCCCTCCCATACTGACATCAATGAAGTCTATGTAAATCTCAGCAAGATTACGTGCTTTCATAAAAACTCAAAGGGAGCTGGCATTAAAGGCTGCTGGGTGAACTAAGCAGTGAACCAACTTCTTACTAGGCCTTCTCCTACTGAAATTCCATCTACAATAACAGAAAGAGAGGTGGAATCAGTTTAAACCTTGAGCACTGATAACAAAATGTTTTCTTAAATCATTAATATCACCATATCATCTTTCATTAGATGAAATGTGTCTTTCTTTTTAGATACTTAGAAGCAATGAAGAAAATGTTGCTGATGTAGTGTGTCTTCATAAAACATCCTTTGGCATTAATTTAAGACAGATGAATGTTTTCTTATGGTATTCTTCTTAGCCTCTTCACAGACTTGACAACACATCAGGTTGGATTAATATTCCACCTGGAAGCAAGTACTTACTTTCTGCCCAGTGCAATTTGTTGGAACCTTTCAATTTTTCTCTTTCTCACCAAAGAGGCAATAAATCATCATGATTGGTATCTAGGCCGAGAAGTAACATTTTCAGAGCTTCAATTACTTATTTTACTTTCTTTGTCTTCTGAATCCATTTTTATTTAGAAATAAATTTAATACAATAAAGATTGATTGTTTTCTTAAAGGAACCATGTGTGGACAAGCAAAACATCATCCAACATCGAAGGGTTTTGAAAGAAAATTCTGCTTTGCCCATGAGCAAATTTAAACTGTCTTCCCCTGCACTGTTGCACTGTATCAAAAGCATTTCCTGTGGGTACTGATAATAGTGATTAGCACAAGAAAATTATTTTTATATTTTTCCCCATTTTAGTTTAATCTAAATTGAAGATTATGAAGAGCTGAAGCTATAAGTGAATCTGATCTAGTCTGTATAGTGCATGGACCAGAGACACAGAGGGCTCCAGAAAGAAGATGGAAGACTGACAACCAATTGTATTTAACCAGCAGGCTCTCATTTTTATGGCTGAGGTGCCAGAGTCTCTTGGGAGAGAAGGACAAGCAAAAAATTAGAGCTTTTCTGCCAGATTCCTCTGCAAAATAGTTAAGTCTTCAGGAATGTCTGTGATATTTGAAATATTCAGGTTAAACAAGATCCAGGGATCCAGAATATTTCAAAATGATTCCATTAAAACCTTAAAAGTCATAAGAACCTGGATGTTTTATAGGTTTGTTGGAAAACTGAGGTCTGTGTGATACTTAGGAGATGCAGCACACTTTCTGCTACTTGTACATATGAGTACTAAATGGAATAAAAGACTTCTTTCATCCCAGTCTTCACAGAGCTAGAGATAGAATTTTGCATGAGAGAGGAGAAAAAATTGGTGCAGGAATGCATTTCTGAGGTGCAGTTCTTTAGAAGAAGCTAATTTATGACGCAGATCATAAGTCATATTGATATACAGGAATTTATTATGCACTGAAGGAAGATGGAGGATGGTTATTTTAAATGAGCAGTTCCTATTGGTACTGATATCATTTAAGTAGCTAGAACCTGTGGGAGGGAAAACGTAATAAATCACAAGCAGCAAAACTAATCAACACAACTTTACTATTACAAATTATATCCTGCAGACCTTTGAGACCCACATTGATTCTGAATGCAAAAGAACTATGGGATTAAGTGTATTTTCTAAAATAAATTTAAATGGCTTTCTTTATCCTGTGTATTCTTTTCTGAAGTACAGCCTTGAATCAGAGCTGGACTCAAAAGACAAAAAAAGAGGATATCTAGATTAGTTGCATGAAGGGATTGTTTGAACACGTGTATCATTCAGCTCTAGAAAAGCATTGCATTGAGGTCACAAAAGGATATTACTGAAAATTTCTGTGTATGAAGATGGACAAGAATCCCCCTTAATCACATCATGGCTCAGCTGTCAGAGGTCTGATGAGCTTACTTCATGAAGAACTTACGTTACTTCGTGTTGCAAACCATGTTATTTCCTTTTTGAAGTCTCATATCAAATGCTGTGTTTATTTTTTTAGAGCACTACTCAAAGTCAATATTAATTTAGTAACTGTATGGTTTTATTGATATTTAATAACTATCTCAAGCGCTTAACAATGGAAAATTTGTTTTTTAACATAATGTTGTAACTGGGTATATGAGTGAATACATTCTCATGCACGTGTTTCTAAAAATCATTCTTACTAATGTCTGAAATAAAATTTATAAACAAAATGAAAAAGAACTAGATCAGGTACTAATGTTGCAATTTAAACCTATCTGAATTTTCTAATGTCCTTCAATTTTTCGTAGCTTTTAAAGGTATGAATTTTATACATATTTTAATCTTGCTGAATATATATGCCTAATAATAATAATAAAATTAAATTAAACCTGATTTAAAAAAAAAAAAGTCTTTAAATATATGTTGGGGAATAGTTGTCATTTCTGGTGTTCTTGAAGGTCTAGGACTGTATTATAAGAAACCCATTTTTCCCTGTCATGTCTTCTTTCATTGTCCCACTTCCTTTCTACCTTGGTCTTGCTGGCCTGTTCTTGTCAGATGCCCTACTTAAAAGAAATATCAATCCACTACATTTTTTCCTTTCTACAGTCAGCTCTCCACACAGAGGAAGAAGCTCTCCATGGCAGCCACTGGCTGACTCCTGTTCCTATGAACTGTGGATCACTCTTTATTCTGAAAAAGATCTTATTGCAGCCAACAAAAGGTTGCTTATGTACATACTGAATGAAGTCAGTGGAGTTTTTTGTTCCGAGTAAAGTGTGTTATAGAATTTCTTCAGCTCTATAGAAAATGTTCTTGCCCATTGACATGAAGATCTCACTCATCTAACCAGGAGTCCTTACTCAGAACATACTCTGTAAAGTGAGAAGTATCCTCCATTTCTACTGAAACCATATCTTTCTATATGATATGTAATACAGATGTAGTGGCAGACTCTCTGTAAGTGTTCAAATCTGGGTTGACAGAGAAATTTAGGAGTTCACTGAGAAATTTAGGTCTTTTAAGTTCCACTGAAATACCTCCTGAGTGCCTTTCATGGCCTAGTACTCCATTCTTACGCAGACAAAAATAAGCACACTGCAGCTGACAAAAAATATCCTAAAAGAGATGCAGAATTTCAGTCATTGCATTTATAAGATTTAGCTGGTGTGGTGAAGGAGAGCCAGGACTAGCGTATTGAGAAAAGGTGCAATGGATAAGCAGAATGCCTTTCTACCTGATCTTAAAAAAGAAACTGTTTTGTAGTGAGCCTCGCTTTTGTTTCTGTTCTCCCCAGACTAGGAGGTCTGGTTCCCTTAGTTCCCTTAAATGAATGGAAGAAGCTGTGGGAAAGGGACCTATACTTTAGGTTAAGAAATTGTGAAAACAACTGACCTCTGTGACCCCAGCCTGCATTGGTCATCAGCTTATTAATAACAAACAGATCAAAAATCATCATTTTGTTATTTTTTTCGTCTCTTTAGCTTTAGATGTTTGTGGGCTTTTTGTTTATGTTGTATATATTACCTCAGCTACTCTTTAACATTTTTTTTTCCCTTAAATCCTGCACTGAATGTGATTCAAATTTCATGTTTATGAAACTGTATTCATTTAAGTACAGAACTAACTGTTGGTACTTTTTGTTGGTGTTGATATGAATTGTGAAAGCTGGAAATATACTTAAAGGTAACTTAATGCCTGTGAGTGACTCCAAGCCACCACGGTGCATTGTTTAACATTATATGATAATGATCGTCAGAGTGTGTTTCCAAAATTTTCTCTTTTCCTACTAGTTTATCTGAATAACCACTTGTACATGGAAGGCATTTGTGGGACAGAGAAAGTGGTACATCAGTGAGTGCCAGTTAGTGCTTAATTAGATCTTTCAACAATGGGGAAGAGCAGTTTTCCACAATGGATCTGTTGCACAGACGTGGATGACTTTCTGGGAATCAGGTCATTAAAGCTGCTCTTAAATGTTTTTGCTTTGTTTTACCTGTTGCCCCAAATAAGCAGCAAGGCTCCTAAATGTTCATCATTATTGGTGGAGATATTAACCCTAATCCAAATTGCTGTTTTGCTTACAGCTGGGCTTAAAGAGATACAAATGATGATTTTTACAAATACCCCTTAAGATTAGGTCCATGCTTTACTGCATGTGAATCCTTGTGCTATTATAGACAGTGTCACTATAGCGCCTCTCAACTGTTCTGGAAAGTCATCAGTATCGAGATGCTGCTGGAGAGGACAGCTGTGGCCAGCAGGTACCTCATACTGACTGGCAGCATTTCCAAACAACAGTTATGCACTAAGGATTGTTGAACACATGAGATTTAGCAGTCATATTTCTTGCAGTACAAAAGTGTCTGCTGTTGACTGGGTAGAGCATCTTGCCAGCTGTTAGTAATTATTTTTTTTTCCTTGGTGTGTCTTTACATTGAAAAAAAGATTCCAGCATCTGTTTCAGAAGGCCAAACAAATATGAAGCCATGATAGGTTATTTATGTGTGGAATTTAAAAGTAGTACTGTAAATTGTGCAGAGCAGTTGCTGACTCTTGGACTGCCATTTATTCAAAGCATGTATTGGAGTACTATTGATCTACTGAACTTCTATTTATGGTAGCATTACTTCAGCAAACTAGGGGCTTAATCTAGTTTTCTACAATATTATACTGAAGTCTGTAAAAGATGCACTCTTTTTATTCCTGTCTGACTGAAGAGTTTTTGTAAAAATAATATGTGAAACAAGAGTCAGAAAGTGACTGTAGCTGAATAAAATGAAAAAAGCAGAATGATGCCATTTGGTTACTGTCGCTCCTAACAATGTCAAACTGAGGTGCTCCATTCTACTAGAGGCTGTCCCAACCCATCTGACCTGTACAATTTTTCAGTAGCCAGGAAATTTGGACAAAGACTTGTGTGAATCGTATTCCTCTCTGTACTGCACAAGTGATAAGAGCTTTCCTCCAAAACACACTTTACTGGATAATTCTATTATCCATCAACACGGAACAATGGAACTACACTTGCCAGAATTTACATCTTGGGTGATTATTCCTACTTTCATTTAAATTAGTTACTAAGCTTCTCTTTTATTCTGGCAACAGGCCCAAGTCTTTGGTAACTGGACAGAAGTCTTCATGTATCCTTAATTAACAGCTCTTCCTCTTTTAAATTTTACTTCCTTGTTTTTCTATTTATCTTCCCACTATTAGTTGTTTTTTAAACACCTTCTATTACATCCTTTCAGCATCAATTTCTTCTAATGTCTTCCTCCCTGTTTTTCTTTTCACTGGGTTTCTAGTCCTAACATGTCTTTTACTACTGCAAGGTTTATCAGAGTGCTACTAACCATGTACTTGTGTGACAGACATATTGTGCCATGTCCTTGTGCAATCAGACCTAGAGTCTGATCAAAATGTTTTGACTTGTTGTATCAAGTTCACTTGAGGTCTTTTGTCCCAGACAAATTACACATGCCTTCTAACCAATCTGGATAAACAAATACTCTGAGGAGAATCTGAAATACTTTTTTCATAGGATTTAAACTCTTTGACCTTCCAGAACCTCAGGCAATTGGGTGTATAACTATTCTCCACTTTACTAAAGATAATTATCTCTTTTTTCAAATACATATGTACACACACATGCACGTATTTATTTATAGCTAAATAAGGTCATAAAAAAACCCAAAAAAATCTAGGATGTTTTAACTATTTCATTGACTTTTCAGATTGTTTTTAAGCTGTTTTTTAAACTTTAAAGGCAACACTGATAGTGAACGGTTCCAAATGGTAAAACAGAAAATCCCCTTCAAATATAACCGGCCTGTAGAGGAGTGGCTGCAGGAAAAAGGTAACAGTCATTAAAACTTTCATTTTAAACCCATTTGATTCTAAACCCTCATTTTTAAAGCCTGCAAATAAATGTTTCTTAAATGATAATCGCCTGCTGCATAAATGACTGTTTTAATTTTCATTATAATTTGTGTCAGCTTCCACCTGCCATATGTTGATAAATCATGCTATAATACATTGCTATTAAAATGCAGTTAAAGGGACAAAATTCTAAGCTTGCTATCATAGTAATGACAAGCAAGCAAAATTTCAGGAGATGTATTCTAAAAAAAAAAAAAAATTAAGAAGAGCAAAGAGCAACAACATGTATTATGGCAATTTAACCACTGCATGATTTTCCTATTTTATTTTTAAACTACATTTATATCTTTATTATCAAAGTTTTCTTAAAAAAATTTCAAATCTACTTGTTAAACTACTTCCTGTAAGTTTCTCTTTTCTTATTAGTTTGATTAGCCACTATGACTATGTATTTCCTAATTGTATTAAGATAATTAAACAATTTTAAAAAATGTTGTAAAGAAAACATTTTTTAACATTTTCATTTAAACTACAGTGAGGGGAGACAGAGAAAGATGATTGTTCTGTCACTTTTATGCTATGTCTGGAATACAGTTTGAATATTCAAATAATACAATTGTGTAAGGTATGGGTTAAATTCTTCCCTAACTTAATCTCAGGCAGTGCTACTTAATTTCTTGAGTTTGCCTGGCATAATTGGCGTCAGTTTAGAAAAAGACTTGTTAACATGCAGAAGTCCAGCTGACTTCAGTGAGAGTTCTGCATGCACTCTGTGACCTGTTGAAATGGGACTTATGTCAGAATAGTAATGGATTTTTTAAATCAGAAATTTGGAGGGGAAAAAAAACCTTGGATGTAGAGCCTATTCCAAAGCCTGTTGAAAGTAACAAAACAACTCTTACGGGTTTCAGCAGGGTTTGAACTGGGCTTTTGGTAATGCAGTGGAGCTTAAGTCAGGAAGATCTCCCTCTATACTAAATGTGGTATTTAAAATAAAAATAAGAAAAGAAAAGAAAAGAAAAGAAAAGAAAAGAAAAGAAAAGAAAAGAAAAGAAAAGAAAAGAAATCACTGTTACTAACTTCTTGCCTTCAAGTCCAGAAAAAGCAGAACACAGTTTTCTCTTGTTTCCTATTTTAAGAAAGTACTGCTGATAAATGGGGGTGACCCTTCAACTCAAATCTTGCATTTTCTGTGCTGACTTAGACTATGGTTGTTAACAAATTATCCAAGAGGGAAAACTAATGTTTTGTAGGATAATTTATGTTCTGTTTCAAACTTATATCCTCAGCTGAATTAATGATTTGATTTAGCCAGTATGAATTCAATTAAGGTCACAAAGGATGTGACTAACTACAGTCAAAATGCTGTTATGTGAATGGTCTGATCCTGCAAAGTGTTGTGCACACTCAGTTCCTGTTGAGTTCAATGAGAGCTGACTCTGTTGCTCACTTTTCAGGTTTGGTCTACAATGGTGTAATTTTTTTGATTAAAACTGGAGTATTTGTGAAAGTAAAGCAAAAATATTTGTGTAACTAAAATGGAAATATTTTTTTACCACTAGGGTTTTATGGAACAGTTAATTCAGCTAAATTCTAAGTAAACTTAAAGATAAGGGTATACAGAAAATGCTTATTGAGTTTCAGTGGGTTGCCCTGTTAATTTACAAGATCAAACTTAAATAAATAAATAAAGGTTAACACTAAAAAGAGGATAATTTTGTTAAGTTTGAATTGCTAAAGTCCCTTTAACAATAAAGACAATGATTGTCTCAATTTTGTTAAAACAGATGCATGTCTAATCCCTTAATGGAGTTCATGTGCTTGAGAATCCCACATTTGTTTTTTGGGGTTTTTTTGTTTGTTTTGGGTTTGGATTTTTTTTTCCTTTTCGGTTTTCCACCAAATCTTTTATGTCACTGCTTCTCCATGTTTGAGCTTATAAGCATGCCAAGGCACTATCATGTGTAAGCCATCCTGAAGTTTTGAACTGAAGTCTACCTTTTGTGGATATTGATGCTTTGTTAAAAGACAATCACACATGCTGTAGGGTCTAAAAGAGACAATATTTGAGCATTCAGACAATCTCAAAGCACTGGATGTTTTTAGGCTAGAAGGATAGAGCTATGTTTTTACTAAAATGAAAGGAAATTCAGTCTTCACGCTTTGTGCTAGGGAATGACGATACTATAGCTTCGTTCCTTGGTTCCAAAGTAGATAGATGTTTTCAGCAACTCATATTAAAAAATAATAAGAATGAATAATTTACCTAGCTGTTCACCAACCTGCTCATCCACTGATCATCCATCCTACAATTAAGGTAACATGGAAAACTTCTGTCAGAAGATATTATAAAGATGATGAATGAAAAGGTAGCTTGCTATCAAAACGGAACAAGATGAACTGATGGACTGAGGAATAGTTAGATTCATCAAAGAGACAGTATATAGAATAGCTATCTTGCTCATATGAGTTCTTGTCTTGAGTGAGGTAAGAAGAAACACTTTTCAACTGACATTTTTGAATGCCATAGATTTGGTCTTCCTTTGGTACTACTATTACATTATTCAAAATAATGAAATAGTTCATTCTTGGAAAACAAATGTAACATGTCATTCTGAAGTAGCATCATTACTGGGTTTGGTTTGTTTTTGTGGGGTTTTTTAAATTTTATGTATTGTTTAAAATATTTTTAAAAGAGCCCATGTTTACAATCTAGAATTATATGAGTGATAAAATCATTAAACTCTATTAACTTCACTGAGATTATGTATGTGAGTGAAAAAAAGAAATACTAGTCCTAAATTGTTCAACTAAAGTAGTCATAAACCCCTCAGATTTCTTTAGCAGAATACATGGCTAAGTGTTCTTCCAAGGCACAGAAGATACCTATTCTGCAATTGGATGAGCTAATAAAGACTCAGAAGTGTCTCATCAAAAGGATTCATCCTGGAAATCCTTAATTCTTCAAATCTCTCTTACTTGCATGTGAAGTCTCGTTGATATGAGTGACTGTACTTTTAAAGCAAGAATTATTAGTGTGAATTAGATGCAAAATCAGGCCCAAAATCTCTCCTAGTGTTATGAAAAATTTGTACTTCACTAAGTTTCTGTGCAGTATTTTTAATTGGTACACAGTTTTCCAAATGAAGTCAATGAGAGAGCAAACAAAGAAACCAAAGATTGAACTAGTTAGAATATTTATAAAACACCTCAGAAAATTAAAATATGCACATCATTTTCCTCCAGTATGACATTAAAATAGCAGTAGGAAGAGATCTTTGTGGAAAAGGACTGTAATTCTGCAACCCTTACACACCTAGTAGAGTTTACCAATGTAAACAGTCCCTCAATAAAATTCAGTGGCCAAATAAATTTTAAATAGGGGGAAGTTAGGGCTTCAGAACCACATCATCAAAAGAATGCTGAGAAGAGACCTATGGTGGCATAATTGTGTATTCTCTCAACAGTTTTCTCTCATTCCATATGCATTTACATGCTGTCTTTATTCATGCGCGTGTACACCATCATGGGGAGAAGAATGAGGAATGACAGGTTGTAGATGACTCCAACAAGTGATTGTTCTTTTAGCAAACACAGTTCTAGTACCATTGCTGTCTCCTATATTAACCATATGGTGCAGTGCATAAATCCTGTACTGGAAGGCCATTTAACAAACAAGGAAGACCCCAAACCACACAGAGTTCCTTTTTTGCTGGAGTGAGACTACCTCCTTGGTGTATACTTGCTTTCAGAGTTAGAAGATGCAAATTATAGCCCAGAAATAAAGCCTTAATATGCTAACTTCTCATTCTTGAAAGCAAGGGATATGACAGACATGTCTAAAGCTGTACTATAAGCTTGGGTTAGAATAGATGACATCCTGAGGAGAGTCATAATCCTCCAGAAAAAGTGAGGGAACCCCTTGTCTATTCTGGTTTGGGGAGCTCTCCTAGCTGGAACAGCAAAAATTTTCCTTCCTCATCATTGCCCACTCCTTTTCCCTTTGGTAAAAGATAAAAAATGATACAGTGTTGATTCAAGGGGAGAAAGGGATAGAAATGGAAAACTTTCAAAGATCATTACCTTCCTTCTATTTTCAGGGATAACATCTCAAGATTAGTGACATAATTCCCTGTTCTTTACTCATCTCATCTCACCTCACCTCACCTCGACCATTTGGTACTCTATTGTGAGTGAGGTGGGAAGGAGGGAGCAGTAGCAAGTGAAATGTCTGGTTACATAGGGGCAGGGACAGTATGGAAAGAAATATACTGCTAGAGGGAAGGAACATGAGAGGAGAAGGGAAAATTATATAGTAAAGAACTGACAGCATATCCATTAAAAAATCTAAAGCACAACAGGACAAATTAAAACTCTGAGGATATGGTACATGACCATGAGTTTGGCCTTCTGCTGTATACAGTGCCATTTCCTCTAGCTCAGACAGGAGCTGGCCTGAGAGGGTTGAATATTTTGATAGATATTGTTACTGGATCCTATTTTCCTCATAGATAAGAGGAAAGGCTCTGTTTTTACATTCTGAGGATGTGTGGCTTCAGTGCATGTTTGTGGATGTTTTAATAGACATATATTACCTCTGGTAAGTTTAAAACTCCCTGAGATGCAGAATATTGCATCAAGTGTTTGAAGACTTTCCAGGGGAAGAATACCCTCCATTTTTATTTCTCATTTCTTCATAAATGAAGTTACTACACCCTGATCAAGTCCTAGTGTTTCATTTACAAATCTGTGTGTGAGGAGCACAAGGGATGTGCAGCCCACCTCCACGTGTCTGTCTGTTACACCTCTCCATACATTTTTGCTTAGTTAGCTACGGCCCTCTTTGGGGAGAGGAACTCCTTTCAGATACATTTCTTCTCTTGTCCCCATTCTTTTCCCCATGGTCCATCCTGTCACCATAAGATGATGCAACACCGCATCACCACTTGACTTCGAGACCCGTCACGACGACCACCAAAATTGGTGAGCTCCCCTCATATTTTGATCTACTCTAACCACTGTCTGTGAAGAAATCAACAGTGGGTTATAGGCTGTGCTTTGCTACATGGTTGCATTTTGCACCTCTCCTCAGGGTTGACTAGAGAGAGGAAGTGGTGAGTGAGAACTGGGGAGTGGGAATGGGTTGGGGACACGTGTTGCAAACTTCAAAAAAAATGGGAAAACCCAGTAGGTGTTTGAATGATGATTGACTTGATGCTGCACTGACAACCCTTCTGAGACCTGCCCAGTCTGGTTGTCTCTTAATTCAAAAGATTCTAGGTGGCATGCCGCTAAACTTCTGAGGAACAGTGAAATTATAGGCACTGCCTTTGCACTGCATGAAGCAATTTGTTTTTTAACATAGTCAACCTAGTGCAACCTGGGACATAAGCAGTATTTACAGAGCAGTCCAGGTTGCACTAGGTTGACTATGTTAAAAAACAAATTGCTTCATGGGCTCATTCATAAATATTTATATATCAAAATATTTATAATATCAAATATTTAATAATTGAGTGTCCTGCAAAATTAGGTAAATTGGCAACTGTTACTAGATTTATTTTTAATAAATATGTTTTTTAATTGTATATGATATTAGACCACTTCTAACACTCAAGGTGTGACCTTGAGTAAACCACTTAACCTGGTTACATATGAATTTCACTGTCTCTAAGAGGAGAGTCATATGTGAGGCATTCTGGGACTTAACCTTCTGAAGCGGTATGCTATCCTAGCTGTTTCAAAAACTTTGCTCTTTCAGAGACATCACAAATGTTTGCATTTGGTGTTTCTTGGTTTTAGATTTGTGAGCCTTCACAACACAAAATTTACAGGTGGAAGATCACGACTGATCCTGTTATAAGATTCCTGCACAGTCCTTATATCATCATCAGTTCTAATGTTTTACTGTCCTTAAGCCGCCCCTCAAAACCTTTGCATTATTAAAAGTGGCTTTATGAGTTAATCCCATCCTTTGACCAGTCAACACAGAAGGTTTATTTATGGGCTAAAGCTTGACAAATACTGCAATCTGAATTGATAGTAGAAAAAAAGCCACATATTGAAGCCTAATGTGTGGTTTAAAGTGGGTCCAAATCTAAAAGAGTGGGTTCAAATTTCTGACTGAGTCAAAGCTCCTGCATAGTTTTGATGTGTGGACGCTGAAGCATGAGGTTCAGTTTTAGCTGTTCTTGCTTTCAGGCTAATCTTCCTTATTAATGAGCTTTAGGCAGTACATTTCCATACTGTATTTCTACAGTCATCACAAACACTACCAAGAATGAATCTACTTCTGTGTTGTCCGTCACTTCTGGCCAGGACTCAGTGTAAGATGCAAACTGAAGGAAATGTCTGGCAATAATGTTATTCAACCCCCTTCACTAGGACGACAGTTAACGATCTTCAACACCCAGGCGCAAATAGCCATAGGAGGGAAGGACAGAGGGCGTCTCTTCCAAGGCCAGCTCTCCGGTCTCTATTACAATGGCTTGAAAGTGCTGAACATGGCAGCAGAGAACAACCCCAACATTAAAATCAATGGAAGTGTCCGACTCGTTGGGGAAGTCCCTTCCATCTTGGGAACAACACCAACAACTTCTGTGCCACCAGAAATGTCTACTACAGTCATGGAAACCACAACTACAATGGCCACCACTACAACTCGAAAAAATCGTTCTCCACCCAGCATCCAGGTGAGTCAATTTGTCTTCTGCATTTCCCTGGATTCTTAATTAGTCTTCTGTTTCAGTGCTCAGCTGTTAAGTTTGTGGGACCCATGTTCTCTGAATCATGCTCTGTGTAACTCTTTATTTTAATAATATTGTATTGGGTAAATCACCACAAAATGTTGTCCCCCTGTGTTGGTGAACAAACAGCTGGATGCGTTATTATGGCATGTGTACATGATAATGGGGACAGACTTTTCTCCTGTTCTAGTGCAACCCCATTTATGTAAGTAGGATTGCCCCAGTGTGAACAAGAACATGATTTTAACTATGTTTCCCCAGTTCCATATGTGGGGAAATGCATTCCTAAGTGAGCTACAAAGTTTACTGGGGGTGGGTGTATGGTTATTTATTCTTATGACAGTATGTACTGCTGCAACAGTGAAGTTCATAGTGTGGAGGAAAACAATGGAGCATTACTTCCAGGTAGAGCCATTTTTCATTTTTCTTTAATATCCTTCCTGTAGAAAATTTTAGAGGAACCTGATCAAGATCAGTTTCTTGAAAAATGTAGATGTTCCAACATAGAGCATTTCCAACATCTTGGTAAAAAAATAATTCCCACAAAATGGATTTCAGATAATTCTGACTTAATTGTGCCAGTGTAGTGTTTTCAGTCCTATAAGTGCTACCTCTTACATGGTAGCCAGAATATGGTACTGATTGGTAATAAACACATTAAACTGTCTCTCCTTGTCTGTGCAAAGAAAAGAATCATGTAAGTAAGCACTCTGATCAGTGGATCAGATTTTGAAATTTTTTTTTTCAGTGGCGTATTATCATGTTATCAACAAGGATGAAACAATTGTTTTAAAATATTTATTTGCATCAGAACCTCATCCTATAGAAATTGATATACTTTCATTGGTGCCAGCATACACTTGCTGAGACACCGGTGAGTGATTATTGATTAGAATATCCTCCAGAGGAAAGTGTATTGTTGTGTAGTTGGAGAAAAAATTTAAATTATTCCATCTGCTTCCCTGAAACAAGTTTTGCTGCTTGGGACAGAAGACCTTAATGAAATCCAGGACTTTGAAATCTATAATCATATAAGTTGCATGCTTGCTTTCGAGCTCCTTCAGAAGGTTTAATCAGTTATTGATATTATGTATATATATGACCATTCTCTTTATTTTTTATCTAGTCCTGGTCACTTAGGATAAGAAAACACACAAAAATTTTCCTCTTAATTGTGTAGGAGGTCAGGCCTCATCTGGAGTACTGTGTCCAGTTCTGGGTACCTCAGTACAAAAGAGAGGTGGAGCTACTGGAGAGAGTCCAGCAAAGAGCCTCTAAGATGGTTAAGGGACTGGAGCATCCCTCCTATGAGAAAAGGCTGAGAGAGCTGGGACTATTCAGCCTGGAGAAGAGAAGGCTCAGGGGTAATCTTACTGATATGTACAAATACCTGAAGGGAGGGTGTGAAGACAAGAGTGGTTCCCAGTGACAGGACAAGAGGCATTTTCACAAAGACACAAACATGTATTTTCCTCTAAACATTAGGAGACACTTTTTTACTGTGATGGTGACTAAGCGTTGGCGCAGGTGCGCAGAGAAGAGTTTGTGGAAACTCCATACTTGCAAATATTCAAAAGCCATCTGTATGTGTACCTGGGCAGCTGGCTCAGGGTGACCCTGCTTGAGCAGGGGACTTGGATCAGTTGACTGACAGAGGTCCCTTCCAACCACAACCATTCTGTTATTCTGTGAGGTACCACTGGCTACACTGGAATTTACAAGTATTAGAGTAATTCATTCCAATCCAAGATTTAACATTTCCCTCTTTGGTATTCTGTAAATCCAGTTGTCAGCAGGACCAGGATTGAGTTATTGGTCTCAAACACCCAGCAGGTTATTTATAAAGTCTCAGCTAAATGAGGAGAAATTACCTCAGGTTTGGTCACTGTGATAAACTTTGAAAGAACTACGGTTTCTTCTCAGTGGCTATCTCTGATTTTAGAGAAAAACTATGTACAATTACATCTCCAGAAGAGAAAAGTCTATGGTCCTGATCCTACTCTTGTTAGTTTATTGGAGATCTTCTATAATTTTTAAAAGCAGTAGTGCTGTGTTTAGCTATAGGAGTGTAAAGAGAGTAGCATTGGACCTTTCTGGGCTGGGTCAAGCTGGAAGTGACCCAGGCTTACTCAGAGAGGAACTCTTCCAGAAAGCTTCCTGCATAGCCTACATGGCAGTTCACTTAGCCTGTAGAGACCACTGTGCTCTGAAAGAGCATCAAGAAGATCTAATAAAGTGTCAAAGTGCTTCTAAAAACATGGTTAGAGCAGTGATTTCCTGGATACACATGCACCACAACAAATGACCTCATCTCAGCCGATATTAAAGCAATAACTCTTTGACACTTCATGCTACCCTCTGAAAGAAAGATAAAGGTCAGTATGTACCTCTATTACAACTTTCTGCATTTCAATATCAGGCCATTTTATTGCTGTCACAGCACAGATGGCTTGCCTTTCTTCCTTACTCTTGGTAGAATTGGATTCCATCAGCTTAAGTTGCATTCTTTGTGTGGTAAAAGTGAGAAGAAATTGTCTTTTTCTGTTCGGGCGGTGTCTCCAGCTGTGGTTTTCAGACGCCTAATGGTTATTTTATACTGCTGGTGTTTGACATCACCATTATCAAGCCCGCTTACAATTTTAGACCTAAATGGTGGAACAATCTAATAGAACAAGTTTGTTCTTTGGGGAACGTAAAATATAGCTACCTAAGGCTACGAACGGTACAGATACAGTTAGTTATTACATTGTTCCAGCTTTCTTTTCTCTTTTCTGCTCAGAAATAAACAATTTTTCTTCACTCTCAAGGCCATTCACAGTTTAGCCTCTTCTCTTTCCATTCTGATCAGCATGATTCAAGCATTTTTTTCTCCCTTTTTACATTTGGTCTTAAGAATCTTTCTGCTCCCTTGTACCATCCACAAGCAACAGCAGGTTATTTTTCCAATCACACTGAAACCCTCCCTTCATCATGACGCATGCTAAAAAGTTGACAGAGGTTAGACTGTCAGTGCTCTAAGGCAACTGTTTATCAAGCTGATCAGTATTGTCACATATTTTATTTTGTTATCCATTTTTCTGTATCCGTGTGTAATATCTTGGTTTACGCTTAGATTGCAGAGTCCTTGGGTTCAAAATGTACTTTTTATTCTGCACCTGTACACTACTTAGCAGAGAAGGGTTCTGGTCTGTTGTAGTAATGGTATGCCGCATGATAAAAGTAAAAGTAAAGCATCTAATACAAAATAGCAAAAAGCAGGATAAAGAATTACTATTCTTACTGTATTACGTATCTGTGCTATTTCTATTACTTATTTTCATATGTAACTAAAACTCCTTTTTGAATGCATATAAAGCTTGTAAAAAATATCAAGTCCATAATCCAAAAGTGATACAAAATCCAGGGGAATTGCAGTGGGATTTAGATTTACACATTGCTTGTTAAGGAAGTACAGAAGAGCGTGATAACTGCAAAGATTTCTTCTGTTTGTAACATACACCAAGATACCTCCTCCAATTACATAGTCTGAATACTGCCAGAAGAATTTTAGAGCACAGTTAGGCTAAAAGAGTTTGGAAAATGAAGTGCTTTAAAAATACACATTGTATGCACAGACTAATGACATGCTTTTTAGTTTGTGAAGATTCCACACACGGGATGTAGTCCTGGACAAACACCCAAGACAAAGGGAATTCAAGAGAAAAGTATTACTGGAAATACCCTGTGACAATGATACTAGCATTTAAACTATGTATAACTTCATTTTGTTATAAAATTTATAATAACATTTCTGATATATATATGCTATACTGATAGGAAAGTTTCTGCGATTTAAAAATCCCTCAGAGAAGCCTTTAAGGAAGATAGGCAGAGCTGATCTTTTTCTGTTAACTGAAAATAAGGAAGAAAAAGGAGTTTCAATTCATGTTTGTTTCAGTGAGTTGCAAGCAGTGCTCATGCTCTGTCACATCTGAGTCAAAATGCTGCTTTGACTTTCTCACACATGTTTTTGTTCTGCATCGAAGTATGATCTGTTCAGAAGTGGTATGTGTTGTACTAAATTTCTGCTGCCTGTCTCAAGGCCCTAACACACCAGACTCTCCTGTGATAATAATATCCTTCATGGACTTCTGGTTTGCCACATTATCCTACAAAGGCCTCAAAGATAAGCTGTTAGCTTTTGCATGTGGTACAGTAGCATGATCTCTAGGCTGCTCTAAGTCACTGCATTGTGCCACATCGTATTCTTGCAAGGCTGCCATGTTTGTCACAGTATTACTTTGCTAACAATCATTAAAGGTCCTGAAATCCCATGTATCTCTATTTCCTGATTTAAAGCACAGCTTCAGTTATTAGTGAAGTAGTTCAGGGATTCCTGTGTTTGGGAGAATTCTATGAAAATGAGTTAAAGTGACACTCATTCTCTTGGCTTCTGCTTCCATGTCAGCTGCTTACATGCCCAGAATTTATTTAGTGAGTCTGTACTCAAAGGTTTTTAGGAGAATCTCCATATGATCTAATGTGGTGCATTCTGTCCATTTCACAGCTGGGTCATTGAGTTTTCAAATGATTTCTGTGAAGGTATCTTTGAAGTTAATCATTACATAAAACTGATCTAGAAAAGCATGCACAGTGACACATGAGTCTTACATTCAAAATGTGTTCAGTTCAGTAAAATCAAGATATGATTCTAGCTGGTGTGCGGGTCCTTAAAGGAGAACTGCTCCAGATAAGCTTCTTGGAGGTCCTAGGGCCCACTGACCTAGGGCAGGACCCTAATATGTCTGTCCTATGTCATGGATGGATGTTGTCCTAAGAGCAAAATCACAGACAGTTTTCTGTGAAAAAGAGATCAGAACCCTTCTGGGAGGACTGATGGACTTCTGGTTATGCTCTCCAGGAGGAATCAGAAACTGTGTGCTCCATTACATATCCAGTGCATGCCTCAACTTCTTGAAATGAGAATAATGACACTTGCCAAACTTTTCAAACTGTAGCTTAGAGGTGACATAATAAATTACCTGTGGATGCTTTCAGCTATGATCTTAGAGCCATAAAATGACAATGTATGATATATAATATGCAGAATGTTCTCCCTAAAGAACAGAAGAGGGGATCTGTCCATTATCCATATAGAGAGCCCATTGGCATGGCTCAGAATAAGGTTCTCAACCTTTTATTTTACCCATTAGGCTTTCCAGCCTTTAACTGTGTTTTCTACTGAGGGTCCAATAATCTTGATTAATGTCTTTCCATAACGTGCAGCTCCAGGCTAAATCCTTTCTTATAGTGTATATCACAAAGGAAAATAGCACAGAAGATTTGTCAGCCTAATTAGACTTTCACTGTCAGCTAAGACAAATAAAATTGTCTCACCCTTGGTCTTGCATAGGTACTTGCTTTTACACTCATAGATAATAATTTGAGGGGGGAAGAAATTGGCCTTTAATTTAGTTTTTGCTTCTTATAAGTCACTAGTGACATTTTCATCCCAAGACTGCAAAGCTCTAATGAAAAAAGAGCTTTTGAGGAATCTCTGCTTTAAAGACTGACTTCACTGGCCCACTGGTACCACTGAGAATTACAGAGTCTGGCTCTCAGGCCTCCTTTTCTACCTCTTCTTCAACTGTTTTTAATTCAAGACACCAAAGCCCCCAACTTTTACTATCTTTCAGAGAGGAATACTTTGTCCTGTGCTACAGTCTTGTTGAGTGAGATGGTAAAGTTGCATTGCTGCAGTGAAATTCACAAAATGGCATTTATTTATTCACAGTCATCTCTTCTGTGATGAATAAATGCTAATGTGATTTGGGCAGAGAAAGAAAGCAGCATCTGGATGCAATAATCCAAAGGTGGGATAGAAAATTTTCATGCAACTACTGTTCGTGTAGGTTACAGTGATTAATTCAATGATACCAAATGACCTCTAAATACTTCACAAGTAAGTAGAATAGATTTAGCACATGCTGAAATACAGACTCTTTGGCATGTAATGTAGTAAATGTAATAGCTACCTCGCCAGAAACATGTATATGATAATATTCTGTATGGGAAAGGGATAAAAATATTCTCCGAGTTTTGACTATTAGATGGGGGAATGGTGTGTATAAACTGTATTTGTTGATTTGATCACTGTCTGCGAGAAGCCGCCAGAGTGGCAGGACTGGCGCGGAGGGCCTTGTTTTCCTCCCGCCGGGCTACCCTTGGCGAGTGGTGCAATGCCCAAGCTGAGCCAGCCAGGGAGGAGCCGCAGCCACAGGGGCGATTTAAATGCCTCAGGGATCTGTGAGTGACCTGCTCAGCCTGGTGGCTGAACTGATGGAGGAGGTGGAAGGGCTGAGGAGTATCAGGGAGTGTGAGAGACAGATTGGTGGACTGAGAACCTACAGTCCCTGAGGCACAAGCAGCAAGGAGAGGCTTCACAAGAAGCACATGATCCCCTGCCATCTTGTAGCCAGGTCAACAGAGGGGACCTAAAAGATGGGGGGGAATGGAAGCTGATCCCTATTCAGGGAGGCAAGCGAATCCCTTCCCAGCCTCCCATGCCTACCCAGATGACATTGTACAATAGGTATGGGGCTCTGGAAGTTGAGGACCAGGCAAAGGAATATTCAGATGTGGATTCACCTGAGGAGTTGCCCAGGGTAAGTTAGTCACCACCATGCATTAGGACTGCTTCAATTAAGAAAAAAAGGAGGGTGATAGTAGTGGGTGATTCCCTTCTGAAGGGAACTGAAGGCCCCATATGCCAACTGGAGCCATCTCCCAGAGAAGCCTGCTGCCTCCCTGGGGCTCAGGTTGGAGATGTTACCAGGAACCTCTCTGGTCTGGTGTGGCCAGATGACTATTACCCACTGTTGGTAATGCAGATTGGTACTGATGAGGTCACAGGGAGAAGTTCAAAAGTAATTAAAAAGTATTTCAGGGCACTGGGGAGAATGCTTGAAGGCTGGGGATCACAGGTGGTGTTCTCCTCCATCCCCCTCATGGTGGGGAGGGATACTGAACAACTAAGGAAAACCCACCTGATTAGCAGGTGGCTTAGAGGTTGGTGCTACAGACAGAACTTTGGGTTTTTTGATCATGGGGAAGTTTTCATGGTGCTAGTTCTGGTGACCGGTGGAGTTCATCTGTCTAGAAGGGGGAAAAGGATCCTTGCAAATTAGTTGGTGGGGCTCATAGAAAGGGCTTTAAACTAGTTTTGAAGGGGGAAGGGGATAAAACCTGGCTCACTAGAGTTGAGCCTAATGATGGCAGGCCAGTGTCAGGGGTGAAACCAACATGATTGACTTCGTTCCTGAAACACCTGCACATCAAAGCATGCAGCATGGGAAATAAGGTCTCCCATCCTCCTAGGGTGAAATCAGTGTGCTCAGCTTCCTCTCTGAAATGCCTGTACACCAATGCACACAGCATGGAGAATAAACAGGACAGCTCACGTGACTGGAATATGGTCATGGATGGCTATGTCCTTTTTAGGAAAGACAGGCAAACAAGTTGAGGTGGCGGAGTTGCTCTTTAAGTGAGAGAGAGTTTGTGGGTAGGAGCTAAGGGGCAGGCTAGCATGTGCGATACGCATCTGGAATATTGTGTTCAGTTCTGGGCCCCACGGTTCAAGGACAGGGAGCTGCTTGAGAGCATCCAGCGCAGAGCCACAAAGATGATCAAGGAAGTGGAGCATCTCCCTTATGAGGAAAGGCTGAGGGAGCTGGGTCTTTTTAGCTTGGAGGAGACTGAGGGATGATCTTATTAATGTTTATAAATACATAAAGGGTGAGTGTCAGAAGGATGGAGCCAGGCTCTTCTCTGTTATGCCCAGTGATAGGATAAGGGTCAACGAGTGTAAGCTGGAGCATAAGAGGTTCCACAGAAGCACAAAGAAGAACTTTTTCACTGTGAGGGTGATGGAGCTCTGGAACAGGCTGCCCAGAGGGGTTGTGGAATCTCCTTCTCTGGAGACATTTAAAACCCACCTGGATGCATTCCTATGTGACCTGCTCTAGGTGGTCCTGCTTTGGCATGGGGGTTGGACTAGATTATCTTTCGAGGTCCCTTCCAGCCTTTAACATTTTGTGATTCTGTGATGTAGTGTTCAGGGCACTCAGTCTACCTATAAAGCTCATATAATCTGAAACATAATCCTATATTTTCATTATTTCATTCACTTTCTGCAGAAGGCAGTTGTGTTGCACTTCCGGAAGTTCCATAGTGAACCAGGAATTCAGTACCCATCCCAAATGAGAATGTGATTTTACTGTAATGTTATTTTTCTATCCTACGCTCCCACGTGCTGACAAGTACTGATTATGGAAATAAGCTCAGCTTTGTATTTCTGCTATGCACATTACAGTCATAAAGAACATTGTCTTTGTAAAACAGTTTATGCATGTGCTGGTGTCAATTGTTGACATTATCAGTGAACTTATACTTGGTAACCATTGTCAGCATGCAGACTTTCATGACTCCAGGGAGTGATGTTGTTGAGTGTGTGTGGCAAACTAGAGTGCCACAAATTGATGCATAGTGTGATTTCTCAAAATATAGCTTACATTCATTCTTTAAATAACCTGTTTTTATACAGCACCATTGTCAAGTAGTCGCTTCCGCCAGTTTTCTGTGTGTTCTGCTGGAATGCACACTATCTTTTTATTTTTTTCAGTTAAGAACTTTACAGAGGGCCTAAGTTAGCTGAGTCATTTCTACAAGGGTTGAGTTTAAACTGCCTTTAATCTCCAGATCTAAACAATCATTTGGGAGTTGCAGCAAAATCTCAACTGCTGTTTTTGTCACATATACCCAGTTCTGTTCTACTGTGAAGCTTGGAAATGAAGATTTGGCCCAGGGGGGCAAAAGCAGGGGCTGGTCTATCACTTTTCTAGGATTTCAGCACTTTTTTAGATTTTTCTCTGAGTTTGTTTTTTTAATCTTGATCAAGAAATTATTAAAATATTTGTTTTATTTTATATGAGCAAAAAGCATGCGATTTTCTGAAGTAAAAGGAGAAGCAGCCGCAATAAGAGCTGTAATAAGCAGATACCTACCTTCTTCAGAGAAGCAAGCAGTCATACATTTCTCAGAAAGCACCCTAAATAACATCAGCATATAATTTTTTTTCAGGGCACAGAATCCCTTTGTGTATTTAGACATGTTATTTGCCCCACCAAAAAGGTTTCTTCAAAGTCATGTGGAAGATTATTTCCAAAATCTGATTAATACAGTACTCAGGAACTAAAGCTACTATAGTTGACCATGCATTTGATCATAAGTAAAATGAAAGAACAGGACAAGTGTGTTTTTCTGGTATGGTTGTGCAGTGACAATATACTGAAAGAGCAACTGCTTAGAAATAAATGGAATCAATGGTTATAGCTCAAATATAGTTGGAGCATTGGCTCACATTTTGTTATAACATATCTGGTCTGCTTGCTATTTATATACTTCAGGGAAAAGCTTACAAACTGTAGATACTTCCAGAGACTATAGTTCCATTTCATTTGTTTGTGGTTTTTTGTTGTTTGTGGATGGTTTTTTTTAATAGGACTGACTGAGAGGCAGGAATGTACCTCGTACCTTTTCTAGCTCATATTTGAATGAATGTGCAGAAATTGGAAAAACATCCATGCTGTTGTGACAGAGCTCTTTTCTGAAACCATCTAATTAATGCCTTGGATTTTCTGTAGAATAATGGAGTTGTTAACTAGTAGAAACAGAAGGATTTCTGCTAATTTCTTTTTCATCTGTGGGATGAGTTGTCACTGATTTGAAAGATATGTCTGTCATGGTACAGCTCTTTAAAGGTAGTGATTAGCAAGACAGGCTATACAACCACCAATTCTTTTTCTTCTCCCTTAGATGGCATATGAGTAAGTAGGATGTTGTTCATTTTGATTGCAAAATTCTATTATATTTTGAAAGATAAGAATTTGTTTCCACAGAATTTCAACAGAAAAATCAAGCCAATAGGTTCAGGAATTGGATTTTAGTTCTGGATATTGCATGGGATGCAAATGCTCCCCTTCTTCTGTCCTATAGTATGTTTTTTGGAGAAAAGTTGGTCTGTTGACTTTTCACCTTTATGACTCATGAAGGAACCATAGTCCATGTAACTTTGAGAGTTTTCCACTGGTTCTGTGTTGCCCATTTTGCTGTGTCTCAGATCTGGTGTTCTAAGGAAATTGATTTGTGGGTAAAGACGCTGCTGGGTAATTATTAGATGGTGTAAACCAGAAAGTAGGAAACATTGGGAAAGGTCTAACAGCTAAATGTATGAAACTGGGTAGAGGAAGGATGACTACTGAGGTGCAAACAATCTCACAGAGGTATGGGAAGGAAACAGCAAGATTTACAGATGGAGAGTGACGTGGCTAGAGGTGGTAGACTGGTGATTCCAGCAACTCCCTCTTGGATAGACAAAGGTTTGGAGAAGAGAGAAACTCATACCATATGGCTTAGTAACCATGCTTCTACTTTTCAATCTCTGCTTTATTCCACATTCCATCTTCTCCAGGGATAATGGGAGGTCTTTTTTTTTTTTTTTTTTTTTTGCCAGGCTGGCAGGACTCAGTTCAGTAGAACTGCTGGCAGTGGGATCTGAGGACCTATGCCTTCTTCCACAGCAGTTCAAAGTCAGGTGGAGCTTGACACACGCTTCTACTGAGATCATCTAAAAAAGTACCTCTTCCTCTCATTTGCAACAGCTCTTTTCTAGTAACTGTTTCAGAGGAGGAAAACTCATTCTTAGTGTAAAAAGAGTCAGGTCAGGTAAGGAGAAAAAGCTACTGTACATTGTGTTCTTCTAACATCCAAGCAATAGGCTCAGTGCCCAAGCTACACACAGATTTGCACAAATAGCTTGAATTTAACTTGGTCATGGTGTCCTTTTTTTTTTTCCTGAAAGATGACCTGCAATGAAAGTATAA
This sequence comes from Todiramphus chloris collaris, assembly GCA_025345505.1. Classification (NCBI taxonomy): domain Eukaryota; kingdom Metazoa; phylum Chordata; class Aves; order Coraciiformes; family Alcedinidae; genus Todiramphus; species Todiramphus chloris. Next base: position 3,123,793 of record JANVCC010000033.1, on the reverse strand, counting down.
GGACATGAATGATTTTAATCTGTGGCAACAATAAAGAACCAGTCCTGACTGACTCCAGCAGCATAAATATACAAAGTGACAGATTATGCTTCTGCCTCCCTCCCTGCTGCCTGAGCACACACATATACACTCAGTAGCACATAGCAAAATTCAAATTGGTCTTTATCTTTTATCTGTTGCCCCAGTGATTAATGCTGCTCTTGCTGGGAGACTAATCGAATGAGGGGAAATATAGAGAAAGAAATATGTATTTCTTAGACTATCGTTATCAGTGTTATTGTTATTCCTTTAATATATTTTCCTCCTGTTAGAAGAACTTAATGTACTGACACAGCAGGAAGCAAGAGGTGAGAGCAAATTTGATGGGAAGATGATGAATGGGGCAGGCCACAGCAAGTGGAACGCAGGCATTTTGCAGAAGGAGATGAGCTGTTGAGCGGCTTTGAGGTTGTGTCATTTTCGTTAAAATACCAAGAGGCAGTAGCAGGCTGAATACAGGTACTGAACCAGGAGCTACTCTTTCCTAAGCCCTACTCACTTCACTAACATCCTCTCTAAATGGATACAGTGGTCTTTGGTCTGTCTCACAGACAAGTTTCCAGGCACTTTTCTGGTAGTAGAGGTAACGCTTCATAAATTCCCCCAGGTGTTGTATTCCCTTTCCCTCCTGTCTGGTCCTTGGCCTAGGTCTTTCATAGTGGTACTGTGATCCTGTAGTTCCAGTTTGATCCTACAGATGTGTACGTCGTAGAGAAGAAAATCTACTCTGTGCTGTGGTTAAAAAAGAGAAATTAATGTTTTTCATGAGTATTACTTAAGATTAAGTAGGAGGGCTGTTCTATGAGTGAATAGGAATAGATTCCAATTGTCTTGTAATTAAGAGGTCACATCTTCTTTTGCTTGTCTTTGGAGAAGAGGAATACAAAAAGGATTACCTGTAATAAAGGAATAGACTTCTTTAAGGGTTCTGCTGCCTCTCTGGCAGCATTCTGTCTGTTTTAACAAGTGTGACTACTCAATTTCCTAAATGTACTCTTGTTGTGGTGAGATGGTGATGAACACCAAAAAAAAAAAAACACCTGAGATGCTCTAGAAGCATTTTTTTGAATGATCAGTATACCCTGGGATCTCTGTTTTATTACTCTTTGCAGTGTCTATATTAGCCAGTGTCCTCCGCCTTCACAGACTAGGCTCAAGACTTGCAAATATGTTTAGGGTTCAAATCTTAAGCATAATTATCTTAGTTCCCAACTGATTACATTTAGGCAGCAGTTAATCCTGTTGTTTCCCACTAGAGCAATGCTGTGTCTTTGTATTAACACTTATATTAGCATGTATGTCTCTAGTGCCCAGGTTTGTTTCATTGTTATAGACATAACCTTATTAGAGATATTCATAGAAAAGCAAACTAAACCTGGTTCTGTAAACCTGACACATGCAAATTCTCCACTCACATTAGGCACAAGTTCTGGGGTAGTATCAGAATCTTCCACCAGAACATCACTTCCACCATCATCCCAAATGTCTCTGTCCCTTGTTTCAGGATCTGCACACTGTACTAATCTGCAGATTTGACTATCTGAGACCAAGGATGGTATCTGGCTCAATGTAAGATTTAATCTTTTCTGTAATTGCCTCTCTTGCCTTTCAGCTGAAGCCAATAACATTTTCAGTTCCTGATTCTCTGTGTATAGGTTTTGATTTTCAGTTTTGATCAAGGTTTGCAATACACATCCCCCTTCTTTCTGGGTGCTGGCCTCACCAATATGTTTTAAATCCCCCAGGGGGTACAACAGATCTTGGGCCTTTTCATCAGTCAGGGTCTTATATGCCTTTTCTCGCTCTAAAGCCTCTGAAAGAGAGGTTTGCAACTTCTGGTTATTTGCTTGCTCTGCTGCGAGCTGTTCGGAGAGGTATTTAGTTTCATTTTTCAGTTGTTCTTGTAAGGCTTTTACAGAGTCTTGCAGGGATTTAATTATTTCACTCTCCATTTGTTAGTATTTTTCTCTTCAGCTTTCCAAAACTTTTGGTCCTGCTCCTTCCCATGCTGGGAAGGGGCACAGTCATATTTCTGCATCAGTTTATCCATGGCAATCCTGTCCATGACACCAGTTTTACTGTCGCATTAATTGTGGGAGTGAGGCATTTGCCAGCCAGAGCCCAAGGGTTTCTCTGAGAAGTTTTGCAAAATCTAAGGTATGTCTGAGAGTCCTGCCTCAGAGCCCCGCCTGAGGGGCTTGCAACCAACACAAGTGTGTCTGTCTTGGAGCACAGCTATGTCTGTCCCACTGAAACACCAGTTAACCTGTTTCAGAGTCCGGTTAAGGACTTTACACTGAGACAGTTTAAAAGTTAAACAGATCAGTTTGGTTTATTAAAGCGACAGAGAGGTTTGAAATTGCCATTGATAAATGCACTGACTGCAAAAGGATCATCAAGCTCAAGCAAAGAATTGCCAGGTAACATCCGCTGCAGTCAGAGGCGCAGGCCTGAATTATAGCGCTAATAGAGACTAGAAATAACAGATATACTGTATAATGAAGGTGCAGTTCTTACCAAGACGCCCCCTGTCTTGGGTGGAAGAAGAGGGGCACAGCCCATTGACCATCTCTGGTAGACTTTCAGTCTTCTCCCTCCCAAGAGGTGTATTCCCTTTGTGATTTTTATATCCTAATTCTGCTTGTCCCTGCCTTCTAGGTGACGTTTAGCATGATTTGGGTGGAGAGTTGAGTAACATAGTCCTGTATGTTTAGCATGTACTTCTTTAGGCTCATTATCATACTCATGGGTATAAACTTTAATATTAATTTGGCCATTAATTAGGCAAAGGTCTCCAGTCAGACGCTCTGTCCTTCAAGAGTTGTTTGCTCGTGTTGGTTTAGCCGAAACAGGGCCATCTTACCTTCACAAAACTCCCTCCTACAGCCAGTTGACTGACAGCTTAGCAGATCTCTATCTCCAGAGATAACACAAGAGTCTCATGGTCATAAACATCTCAACTTTTCTCCTGAAGGACACTAAATTAGCTGTATTCCTGTCTCATGTCAAGCTAGGCCATTATGCCTACCACACATATGTTTCCCAATTTGCATATACTAAAGTTGACCTCTCACTGCCTAACACATTGACATTTAATCTGTCACACTTCCATAATAAACTGAAGTTGTTCTTAAACTTGTGAGCAATGGTTGTTCAGGTGACTGCTACTGTCACCTGCTTGCCTTGAGATTTAGCAATTTGTGAGAATGAAATTTAGAAATGTAGATATTCTAGGCAGGTCAGAATATACAGCCTTCTCCTCTGAAGTCCCTGAAGGTATTCAGCTTCAACAGCACCCGAGGAGGATCTATGCAACAGAGCTTATGGTCTTCATCCAGAGCCAGGAGAGCATCTGACTCTGCTCTGTACCAGAGCTGTGTGCAGGTGCTGGGGATTAGCCAGCAGGTAGGATTTCCAGCTGCTAGACGTACATAAGAGTGCCAGGGTGGAAAGGACAGAGGGAGGGTTGTGTGTTGTGTATTGTGTATATGCCTCAGAAAGAACTACTGCTTTGGGAGCCTCTCCTGTAGAGGACTTCTTGCACCCACACATCTCACTAACTGTGAGGTATTGTTGCTTGCATCAAGATGAATATTTCTTTGGTGCTCAGATGGCTGATTACATGTTGTCCTCTGTTTCATGGACTCAATCACAGCAGAAAAATTTCTGCTTGCTTGGCTGTAGCATTTGTTGCCCTGGCAAGAAGCCAGAACCACTTACAATCTGCTGTGAAAAGGCTTGGTGTCTCTCTGGCTGCCTCTCGGCTAATGTCTGATGTTTGCAAGTTGGGTTTTTGTCCTTTCTTAGCTGAAGCCATGGGAATGATGTTAGCTTCTGCTCCATGTGATTCCTGGAGGGAAGACAGGGAGGGAAAGGAGGGAGGGAGTTGGCAAGACCTGGAAAGGAGGGTAAGAGCCTGGCTGTGGTTGCTAAGGACCAGGATCTGCAGCGTTCACTTTGGCCTTAGGAAATGCTCTAGCAATTGGAGTGAGATTCAGCCCTGTGGTCTGCACCTTGCTCATTTTTTGATGGTTTGTTGTACAGTTCCAGCTAGGTCCCTGGATCAGATTCTGAGTCTCAGTTGTCCTCTCACTTCCATAAGGACAGATTTTTTTTAGTGGAGTTTGGGAAGCTCTTATGCTGCAACTCTTTGCAGATTTAGCCTCTCCTGCTTACTGTTGGAGTGGAGGACCAAAGGCAGCCAGAGAATTAGAAAGTTAAATGGCTTCAGGGCTTCTCCTGGGAGGGAAGAAATGGGGTGAAAGGAGGACAATGTCATCACCTTTCCTGAGAAAGCTGCAGATTGAACAGAGCAGAGTATATAATGTTTTACGCCACCAAGAATCATTGTACAGGCAAAGAGAGATAATGGCACAGGCCAGCTGTCCCTCTGCTTCTGTCAGGTTTGGTCACTTTGAATCTACTGACTGTTTTTCTTCTATTCAAACCTGATTTAATGACAGCAGTAAATGAAGGTCAGGAGGATTTGGGGATTTTGGGTTTTTTTTACTTTCTTCCCTTGCTTTCTTGTCCTTCTAAAGCTGAGAGGCAACTTCTGTGGTGGCAATGAAAGGTGACAATGTTAGGCAGTGTCGTACCCTATTTCTTCCCATAGGACATTACAGAAAAGACAAGAGGAGTGATTAGTATTATCCATGGGTACAGCTAAGCTGCATCTGGCAAGTTGCATTTGCAGTACCTGTCACGTGTATCACCTTGGCAGCTGAGCACTTTTCAGCTCGGGAGCCCAGCCACCTGCAATGGTCCATAAATTCAGACTAAGGATGTGGAGAGAAATATTGAATTATTAACTCAAAAGACCTATGTACCTTACCTGGAAATACAAATTTCACTTGTTACTTATATCTCTTTGAGACAGAAATCCTATCCTTCTATCACTATGTTTTATTTATATGACCGATACCTTTTACTGTAGAACTAACTATATGGAGGTTTAGATTAAGGCTGAATCATAACTTCATCATGTTGCAAGTCAGGGCTTTATTTGGCAGTCTTGTGCAAATTCACCCATAGAAGGCAAAGACTTTAAAAAAAGCATATATCAGTCCAAACCCTTGTCATTTCTCTTCCCTTTTGCTGCCCAGGAAGACCTTTTAAAGGAAAAATATATCTAAAAAAAACCAAGTTATATTTTCTCAAAAAGGGGAAAGCTGGTTTTCATTTTGTAAAAGTAAAACTGAATAATTTCTTTCATTTAACTCTTTGGTTTTTTTTTTAACCATTCATAGATCATCTTTTCAATTTTATTTGCATGAAAGTGTGAGGTCTGGAAAATAAGTTTTTATTGGTTTTTTTTGAGATGTGCAGATAAAAGTGATGATAAAATCTGTAATACAAATTTTTATTTCAAAATGGTCAATAATATCAGTGACCACAAATGACCATACTCACTGTTTTTAGAAGCAATTTTTTTTTTAAAACCTTTGTGTAAGAAAATCTGGTGACCACTTCTAAAAACTATAGAATAATAGAAGGGAGGCTGTGTTTGTGAAAATGTCTGTTCCTTCTCAAAACACCAAGAAAAGCTGTAACAGAAAAATGAAGAAGAGTATGCTTGTAAGCACTCGTTACTGGAAGTTCTACGTATATCCTGGAAGAGATATGGAGCAGTTACATGTGTTCTGTCCTGTAAGTTTGGTATGGTGTCTGTGGTGGGACTGTGGGGTTTTTTTTCTGATCGCTTTTTGTAGCGATCATTCATTTAACCAGATCATGTTGTTCCAGGCACCATTTCTGCTCTATTTTAATGTATCTGGCATGAATTTCACTTGCACAGAGCAGTGAAATTTGGGCTGTAACCCACATGGCAGTATCTGGAAGCCAATTTTAACTTGATTGACCTTCTTTGGCATCAGACTGTGTGCACGAGCTCAGCCATTCCTGGTTCTAGACACAGAATTTGCTTTTCTTCTTGTGTGCAATTTGGGGAAACTCATAATTCAGTTGATGCCTTTGACATAGTGCCAGGTAAAGGGGGTTGTCTAAAGAAATCCCTTCAGCCAAATCTTGCTGGGTAGAGCTGTGATTCTTTGTTCTGTGACAAGGAAAATGTGTGGATTTCATATTGCCTTGACTGAAGACTTCAGTTTCTGGGATCAACCATGTGGCACCTGCTGGAGCACTGTGTATGTTTGCTAACATTAATGAAAACAGATGTTGACAAAATTTCATTCTGAAGCACCTTACAAGTATGAGGATTGCTTTTTTTCATCACAGATACACAGCTAATTGTAGGTTAGCACCAATTATTTTTAGTAATGTATAGCTAAACCAGAAGTAGTTTGGGATGGCAAATAAAAATGCCCTCAACATGGCCATAAAGCAAGAAGCAGAAGCAAGATATAATTAGCCAAGTTCTCATTGCATCAGGACATCCCTAAGTAAGATATTTTTTAAAACGTTGTTGAATAATCGAATTATTTCAGTAAAGCTATTACTTCAGCAATAGACCCTTCTGATATGCACAATTATGTGCACTGATTAAAGAGGATCCTCCCCATCTGCATTTCATGGCTGTACTTTTTGTATCTTGTTAACACAGGCAAGCTGTTCTCATCCACAGAGACAGTAGGTGGCTTGGTTTTTTTCTTTCTTTTATTTTTTTTTTTATTTTTTTTTTTCTTTTTTTTTTTTTTTCTGTAGGAAAGACAGGTATATATTGATAACAGTGAAGCAATGTCTAAACTAGGCCTAATTTAACTTAGTTTATGCAGTGGAGAACATTCTCCATATTAACTTGTCACTCTGCTTATTGCTTATTATCTCAGATGAACTGGTTCACACATGACCCCATATTAATGTGGTTGTTATCACGTTATACACTGCAGCTGTCCTCACAGGTAGCTGGGGTTCAAATTGGCACAAATGAACAGATGATACAAGCGCCCAGCTTCAGTGGCAGAATCAGAGATTGCAAAACTTCAATATTTGCGACTCAAAAGACTTTCCTTACCAAATTTGACAATTAGTAGGTCATCATTCAAATATCTCTGATCACCTCTTTAAGCTACCTCCTGGTGGATCTGGCAGATGAGGACATAAACTTGTGCCTGAGCTGCTTTGGGTCACAGCCTGTGCTGCAGTGACAAACCCTTTAGATGAGCAGGTTACACTGCACGCTGGTTCCTGAAATGCAGCTGGGGATGAACGGACACACGGTCTTCTTCATTGCCCTTGCTGCAGGGGCAATAACCTCTGGTTGGTGGATGAAGAGGACAGCTGGGGATGCTAGCATCTTTAACCACTGCTGCAAGAGTAAAAAATTATGTCAGAGCTTTTTATTATAAACGAGGCTATTTCTTAATATGGCAAGGCTTTTCAATGCCCTTGCAATGCTTTACAGAAATTTCTCTGCATGACATTACATTCTGTAGTGCCAAGTGGAGATATAGATCCAAAGCTTTCAATGGGATACAGTACTTGCTTCAGCAGAAAATCCTTTTTCCGGAGGTATATTCACCTAATAACTTATTTCTGGGACTGCTATTCCTTCTGTGACAGTTCTGCCACTTTGAAGTCCTTCTTGAACCAATGAAAGGTTTTCATTAATTCTCAAGGCTTTTCATTAAAATGATCTTTAGCTTTGACCTCTTACACCAAGTTTTCAAATCACACGTTGGCATCCTCTGAAAATGGTTTATTCATTATTTCTTCTGTACAAAGCTAAAATCTTCAGGTTTCTGAGGAATTTCTTTTTCTTTAAAAATAAGTCAAGTGAGCCTAATTATTTCCTTGCCCAGGAGTGCAATGGTTCTTATTAAAACACACCTTGAGTGGCACACTTGCATGGGCCTCTTACTGAGGCTGAGAAGCTTGCTGTGCTGTTCCAGGCTTCTGTAAAAAAGATGAGCTCACATATGCTTTCCAGGCTTTACTATATTGTCTTTATCTGCAGACCTGGAAAACAAATCAAAGAAAAAACATTCATGTCAAACTCTGGATTTTTTATTTTCTTCTGAATTAAAAGAAGCTTTCTGAGATATGGAGCACTTCTGAATGACCTCCACTGTGCTTTCTGAAGCTCCTTGGCTGCCAAGCGTTTATATGCTGTCAGTGGAAGCTGTCTCCCTGCAAAGAAATCACAATAACATTGTTAGAGTGCCAGGGCTCTAACTTAACCTTTTCTGCTCAGCTTGTAACTTTTGTTTTTGTATTTGCTCCCCTCTCTTACCACTGCATCACATCACATCACTCTACATGGTCTTTTTCCTTCCTTATGTGGCAAGTCTCTTAACTTTCCACCAACTCCACCCTGCTTCTTCAGTGCTTCCACGTTTTGTTTATTGTAATGTCAGCTGAATACAAACCTTATCCACTGATAAAAACTCACTCAAATGGAATTGCTTTTCTGAGTCACACAAATGATAGGGGCCCTGTAGTGTCCCTGCCCCCTTTGAACAGAGCGTGTCCTTGCCGTTTGCAGCAGATTTGAAAAGTACAAAGAAGATGAAGCTCTTCCCTAGGAGAATTGAGGCACCATCCTTGCAGGGCTTAGTCTTAATTTGATTGATAGTAGTAGCTGAGACCATGAAATGATCAGGAGCTTCCACAGGACACTGTTACCTGCCCAGCGCATATCCTCATGGATTTTTGTGAGTGTGTGCTGTATTTCTCTTGAATTCTGTCCCTGGACATTGATTCCCAGACCTTGAGGACTGACTGCCTTACCATATTATCCTGGCATATGTTCCTTCAAGCACATTTATATTCATAAAGTATAAAATATTGTCATTTATTGTTTAAAATCAGTTGCTCTTTTATTTGCCTAGCCTTAGTTTTGTGTTACAGAACAGCAGAAACGGGACACTCTAGTCAACCATACCAGTTAGTTGATGTTTTCTGTAATGTGGTTTTTCTCTTTTTCTCCCAAACTAACCTATCCTCATCCATGAGAACTGGCAGCCTGAAATTCAGTGTATAAGGGAGATGCAGGCCAAGTCAGCCTTCATTAAACTCTATGGCTCTGTCTAGAATGCTCTCACTCACCTGCAATATCTAACTTCAAAGCTAAGTCACATGTAACTTCCCTATAGCTGCAACAGTGACTATAGAGAGGTGAAAATTTAAGCTAGCTATAGATTAAAATAACCTTACTCTCTTATTTCAAACTGAAATTAATCAGAACTGAAAAAATGATGAGACGGCTGAAACACCTCTCCTATGAAGACAGGCTGAAAGAGTTGGGGTTGTTCAGCCTGGAGATGGCTCTGAGACCTTATTGCAGCCTTGCAGTACTTAAAGGGGGCCTGTAAAAAAGATGGGGACAGTCTTTTTTTAGCAGGGTCTCTTGTGAAAGTACAAGGGGTAATGGTTTTAAGCTAAAAGAGGGTAGCTATAGACTGGCTATAAAGAAGAAATTCTTTACAATGAAGGTGGTGAAATGCTGCAACAGTTTGCCCAGAGAGGAGGTAAACGCCCCATCCCTGGAAATATTCCAGGTCGTATTGGATGGAGTTTTGAGCAACCTGATCTAGCTGAAGATGTCCCTGCTCACTGCAGGGGGATTAGATCACTTGTGATGGTCCCTTCCAACCCCAAATATTCTGTAAATTAGAAATAAATGTGTATAAGAAAAGTAATGAGAATGAATGAGGAAAAAAGCTTCTAATATGTTACTTCATACTAGCCTTCTTTATTTTCTTTTTATGCTTTCTCATTTGAGGGGCAATGATCAAGATCCAGTTTCTAACTGTCTTCTGACACCTCATGATGATCTAAGAATTACATTCTATAGGCTGCCCAGTGTGGCCTAAGGCTTGTTTCTTTTCTGCCTGTAAAGCAGGACTTCATTTGACTCTTAAAATAAAGTCAGTCCAACAGGGCTTCTTTGACTGCTGCAGAAATAGTTAGCTATGATAATATGGGATTACGAGAATTGTGATTATTCCCTTCACTCTCTGCCACTTGCTAGTGAGGACTACCTTTCTGCTGAGGAAAGTGGCTCTTCGTGCAGGCAGGATATGGTCTGACACTTTCAGCTTGGGAGGGAAACACCCAGATTTGTTCTGGATTGATGATACTCGGGGCTCTTTTGAAACTGCTGTATTTGCATTGTTTATTTGCAGACCAAAACCAGTATTTTGCTCCCCAGAACGGCTTGAGATCACTCTTACTAGGAGACAAAGTAAGAAGTAAAACAAGAGGCATGGGTTTAAACTTTCTTAATATTAACATAGAACTGGAGTCATAAAAGAGTAATATAACAGTAAAATGTCATTGTGAGTTATATTTAAGAATAAGGATGTTTCTAAACTCATTTGTGATTTTTGCTGGGTGGGAGACTTAACAGATGTCTGTGCCCAAAGCTGCCTAGCTCTGAGGGCACCCTTTCTCTGAGCATTTCTCTTGTTCTTTATGCATACTGGAATGTCTTACCTACCTGCCTGTATCTTCAAGGCAGCTGGGACTGCTATTCAAAGGTAGCAAGTGCTGCAAGCCTTCCCCTTTCTGAGGGCTTTTCTGGGCTAACAATCTTATTGCTTTCTGTACTTGACACACACCTTCCATCTAGACCAGATGTTTTCCAGGTGGTGCGAGGTTTTGGTAACTCAAAATCCGAAGCAATCACTGTAATATGTGCACTTCAAAATGCACAATTTTACTTCACTTTGCGTTCCTTTTCAAGCTCCCTTGTAATACTAGAAGTACACTGAGCTTAGTGCTTCCCCTTTTTCTCCTTCCTGGGCAGTTTGTTGGCTTTGGACAACATGCTGTCATACGTGTCACTGCTGACATGGTTTTCCATTATGGATAGATGTCTACAGACATGCAAAGTGGGATTGTCATCATGTTGAACTTTAGCAGCTGAAAAGTTATATGCATAGTCATTGCTACTAATTAAAATCGTATTTAGAGATGATAGAAAGAGATAGATATCTCTAGAGAGAGATTGACCTATCCTAAAATAGATGCCTAACTTAGGAGGAATTCACTGTTCCCTGGAGATCCCTATGACTGTAAAAGAAACCTGGAAAACTAACCTAAGAGTAGATATTTGTTGTCTGGATGAGTGCATTTCAGTGTTATGATCCTGTGTCTATATAAATAAAAACATTTTTCTATTTTCTTTACCTTACCTTCCCCCTTGCTTTTCTTATTTCCTCTTTTGGCAGTAGCTAAGGTGGGAAGGTATTGGCAGTAAATTAAAAAAAAACCCAAACCTTTGACTATTCATGCTAAAGCATCCTTTTAAACTAGCTGGATTACACAGACTCTTCATAACTAGTTTTGTCTTCTAGAGTGAGGGAAGCTTAGAGACTCACTCACAGTGAGTACCACATGTGATCTCCATCACAACTTAATAGGCCAAATCTGCTATAAACAGACTCTGGCAGCAACTGATAGAATAAAAACATGTTTACTGTTAACACCTTCTTTGAAAGTTTACATTCAGAAAACTGATGGCAAACAGTTAAGTGACAAAAATATTAAGGCATAGGTCTTTGAGGAGGCTGCTCTTAGTACTTTTGTTCTTCAAGACAATGATACCTGAAATGGTCATACATGTGAAGGCAACTCACACAAAATAGAATATTGTTTCTGCTTTTTGTCTTCTTAGTGGACTTTTTTCAGACATTTCAACCACTTCTGTGGACACCACTATCAGCAGGTGGAAGTTGAAGGAAATTAGAAAGGACTCTCATAGCCTTGCACAGAGCCAAGTATTCTTCTAGAGGATAGTTGAGAGATGCTCAAATTGCCTAAGACTCTTAAAAATACATTTTGTTGTCATCGGTATTCTCCCCTCCCTGGTCCAAAACACAGGACTGTAGTTAATGCTGAGTGAATTTTTCAGTGAAGAAATTTGTGTTTTGTATTGTCCTGAGTCCAGTCATACTAGTAAATAAATGACTTCTGCAGTCTCCTTCTCTAGTACAGAGCAGTAGACAGGACATCCAAATCAGCTGTCTAGTTCTGAACTATATGGTTATAGGAGTCCTTTGTAGGAAGACCTGGGTCACTAGGTCAAGTCTCCCAGCTCTTATAGACACCATTTTCTGTGGTCTCTTCAGTAATGATTTGTCCTCAGACCTTGCCTGGTATTTCAGCATAATATTGCCCAAGGTGCTTTAACCTCTGTGTGCCTAAGTTTCTTCCTGATACAATATGGGATTGATACTTCCTTTTCCTTCTTCTTGTTTAAAGTGTTTTTGGATATATGGCTGAAAAATACTAATTAATTTGTTTTATTAGTACTACCACATTATATCTGACAGGTCTTTCCTGCCAGAGCCTAAAGAAACCTCCTCTCATATGACACATCTTCATGTAGAACAGTGCAGAATACTGGCAATAACAACAAATGCCCTTCTTTGGAATGACTTTTATTTATTTAATGCACCAGAAGCCCAGCAGGCAGAGTCAGGAGTAATGAGCTGCTTTTTGGACCCTGTAGAAATTAATATTGCCTTTGACAACACTCAGTTTGCTAACTTGCAAATTGAAAGTACACTTGTCTTAGCTCACAACCATGGTCATGTGGTAAAATGGGTTCTGTCTGCCCTCAGCCTGGAGCAGCAGAGAAAAATGAAAATGCATGTACAGCTCAGCACTTGTCACTTCTGGGACTGAAGGTAACCACAACAGACGACGCGCTGAACATGCCATTTTGCTATTCTGAGCTGTGTAAAAATAGCTTCCATTTTCTTTTCTGAGTACTGTCATCTTGTCCTGCCCAGCACTGTTCTTCCAGAGCCTTATATAAGCCAGCACAAACTTCTTAGCATTTCTGGGACAATCCTCCACTTTTGACTACAGAGAAGCAGGAGATGCCAATAGGTGCTTGAGAGGAACTGAGTGTTTCTCCACCAAATGAGTATTGACTGGCACAGTTATTCCAGTGCAGGGAACTCATATGACTCTTCCCTGGGGCTGGAGTCACCAAAAGAGCATTGATTGGAAATTAGTGACCACTCTCAGACTTGAGGTTTTTTGTTCCCCTGTGAAAGCCATCTGTGTCCCTCCATCCTGCAGTCTCGGATTAGCGTAAAAGGATGACTTGCTTCTTTGGGACATTACATTTGTTTAATTAAAATGAGTGTTTAAAAAAGGAGAAAGGGTGGCCTGAGCTCTAACAGAGGTAAGAACAATTCTGAGCACTTAGGCTGTCAAACAAAATGTGATATCAGTCTCCTTAGACTCGTTTTTACGCACAGGCAGGCTATGTTCCTCAACTTACACTCACTCTTTTTAATAAAGAATTTACTAAGAGCTTTATTGCAGTCAAATATAACACATAATTGTAATGCTAGTAATACAGTAAATCTGTGTCCAGCTGATCATTTCAGGATTCCTTTTTGTTCCTAATACACACTTCTACAGTTAAGTTATTTCTCTTGAGCTATGTAAAACTATAATTGAAGGTACCAGTACCATGCCAGAGTGAGATTGTGTGGTATCTGATGGTTAACAACAGATACCAAATGCTACTAGTAGCTGTTTGAACGGTCAAAACTAAATGTAAATGTTGGACTGGTATTTGAGTGGATGTTGAAAAATGAAGTGAGGTATATTGCCAAATAATATCAGTTTGTATTAAAATTTCTCATTCAAACTTTTAATTAGAAGGGGGAGAATTTTCAGTCAATGTCATTTCACTTCAGCATTTCATTCCTGTTTGACAATGACTTTCTGTCACTTTATAGTGAGTTCCAGTTATCTCTTATTAGCCGCTTCCTGCTCTTATGTATGGTATCTGCACCACACAGGAAAAGGATTATTGCTTTTCCTAAATTAATTCTTGCAGCACTTTTTAATGCATGGATAATTTGCTTGTGTCTTAGCTTCTGTAAAAGCTTCCCTCTATAGAGCCTTTATTTTATTTAGAAGCTGGAAGAAAAATCTCCTTTAACATTGCAGATCTAAAATTCCTGACTAGTTTTGTCATTTCCTGACAGCACTGCTCTCAAGACAACTATACCCCTTGCATTCCTAATTTTTGCTGAATATATAAGAAATCATGAGTCTGGAATATTGTCTTCCCCTCTCTACAAAGACACATGTCTCAAAAACAGACTTTCCCCAGCTGGAAGGACTTTAAAGATGACTCAGACTTTAAGCATCACAGCAACTTCTAATACTTCCTTGGGTGTTATTATATGACAAGCTTCTGCATTGCTGGCGTGTGTAAGCACCAGTGATACCCTGCTTATTGAGATGGAAGGAATATTTTAAAATGAAAGATGATTCATTTTGCTAGTAAACAGGTTTTTCTTAACTCCTTGAAGGCTTCACGTGCTTTTGAAAGACATCTGTGAATAAGTCATGTGAATAAGAGAAAGACCGTATTTACTGCCTCTAAATTTGAAGAACACATACAGTGTAAGTCACTAATGCTTGAGAGTCAATATAATTTTTAAGATTGCTGTGTCTTATGTGAAATGAATGAGGAGGTATTATATTATGCCATAATTTATATCTCATTTAGTGCACTTGGCTGTTCACTTCAGCTGCTGAAGTCTGGTAAAACTACTCTTGGTTCAGATGTGAAGCAACAGTGGAACAATTTGTGGAAACTATTAGTAGTAGTGACATATAGCTTGGTGGAATTCATCCTTCACTTGTAAAATGTGGCACTATAGTACCGGTCAGCTGCACAGGAACATTGATATTATCTGACATTTCCTTCCTTAGTTCATTTAAGGCATGGCTTACAGCTTACCCCTCTGTTATAGAGTCATTGTTTCCCGTGCTGAACTTGTAACCATTTCTGTAGCAATGACCCCAGAGGTCAGGACAGTAGAATACGTGAAACATCTTCTAGCACCATCTTCTCTTCACCAAGTGCTTCCCTCCAGAAGAGACTCAGTAACTCAGCTTCAGAGGCTGAAGGTTGACTGGCAGTCTGCAGAGCTGTCACAGAGCTTAAACAAAAGCATTGCTAGGAATTTTGGGGCTATATTTTCAATCTAGAAAACTCCAGTATCCTAAACTTTCCTTATTAATTAGACGAATTATTATTTTTAAGTAGAGTCTCAAGCCTGGAAATTCAAGTTGAAGTGCAACTGAAAGTAGATCATCATCTGGGAAGCTGCTGGTTACTGTGTATTTTGGCGTTTTTTATACTGTTGCTGCTGTGAATATCCCAGAGTACACCTGAAGTACCCTGGCAAAGGAGTTAAGTCTAGAGAGGACACTCCTTCATGGATAGCCTAGTTCCATGGTGAAGCAGCTCTGCATGACCCCTTGCTGCCATTTCCTGCCTATGGAGGATGTTTGCCACCAGAACAACACGATGGCAAAGATGGTGGAGTAGCAAAAAAGTGAAGGTTGGAGAAACTTATTTGACGGTGCCATGCCACTGTCTGCTGCCTGGCATTTTCAGATAATGGATAATGACTGCACAGAGCTAGCTGTGCTGCATTGAACTTGGAGAGATGATTGCATTTGCCGAGGAATGACATAAATATATGGAAGCACTGCCACAGCGACTTGTTTGTTTCAGGTCAAGGCACTGCAAATGCCCCAAGGTAATCAGATGCAATAAAAACACTGGCTGCCTTGACCTTTGAAACTAACAAATTGTGTTGCAATCAGTCACACTCCTTTTCTTGCGCATTCTCTTTCTTTCCATCTCTCTCTCTTTCTTTCTCCCTCTAATTTATGCACTTCATTGGTAATGCAAAGCCTTTTCATACACAACTGAGAATAGGAAAGTTTTCCATAGGAATTGTTATGTTCTTTTATAACGAGATAGATATAATAAAGAGGGATTTTTCTATGGTCTTCTGATTAATGGCTAATGAATGTTAGTGAAAAGCACTACACCTTGGATACTGATCTTGTCTTTTTAGCCAAATAAGGTGAGCATCATGGACAGTAGTAGGGTAATCTTGTCATTTGGTTTAGTTTATTGAAGAGTACTATGACTGATCCAGTCCCTAAAACCTCTGCCAAAATGGCACAGATTATTAATTCATTGCTTGTAGAACACCGAGTTTTGTACAAAAATGCTTTCCATGGATTCAGAGTGTATTACACTAACAATCACACTTCTGCACATTCAGGCTGCTGAAGGCATAACCTCTGTCCTTTTCTGAAAGGTCCCAATATAATAGATACTAAAGGATAGAGCCTATAACCTGAGAAGCCTCCTAACATGAGAAGGAGAGTTAAAGCCTTTAAATCTGAAATCACCAGATGAAATCAGTGGTAAAATCAGGACTTGGTCACTGAAATATGCTCTTTCCTTTATGTGTATGTATATGCATTGGGCATGTGACCAGGGAGGGCATTGGACTATTTCCCTTATATTATACCTTTATGCCGAGGCCAGGGATATGTGACTTTAGAGGATAAAAAGTCATCTTAATGAAGGATACTATGACCTACTGATAGAAGGAAGTTAGTAATGAGAAATCTTTGGTCTTTAGCACTGTTGAAATTCACTGTTGCCAGACTTTTTTCAAATAAAGATGCTACAAGGAATCAAAAGGGGTTTTAAAAATAGAATATTCATGGCACTGGAGCTGATGCTGTCGAAAGCTGAATCGAAGAAAATGTGCTATCAACTCTGCAACTCGGAGAGGTTGTTCATGTACTTCTATGCAGCCACTAGTGTGATCATACACAGGAAAGGGAATATAATGCTTTTCCATCAAATGGCAATCCTGCTGGGTTTTGTAATGTTACCAGTCAGAAGCCTATGGAGTACAGCTTCTGCTGCAGTACAGAGTAATTAATCACTTGCTAGGAAGGAAGAGCTGCTTGCCTTTCCTTGTACAGAAAGCAGAAGTTTGATGTGCTTTATGTGCCAGCGTAACAGGCACTCCCAAACTCACTGACACTGGAGGATATTCAGCAATGTTCCAGAAGTGGAAAGCCACATTTAATCTGCATATGAATTCACATACATATTTTAGCCATAATGTATTCCAGAAGCAATGCTGGTTTGTGCTCTGCTCTTGTATAGGAAACCACTAGCTATTGAATCAACAGCATTTACACCAGAATATTTGGAAGATGAGCTGCAGATCACTTCTGTATCTGCAGTGAATCATGACTCTGCACAATGCCTTCTCTAACACCAGCTTCGTGACCTCTTTCCTCACTCATTCTTGTGAGTAAGAACTACAAGAGGAAAGGGTACTTCCATCTCCCACCTCTTCTAACAGCTAGTGGTCACTTTGTCTCCTGAAAACTCTCTTTTATTCCTGCTTCTCTCTAGTCTGACACTTGCCCAGGATCACTGTTCCTATGAGAGAACAGCCCAGGACAAAGGCTTATGATCTTTCTTTCTGCTAAAGGAAAGTATTTTGTCCAGGTGAATAGGTTAGGCTGATGAAGTGAGAGGAGGCAACTGCTTCAGCTATATAGTTATTGCATTTAAAATAGTGCTGTGAAGTTCTCAGATTTTGTAATAGTGGTACAAGAGTTCTCTTATATAGGACATATTCACTTCCCTGATCCTGTATATAAGACAATAACTGTAAAGAGAGTGATAATGTAGGTTTATGTGGTCATTGCTAGATGTGAGTACAGGGCGCTCATTCTTAATGGGGCTATTTGAGCTGCTACAGTAGGAGGATGAACGAGAGATGAGAGACTAGTGTTCTCTGCAGGTACATGAAGGGGCAGGGTATTGTAACTGGAGGGACTGACTGATGGTCTGCTCTGCTTTGGCAAATATTATGCTACCTATACCTTGTTCTGAATTATTCACTAGAAAATTGGAGGAAGTGGCTTAACAAGGCAACAGGTATGTCAAGTATCAACTGGAGTCTTTCAAAAATGCAATTTTCTTATTCCTTTCTATATAATGACTTCTACACTGTGCCTTGTCAGAGCTTCCAATTTTTGTGTTTGACAATGTAGCCTTTTCCTTTAAATAAATAAATCCAAAAGCAGAGGACTAGTTTTCTCCTGCCATGCATGTCCTTAGTTGCCACTAAGTATTGAAGTCAGACTTGGACTGGAGCCAGAGCAGATGCCTCCAGGCTGTACAGCTTTGAAGCACACGGAAGCTAGATAAGTCATGTATGAAAATCAAAGTGTATCAGTTCTGCAGACAACAGAGAAAGAACCAAACAAAATTAGGAATACAAGCGCTCCAGAAAAAGGGAAGGTCAGATTTGCCCTTTTCAGTAAGGCACACAGTAATCAAAATACTTTTATCCAAAAAATGCAAATTCTCCTCTTTTTTGTCTGAAGACACAATCCTTAAGAATTGTTCACTATTCCTTGAAACGTAGTTTAAAAGGTTTAGTTGTCCCATGCATATTTTTGGCATTTAACCTACTTGGTTAAATTTACTTTTACAAAGTAAAGGGAAACTAGAATCATATGCTTCTATTTGTCTTCATAGCTAAACAAGCAATTGTTTTACACATACACACATATATATGCAGATATATATATATATAGGTTATAATAGCACATAACTGGAAGTCAGATTAACCAGATCCTGTTTTCGTATCAGTCACCGCTGTTTTTTGTAATGTTGAATTTGTCACTGGAACTCTAACTATTTGGTCATAAAGTGTAAAGTTACATCTCTCCTAGGATAGTGCTCCGTTAAATGAATGGTCATAAAATACCTTGAGATTGGATGAAAATTAAGTGCATAGAAGAATGGGTTTGTATCTCTGCTCTTCCAGGGTTGTGTGATGTCAGGTAGGAAGCACAGGAACTAGGACCATCCAGGGACTTCACAGGAGAATGTTTTGTGCATCAGCCTTACATTGAAACTTTGTTCCACTGAGGAATGTTATGAAATGCTATCAGTAGGAGCACATTAGGAGTGCTGATCATTCTGCTCAGAAAGGCAAGCAAAAGGCAGGGAAATAGGTTGAAAGTAAATATGGTGACCATCTGCTGAGACCTTCCTGTGTATTTGTTGGGAACTATTTCAGCTGTTCTGACAGCCTGCCTGGAAGGATCAAAACACCCTGTCCCATGCAAGCATCAGCAACGGTAGCAGAGAACTATGCTGCTAGGCCCTTAAGTTATCTGAAGCTGTACTCTAGGAAACATGCTTTCTCTCAGGTTCCTTGATAACAAACCTTTTCAGTCAGGACTCCTACCATGATACACTTGTGACGTGCTTTTGAGGTAGATACATACTCTCAGAGACAGGAAGGCAAATGCAGAAAGCCCCAGTGTTTTGCCTAAGGCTGCAGAGTGAATCAGTTCCACACGAGAGGATGAATCTGGAGTATCTGACTCAATTCACCTACTCTGACAAGATGGTGCTCTTGCTGATGGATGCAGTCATTTCAGTTACTGCTCACAGCTTAAAATAGGGAGCAAAGGAGGTATTTTAACTACCATAGTGCCACCTTGTTCCCTCAGTGTCGTGACCTATTCCCATTTGCCCAAGAGTGCTTCTGTTGTCTTCAGCATTCTTCTTGCAGATGTTTCCTTCTGGGTTTTTTGGTTTGGTTTGGTTTTTTCCTTTTAAGCTAGGATCATGGACAGTAAGGGTGAAAAGAAGTTCATAAAATGATCTACTCAATCTAGACAGATGTTTGTCTGATTAGTTCTTTAAAACAGGAAAAGCTTCTAAAAATGAAGATACTGCAACTTCCTTATAAGAACCTTTTCAATGCTCATAATTCATCCACCTTGCAAGGCATGTTCTTTGCGGTACACTTTACATATTTTAATATTGCTGCCATGTTCAGAACAAAGTTTCAGTGTAAAGAATGGGTTATTTCATCTTTCTTTTGGTCTCTGTTTTCTAGAGATCTAATTGTTCTTGTTGCTGTCTCCTTGGCAGTCTCCAGCTGTTTGCTCTGTAACTTCACAGGCTTTGTAGCACCCAAACAGTATTCAGGAGAAAAATTTACCAACATTAAATTCATGGTGTAGAGGACAATAGTACGCTTCTTGTTTGTATGTGTGTGATAAACTACAGCTATATTTATACGCCTTGATTTATTGTTATCTGTTTTAACATCAGCATGAGTTTTCTGGCTAGTGTGTATCCAGTAATGTATTCTTATCTTTAGGTCCTCCTCTTCACATCTGCTGCCTGGCTGATTGCTCCCCATTCTGCAGTCAGGCAGGTTTATTCTAATGTGCTGTAAAAACTTACATTTATCCTTATTGGATTACACCTCCCATAGTTTCAAATTTTTTCCAAATTTCCAATTTCAAATTTAATTTGAAGTAATTACCTTTTTGTTTGTTTGTTTTGTTGCAAGCTCCCAATTTGTTGTGGCCTTGGGGATTTAATCAGCCCTTTTATTCTATCATCCCAGCCCTAAAGAAATTAATTATTAATACCAAAACCAGCATAGACCTACTTAATATTGCCTTCCATTTGCAGTGTGAGCTACTGCTAATTACTCTCAGAATATGGCTTTTCAGTTGGTTTTGTGCCATTGTGTAGCAGTACGAGTAGGCTGTGTTTCCTTGTGAAACTCAGCTGTTCAAGGTATAATATATTCTTGCTTTACCCTTATTGACAATCTGTGGAGAAAACAATCTAATCTGATGCAGTTTGATTTTGACAAATCCTCATTGTCTTTGAAGCATGTACAGTTTGAATATTACTTTATTCTTTTCCACCACTTGAAGCTGGTAATACCATGTGAAAGTTACAAGAAGGAACATGATCCTGGGCTTCCCTCTCTACTACCCACCAAGTCACTGACTTGGACATGTAATTTGTTTTGGCAATCTTAGTTAAATGTCTTCAGTAATAGGATAAATGTTTATCAGAGGTGGAATATCAGAATCATGATGATGAATAAAGAATCTTTGGGTTGGCTTGACAATGAAGGAGTAAAGGGAGAAATTACGCTTCCTAGAAAGCACTACAGAGTTACTGAGGAAATTCTTTAAATCTGTTCTAGCAATAAAGCTATGGTAGAGGATACATGCCTCAAATGTGCACTTTTCAGGATGACAGAGATCAGAATATAAAGGGGATGGGTGCTTAGATTAACAATAAAAGGCTTCTGATAGAATGGGGACCGAGAGCTTGAAGAACTGCAAAAAAAAAAGACTTCTTAAAATAACTGCTTTAGAACAGAAATACAAAGTAAATACACTTTATTTTGATACATATTTACATAGGTTAGTGAGTGTGATTTTGGGAAAGTTAGTTGAAATAGTAATTAAATGAATTTACTGTATGAAGCAGCATGAGTTAATATAATATGAAAGCAAGAATTTGGGATTGATCTCTGTGTGTATTAATCCAATGCCGCACGTACAGTGGGTATGGTGAAACAAATAAATGGGACTTACTTAGTCTTTCAAAAATTCCTTGTAAGAGCTGATAAGGAACCAAAGCTGTCAGATAGTAAGCAGTAAATGTCTGTCATTGATTTGAAACTGGCAAAGGACAGGAGACTGAAAAGAGAAATAAATGCACAATTTTCAGGTTAATAGAAAAATGCCAAAAGGTTAATAGAAGGGCACCTCAAACTTCTGTTTGAGGACCACTGTTATTTAATCAGTCATGTGGGAAAGGGAGTATGCAGTGAAGTTGCAAGATTTGCAGATAAGAACTTATTTATGGGAGTCAGTGTTAAAGAAGATGGTGAGGAATTTCAGAGGCACCTAATAAAGGAGCCTGTATTGATATTGACAGCAGAACATCATATGCAAGCAATCCTTTGTTGATAAATACAAAGTAATGCCCATTGCAGGGAATAATTTGAATTGTTCATACACATTACTGTGTTCTAAACTGTAACCATTCAGGGAGAAAAAAATCCCAAACAACTAGGGGACATTGCCAGCAGCTCAGTAAAAACATCTGCTCATTGCACAGCAGAAGTCAAAAAGAAAATACTACACTGTGATACAGAAATAATGAGCTAGAAAATTCCACTGATCACGGCATTATATAAAACAGTGGTACATGCTAACCAAGGATGGAGCATCCATTTCTGCTCATAGAATTATGGAATAGTATAACTAAAGGAAGTTCAAAAACCAGCTGCTAATGTTGACAAGAAACCTGAAGTAAATTGCAGCAGGAAATGCTTGGGAGGTTGTGGCTGTCACAGACAAAGGCAGGCAGGCAGGCATGGTGAAAATTCCTGAACGATTTGAGGAGGAAATACTGAATGTTCTTCCTTGTCCTTGCCAAAACTGCAAGAACAGGAGGATTTCAGTGGATTTGAAAGGTGATACATTTGAAGATGATAGAAGAAAATGTGTTGTATTCAAAAGATAATTAACCTGTAAAACTAATTACAAAAAGAGCCTAAACCAAGGAATTTATCAGTGCTCAAAAGAGGATTAAACACGTGTGTACTAATGAGAAAATCCTCTGTAATATTTTGTAGGATTCCTAAAAGAGATTTAAATTTGTTTTAAGGCATTGACAGAAGCACACTGTGGAATTACAGAGAATCAGTAGCTGGGATTCCTTCATGGTACTGTAGGAAGTAGTGGGAATAGGCTTCTGGAGTTCACTCTGGGGAATGTGTGGTTCTGATCTAGTTCACTGATCTTATACATAGCAGCAAGATCAGCTGTACAATGTATGCCAAAGATAAGGAGTTGCTGGTACAATTAAGGTTCTCTGTATCCTGAAATCATTAATATGATTGAACAGTGAAATACACAGCAGATGAATAATTAAATCCAGATGTCATTTTCATTGTTGACAAGCATGAAAGGAAAGATCAGAAAAGACTACAAATTCATTAAAAGTCACTTACTAGGTAGGCTTCATTTTCACCTTCAAAGTGTGCTGCAAAAACCCTTCCATGGAATAATCCAACTTACAGATACATAAAAAAAATCAAACCAAATTGCTGTTTAAACCAACTAGGACAAAGTCTCCCAGTGTTAAGCACACTGAATGTAACTAGCTTCACAATTTAGTTTTCTTAAGGAGAAATAGTGTAGTTATCATTAAACTCCTTGGGAAACTAGCTTTAATAATGTTCTTTGGTTATCAGGGGTATCATTTTTCCTTCAGGCAGAGCTGAGGAAATATGAAGTTAAAACCATCATTGAGTGTGATAATGAAGTCAGTCCAATCCAGTGCAAGACCACAGCAATTCTTTATCGCTCCAAATAGGCTGTAGGGCTGAAAGCTATTTTAACTACTTGGTAAATTTGCTGAGTTCACAGATAACTATCACTTTTCAAACATATCTCGCTGGATGTGGAAGAGCAAGAATATAAAAAGTACCCCAAAAACCTTCAAAACTGAAGAGACTCAGTTGCAAAAGAATTTCCACAAAAGAAAACAGAATTGCACTGCCTTTCTAAGCTTCTGCTTAGATTTTCATTCAAATGGAGAATTGACTGTTTACATAGATACTTGAACTCACATGCCTTTCATTTAACTTTATACCTTACATACATGCATCCTACATTCCCGCTTACACTTACTCTTGACCACATAAATGTGTAAACTCTTCATTCACTGACACCAGAAGAGCTTATCCTTACACACACTCAAAATATATAATTTGACATTCTCCTCTCCTATTCACGCATATGTACACACAGGCATACAAAATTATGTTAGATACATAGTATGTAAATACAAATTCTAATATCCTCACACAAAGAATGAAAAAATATAAACGTCAGAGAGAAGTAAAGGTAATTAGCTCAAAAGTCACAGCATCAGCTAAAGCTTCATTAGGTTCTTCTCTCAATCATGTATTTAATATTCATTGTCTCTCACTCAGTTACAATAGCAGGGCTTCAGCATGTTAAACATCTACAACCTCAAATGCTTTAAAATCCATTTCTACTTTCTGATAATCCCTCTGTGAATTCCTGGGCTGGTATTTTAATATATAATGCATACACACACTGGTACAAAAAGGCAGCTGCTTTTGATGCTACAAAAATTAAATTTGTTGCCATGTTGTTTCCTGTTACACCTTTTGAAACAAATTATTTTCTTCTCCTGAAACAAACAGTAAGCATACAATAACTGTTGAGATCTCAGAAGGTATAGTGTCCTTAACTTTCAGGTCACAAAACTTGGTGTTCAGCTGTACCACTAAGGGCAATGGTCCTGGCAGTTCCAGTAAAATTAGGTAAAGGTCATTTAGGTACCCTTATGCATTAGAAACAATTTTGTATGAAGAAATATCAAAGTGCCTCGAGAACACTATCAGAGCAACGGGGCATTTAACTTCCCAAGGTGTCTGTTAGAGAGACCACATAGAATTGCTTGAATCCTTAGACAGGAAGTATTTTCAGTAAGCCACAAGCCACTAAAAGGCAGCGTGAGCTGTGTGAGTCACACTGACAAAAAATGAGACAATTAGATAACCATAGTAATATTTATATCTACTCCTTCTGAATCTAGTGCAGCAATGGTTGAATTAGACCCTCCAGCTAGTGTTATCTACAGAGGAAATGGAGATGCTTCATTGAGTCAGATGATGATGCTGTAAATGATGTCAGGAACACAAGGTTCTTCCTAGCCTATTTATGCTAAGATACCATACTGCTATGTAAGTAACAAATTAACCTATAAGTAGGCTATCTGCAGAGCTTGCAAGGCCCAAAGAGTTTCAAAACAGCTCTGAACAGAATTTTCTCCCTGTGATGCTGCCACATGCCACTTCAGATGACTAAATGGAAAAAAAGGAGGTAAAACTTAAAACACAAGCTGAGATGATGAGAAATTACACAAATTATGAGTGTGCAGTGTTTGATAAATGATAGTGAACCAAGAGCATGTTAGTATACATTAAACATTTAAGGAGTGTAAATTGTTTTGAGTGATGCATTCAGGGCATGTAACTAGGAATATTGGGCTGAACCTAAGATTAAATAAATTTTGTCTGAAAGCAGAAGCAATTCCATAAGAACAAGACTTGATAAACTGTGGAATAATCTCCCTAGGAAAGAACTGAAAACATCCTTGCTTAGCAAATTTAAATCTGGATTGTACAGATTACTACTGAATGTATTGTGTGGGGCAGCTGTACTGTTTGTGAGGCAGGCAAGAGTGGGTTAGGTAATAAGATAAATATGTTGAAATACATACTTGCCGTTTCTAGTGTCTGTGATCTTGTTTATATATAAAAGGGTCTTGAGGGGGCTTAGTCCCAAAAACACTTAGGGAATTTTCTTCCAAGGAAAGCAGTTGGTTTAGAAATGGAACCAGCTGGAAATTTTCAAACAGTGGTATTTTTACAAAGCTGTTGCAGAGAGGAAAGTGGTGATCTGTGCCAGCCAAACCACTACAGCAATCCTAGCAGCTAGCCAGTAACTCATGCCAGTGGCAATAGCTGTCCCCAGTGTGACCAAACCAACAGTAAAAGCTGCTTCTATTTTTGTCATGATTCACATGGCCACAAGGAAAGGCAACTTAATTTTTTTTCAGCTGCATCCTGATCGTAGTCCCAGCTTGGTGTCTCATCCATATCTGTGGTTCTAAACCCCACATAGATTTCCCATATTGAATAGAAACAGACATTTCAAATGTGCCAGAGCTTGTGAAATGTTAATTAAAGCTTTGTGTTGCAGATGTGATGCCAAGATTATCTTTCATTCTTCTCTGCAAATGATTTCTTCTTGTCATTTTTGCTGATATCGGCACTATACCACTTTCATCCTTAACTTTTGTCAAGGAGCCTGTCCTAGCTGGGACTGACTACAAGATATTTTGTGGCTTTTCTGTCTTTTGCTTCTGTGACTTTGTTTTCTATTAATTGTTCATGTGGCTCAGAGCTGCACCAAAACCAGATGCTGCACGCTGAAGTCAAAAGAGCACAGAGCAGACTATGTCCCTTCACATCCTCCTTCTAACGCAGCCTGCGACATCACACAACACTAGCTCTGTGCTGTTATTGACTGCTATTAAAACCAATCTAACAAACAGTACATCAGTTAAGTCCACCATTTTGACCTCTAAGCTAGCTTCTTCCCTAGGTGAAATCATTATAAATACCTGCATAGAATGCTGTAGTCCTGTACAGAGGTAGGCAAGTTAGCTTTGAACAAGCGTGCGTGAGAGGTTTAACCACGACAGCCCAGGGTGCCATGCAGATAATATTACATGGTTGAGAAACAGAGAAAATTAGCCAAGGTAGTATACAGCACCACATGTCTTTATTGCTTCTAGCATCCAAATTTACTCATTTATAGAGTTCAAGTACTTTTCACAGCACTAGATTGTGCAGTTTAGGTATATTGTACATATAAGACTGCACACCTGAATGGTACAAAAGCTCCTACTCATATCTGGTAAATCTATGGTATGTTCTCATTGATGAAAGAAGTGAAAAAATATCTTTGTCTTTCAAATCCACACTGATATTAAGACTTCTGTAAAATACTTTTTTGTAGCTTTATTAGAAGAAATATTGTTTGTCTATGCATGTTTGCTTTTACAAAAGCTAAAATCTTTGTCTCTATGAATAGGTACCTCTGTCATTCAAGTATACATACTGTTCTAATGCACAATTTACTTTGCATGTACATTTCTATTATTTCAAGTTTCACTAATTGAATTTTCCTTCTTATATACACAAATACATAAAACTGATATGAAATTATGCTGGTTTTGAAATAGTAAACTGTGGACATTCAAATTATCTAGAATATTTCTGCTACTGGATAGCATGAATAGAAACTGCTCTGAGTTTGACAAAAAATTTTGCTTCTGTTGCTAATTGAACCAAGATGTGTTTGCCCTGGGATTACCTCTAGTCATGCCTGGCATAATTTTACTGTAATTATGATTAATTCCATATACTTAATTGGCCAATGTGTCTGTTAATTGATCTTGTATTTTCCCCTCTATTCAAGATGTAGTATGCAAATAGTTACAGTCAGCATAGCACCGGTGCAGACTGGAATACAGAAAACCTTTCTTCCTGGGTAGTGAAGTACAATGTCAAGATTTTTCTTGTCAGAATAGTTTGGGTTTTCTCTTTGGTGGGGAAGGAATATATTCAGATTTTGGAGTGCAAAGAGTTTTCAGAAGTAGGTGAGAATCTCTCATCTATTTTGGCCTTTAAATCAGACGGGACTCCGCAGAAACAGTTTTGAGTCAAAGTTCCATCCATTCTTATCAGTTCTGTGGTGAAGCCAGGCCCTTCAGGTAAGTCAAAACACTATTTCTCAACTGCTCCAAGTTTCTATGAGCTAAAAAAAAAACCCCTATAATGTGCATTTGTAAAAGTATCTCTTAATCTGCAACAGTCATTGAGAAATATTTATCAGAGAGACAGTAGGTATGTGAATGTTATTCTGTCACCTCCAGCTGGGTACAGTTGGAAGCTAAGTTTCCCTCAAATATTTTTGCGGTTCCAGGTTGCCTTTTTTTATAACTTTCTGAACAGAGCACTAAATATAAAATATAATGCTGTACTGGAAAATGAAAAATGCTGATTGTGCAAGAAGAATTGCAGATTAGTAGAAATAAAAACTTTGATTTACTTAGCATTTTCACTCAAAAATCCTTAACAGGTTAAATGTTTGTTCAGGCTTCACTTTTCTCATCTCTCATATGCAGCTATGTTTTGCAGAGTGCAGAAGCTGTGTAATAACGTGCAGAAAAAGCACGCAATGATTTAGAACAGGAGGGGCTGTTGGTTCAGATTTAAGTAGGTACAAATCTACTTAATTCCTTAAGTCACACTTGTTAAGCACTATTTTCATGCAGACCAAGGAGAAAGAAAAAAAAAAAAAAAAGCAACAAAAGAAGGAATGTCATGTCTGGTTCAGACTTCTGTAGGTACTGATCCAACAAAGAAGTTAGGCAGACTTCTCTAGAAATGTTGAAAGGTTCTTTGTTGTCCAAGAAAGTGATTAATTTACTGAAATAATTGAAAACATTTCTGTGAAGTGTGGTATGAAATATTGTCTCTATTTGATTTTAACTTTATGTAGTAACTTTTCGTATAGCAAGTTTGTATAGCAAGTGATTGAATACATCAGTGCTCTTAGTACAGTAAAAAATGCACTAATCAAAGCCATCAATGAAGGTAAAGAAAAGTAAGTTGTCAGACCATATGAATGCAATTGCAAAAGCACATTTATTTCCATTCTCAGAGGTTTGAATTAGCCCAACAAATATTATTTCCAAATGGAATTATGCATTAGCAAGGAAGCGGTCTAGCCATCACTGTGCTGAGAAGAGCGTCTTCCCTAAGCACTACCCATCAGGAGTGAACGGCAGATTGTGTTGTATTATAAAGGGTGAACATTACCAAGATTAGATTTTTAAATGATTTGGCAAGTGAACATTTCTCTTTTTTAGTTTATAAATTTAGGAGAGATATCATTTGATATATCTGAAAGATGCTGTTTTCAATAAAGTATAAAAGATAGGAAAGAATGAGGAGTAAAGAAATGTAACGTCCAACTTCAGAAGTGGTTTTGGAAGATAAAATGTGAAACTTATTTGCATGTCATTTCACTGCATTCCCTGAATGCTTGCAGCCAAGTAATTTTGCCATTCCTTTTACCATTTTTATGGCCTGCAAATCTATGAGATGTAGTATGCAGCACACCTGAGTAATGACCCATAAGACTTGTTTGTTACATTAAAAAAATAGGTGAATTAACTGTGGAGTAAATGAAGGACTTAATTATATGAAGATGTCACTTTTAATGAGAGGACAAATCATTAGTCTTTTCCATAAAGCTAAGCTGCACATTTATACATTTCTTAGCATTGTAGAGTACCGAAGAAATAAGCCCAAAGGTAGAGGCTGATAATGTCTGTAGCAGCGCCATGACAAAGAGAAGGGCTGGTGTAAAATCTGGTCTCTATTTACATTTTACTTGTGTTTTGGTTACAAGACAACCAGAAAGTAATGAGATTTTTTGTTGTTGTTGTTGTTTTTTGGCTTTTTTTTTTGTTGTTTTTTATGTAATTTGAGCCTTTTGTTCTGCAATGTCTTTTTTTTTTTTTTTTTTTTGGATCACATATCTAGGGATCACTAGTTGCCAGGCTTGGTGTCAGAGGTTAATTTCTTGTTTACTTTTAGGGTATAGAAAGAACAAAGTTACTCATGTTTTTTTCATAACATGTTAGTACAATATAAGAAAGAGATGGTTATTGTGCCATGCTGTTGTTTTATTGAAATAGTGAAAAAGATTGTGTGGATGGAGAGGAAAATGGGAGGCAAGGAGGAGAAAGATCAGAGGAAGACATCAGGATAGGGAGAAAAAGAGCAGTAGGTCAGGGAGAGTGAAGAAGTGTTTACTTCCTGGTGGATTGTCATCACATTATTTTACCTCAATGGTGATAGGGCACTAGTCATTTGAGCCAGAGTTCTGATACACACAGCCTCATGCATAATGTAAAGAAAAATATTTTATCCAAATCTCAGGAAAAAAGTTCTATTCAGGTGCAAGTTCAGTTCCATTTGAAAGCTTTGGGTTTTATGATATTTGATCCTAACCAACTTACCTATCTTGAGTAAGTAATATGCTCCTTGCTTCTAGCAGCAGGTCAGATGGAATTTTGCTATTGAGATCATCCATCATTGCAAATCGCTGTATTTTCTTTTTCAGGCCAGGATCTGAAATGAGGCTGCCTATAAAGAAATCTGGGCTAGGATGTGCAATAGTCTTGAAATAGTTCCTGTGTGAATTCTAGTGTATCAAATGGCAGACTGGAGAACAAAGGATAGAAAAGATCTTCATGTTTCTCATTTCAGAATAAGTTCTTATTAGTGTGGAGACAGCTGGTCTAATGCTGTGAGGAAGACATAGACAATGGTTGTTTAGCTGTTACTTAAAGCTTTTACCAACAATATTTGAATGTTATCCAGAAAGCAAAGGCATTTTATCGGGGTAAATGTTTTTTAAAAATTGGCAGTTACTTAGTTCAAAGTATTAATGCACAAATTCACAGAATAAAACATACCCCAACTCAGCATTTGTAACCCAACTTTAGTAAAGACGGTGCCACAATTGTGGCTGAAGGTATGCTTGGCAGAGCTCTGTGTTTGCAGCCTTTCCTTTCTAGTGAGCACTATCAATCTGTCACATTTTATGAGCAGTAAAAAACTCACAAAAATTATTAAGAGAAAAATAATAATAAAAGCTTAATAATTTTCCTATTTCTGACAAGTAGCGAGTATGAAAAAATGCTGTCAGAGAGCTCTCTGGCTGCTGTCTGCACCGCCCAAATGCTCACTTCTAATCCTTTTGGTCATTTTTTCCCACTAAGACGTTGTATTTATTTCTGCCTCTGACAACTGTTTGAAAAGTTGTATGCCTTCTGCACAGCGCTGTATTATGGACGATGTATTAGGAGTCATATATCCAGCATGCCTTCTTTGCGGGTACCTAATAACTGTGCCTCTGCTCCATAAAGAAAAAGCCTATGACAGGTTTATTCATCTTTTTATTTCCTTGTTGTGCTCTGCTCCCTGTTGAAAAAGGTTCTTTTTCAATTCAGCCTCTTTTTCTCTTGTCTGGTTTGTAAATGCCAGGTGAATTTCATTTGCACAGACGCTGGTGGGAATTGCTTTCCTGCCCCACAGACTGCCAGTCACAGAACGGAGACATTACACAGGCTTCAGTTTTCAAGGATCAAGCAGAAGTTTTGGACTACAGGGAAGAGCAAGCAAAATACAAGTGACAGTCATCTTTCCATTCAAGATCAGAAGGACACAGTAGTAAAATCGCTTGAAACATAAGTCGGTTCATACCTATACCTTTGAAGACTTTACTTTTGATCTGATTCAAAGTAGGTAGGGCACCTGGTCTAGCTCCTGCCTGCTTCCTGTCTGCTTCTTGGGGAGAGAAAAACTTTGCTGATGTTGAGGTTTCCCATGATTTATCATCCCAAAGAACTGTATGATTCATGCATGTTTCAGGCGCATAATGGGAGTTAAATCCAAAACATGTACTTCAGTGACAAGAATATTGCAGTAATTCAACAAACTGATGTTGGCTGAGTGAAAGTTCCTAGTCATGTCATTCTGTCTGCTCTGTTTCTCAGACCCACACACATGTTCATGTCTGTGTATTGCACCCTCCCACACATTATCTTCCTCACCTACACACATCAGTGCTCCCAGGTACAGCAGACTCCATCCCACAAGCACTGATCTTGTTCAGCAAACTGAAACCAAGAAACACATGTGTGAACCCTTGCTCACACTTAGCATATGTAGTAGATGCAGCTTCATGTGCACACACATATGTGTAGTCAGGTCACATTAGCTTAGCCCTTAAAAAGCTTTATGTGATCTGCAAGTGAAGGCAGAGGATCACCACCAGAAAACCTCAACCTCTGTCTTTTCTGTGAGAGTGCAGGAATATTATAAGCCTTATAAAGGGGGCTTTGTACAACGGGCAATGAGAGTTCATTAATTGATCTAAAAGCAAGCACTTGAGTATGATTTAGGACTCCTGTGCAACTTGTATTTCATATCAGTGCATTTCCCTTTCACACCATTTCCTTTTCAGCTCTGATGTGGATAGGAAGAGCTGATGTAAATTGCAGGCAGAGGGTGATGATTGCTTTAATGGAAATAGCTCTTAATGAGGCAATTCGTTCTGCTGAGCTGCCATGTGCTAGCTCCCCATAACTGTTTAAAAAGCTGGTAGCAGCAGTCTTCTTCTATTATTCTAAAAGTACATCTCTGATAGGCGTTAGCACTGTCTCTGCTAGCTTAGCCAGAGGGATCTTTTTCTTGTAGTTCACTTGAGAGAGTCATTGTCACAGAAAAGTAGAGTATCCCAGGCTCAGCGTTGAACTCTGCATCAGCTACCCTGTTACTGGCAGTAAGAACACTGTATGGCGGCAGTTAGGCTGTTGTTTTTTACCTACTGCTATGCCTTATGCTGCTTTCTCACTGTATTGGTGTGTGCTCATGTAAGGATTGATCAGGTTGCTTTGTAATGCTGATATATAACTCCCAATAGGATATCATCTACTTTTTTTTTCTTCAGCCTATTCAGCACAGCAGGAGTGAAGGCAACCAGTATATTGTAACAATAAATTTTGAGATGGGTTTTATTGCCACTGTTTGCTGTCTGGCTGTAAGTACCCAGCCAGAGCTTTCACTGTAAGGTGCTACAGAGCAATTCTTAACTGTGGTATGGAGCTTGGAGAGCAAACAGGAGAGCCTGAGTGTTATGAACTGAGCTCTGCAGAAATACAAATACAGTAGAAATAATAAGAGCATTTTATCTAAAGAATAATTTGTTTTAGTGATATTTTGTTTGACCACTGCAAGGTATGAGGCCAGTGATTATTGTAGTACACTGAACTTTTAGCAGTGCCTTTCATCTTATCAACTCAGCAGGTTTTAAAATTCAGTTTTCATACCCATCTTGGTGAAAATAGAATTATATCCAGAGTTAACGGAGGTTATGGCCATTGGAGTGGATTTGAGCAAAGAAGAAATTCAAAACCTGAGTCTTGGAAGAAGTCAGTTCATTCCTGTTGTGAATTTCCCATATAATCTTTGGGAAGATAGTTAGCCTTTCAGAGCCTTTGTTCCCTTCCTGAAAGTGAGGTTAATAGTCTTTACTATGAGTTACGAAGCTAAAATGTAAAAGGCGCTCAGATGCTATGATAGTGGCGGCCTTATGTAAGGTAAAGTCTAATATCAGAGCCAGCAGCAGAAACTAGAAGTCTGGGCTTCTGTCACTGACTAAAATAACTAAATTGCACTTGATCTATAGCTTTGTCTTTGGCAGAGTTTAATAACAAAAGATGCTATGCCTTGGCTCTGTAAGGTCTGCAAGAACACAACTCTCTATTATTGATGGAGTGTGGTGGGAACTCCTGGTTGGGTTTCTGGTTTCTCAGATGGTGTGGCATGTGTTGATTGGCCACGTGGAAATTCTCTTAACTTCTCAGCCCAAAATTGCATCTTCCTACCTTTGGAACTGTCAGCCATCATACTATAGGCTTTGCTTTTGTTTTGATCACCACCGTTGTGACTCAACTTGGAATAGTGACTCCTGTCGCTTTCTTGCAACAACTGCCAGAGACATGAGCCTGTTGAATATATTTGCATGTACTTTGGGTGAAGGAGAGAAACAACACACTCTGTAAGTTTATTGGAGTAATGACTGCAATTTCTCTTTGCATCTGAGGAAATCAAGGTCCTGTCCAGAAGAAAAAGAGCACACAACTTGTACAGAATCATAAAAAGCCTTTCTACTCTGACATTCACAAGTTGTCTCCTTAGAGATCTATGCAGACATCTTTCTGTCCTGCTGGAGTTTCCCAAATGCCTACCGCAGGGCTTACATATTCAAGGAACCATTTTCAAACCTCCTTTTTCATATCCCTCATTTGCAAGATAATAACAAGGTATTGAAGCTATTGAAGAGTTAGGGAGGAAGAAAGTAGAAGAAAACTGACACTAATTATCTAATGTGGATTTGCTGGAAGGACCTTAATAGGTTTTAACTCCTCAGGTCACCTGCTTTTACTTCTGAGCTGAAGCACTCCCGTGTTGAAGGCATTGCTGTGTGGGACTGTGTGTGTTTGCACAGGAAAGGAAAATGGAGTGTAAAATTAAGTCCTCTTTCCATGGCTGCAGTCAGCCCATACAGTGAGGACTAAGCCCCTGTGTTGTTTTTTGTTTCTCATGGATTCCAGCAGTTTTGAAATCGACAACATTAAAGCAGAGATTACATGGTCTTGTGATTTTGGTATGCCTCACACCAGTTTCTTTTGGGACTATCACCCATAATATAATGGCACCGTGGGAAGACTCTTTACTCTGATCTTTGAAGAGTTACTTATAATGGCTATGGCATTTGCACAATCACTGTTCTTTTGCATTTAAGACTCACTTTAGCAGTAATACCTAAAGGATATTAGTCATCTTCTAGTGATTATGTAGAAGAGCAGCTATGTATTACAAAGAAGTTCATGTTTCAAACATAAACATTTTTCCAGATTTCACCTGTTATTTGTCCTAAATGACAAGATTTTTAAAGTGAAAGCTAAACCTCTTCTGGGTAATCCTTGGGTACACCTCACGTGAGTGTGAACAACTTAAAAAATAACCATCTCACAAACAGTTCTGTGCCCTGAGCATCATGGGTGCCACAGAATGAAACTTTTCCTCTCAGAGAAGTTGTTTGGCACCGGCTCTCGAAATTTCCACTTGAATCAGCATGTCATCTTTTTATACTGCTGCAGATCAGTCCCCAAGGTTTACAGGGAGCCACCCTGCAATCCTGAAGCTTGAAAACGTTACACTTCACTCTGTGCACCCCAAATCCTCTTTCTGTGGCAATATTAACTTGTTACTGCGTTCAGATGGAAACCAGTAGAAACATCGAAGACTACTGAATTCTTCTCAGGTCGCTTTGTAGTAAACAGCAGCTGCCATCTGGCTGATATGTTTTTTGCTATCTTACCAGGAAAGTTTTGAGCATCAGGCAGTATAAGGAAGACAGCCAGAAACAGGACTGGATGCTAAATTCAGCTGTGCATTTGGAAATGTTCAGTGAATTGTTTGTTTATAGTTTTTTTTCCCTGACAGTGGTTATTAAACTTCTCAAGTAATGGCTGCAAGCCCCAGGAGGCTTCCAGGTGAAAATCATTCAAGCTTTCCCCTAGCAGGCATGATGTGGAGAGAGCCAGCATGTGTGTGAGCTCAAATTCCCAGGGGTCTACAATTTGGCTTAACCTCCGCAGGAATGCAGGGGTGTGCGGTGGCAGCTCAGCCATCTGTTTCACTGGGGTGTTCAGCTCTGGTGCACTCTTCTCTGCACTCTGATTAATTGCAGCTGTGTACAAATTAGTTTTCTCAAAAAGCTATTTATCGCCCTCAAATTAACCGCAAAGGCATTAAACTTCAGGCAAACAAACAGACAAAATGGTAACAATAACATAAACGTCCAGCTTGTAGACCTGGTTTCATCTTGGACTTGTGGCAACAGTACACGATGAGTGATTGCAGGCTTTCCTGATGACTGAGTAGCTGCTGCTCTCTCTTCCGTCAGTAGTTAATTAAAACCCCAGCATGGTGCTATAAGCACTGGGCTGCAAAAGGTGATGACAGAGACACAACAGTGGCACCTGTATTTCTGCAGTCTGGGATAAATGGTGCTTTTCTGTAGTGGCAGAAGACATTATGGGCAGTGCTGCACTGCACAGTCAGGTGTGGACAGTTGTGCACGTTCCCTGAGCTAGCTGCAGTAGAAAGACCATCTGGCTGAATTAACACAGGACAGTGCCCACAGATGAAGTCCAGCTGTGAGGCAAGACTTCTTTACAGAGGCACAGTCATTGAGGTAATGTGTCTAATCATCTTTGGGACCAGAGGTGGCTCAAAGCACAAGCTTGACTGCACCCTGCATGCTGCCAAGTGCTATTTAGACTGAGGGTTTCACTGATGGCCTGTCTCTTTGTGTGCTCATATGAGGTTCACACTTGTGAAGTGTAGAATACTCAGGCCAGACCAGGAAGAGTCTTACAAAAGTGCTGTAACAAAGAGCAACACCAACTGCCTTTTCAAAGCAGATCTAGTCTTATCAGGTTGCTCAGGGCCACATCCATCAACTCTTGAACACCTCCAAGGATGGAAGTCATGTCCCATACTGTGCTGTAGTGTTCATCTAGAGTGTAAAATTACATGTGAAAATATTTCATTCATTTGAAAATGTGACTTCGTGGTCTAATGTGATATAAATGTCTTAAGACATATCTTGCAGCTGGAAACTTTTATTATATTTCATTTTAATTTCTTATCTTTTAAAAAATAAGTAATGCTCTGCGCTTCATTAAGAACTTCTATTACTGATCTTAAAGCTCTTAACAAACAATAACTTATGACGACAATGTTCTCTGCCCCTAAGATGGGTTTAGTTTTCTTCACTTTAAATGGAGTGAAACTGAGGCAGAGAAGAGCTTTGTGCTGTGTTCCTGGACTGACAGGAATACAACAGAAGAGATAAGCATAAGGAAACAAGCAAATCTGATTCCAAGTTCTTCTAGGCATATAGTTTTCTTTCAAAACAACAACTAGCCTTGAACATGCTGAGCATGCACACAAACACCACACACAGAATGCATTTCAATAACTTGTTTTTTTTCTCTGAAGTTTGAAATTGTAAGATACTCAGTATGCTAACTGTTTTATCATTCTTTTTTCTACTGAGAACATACACTAGAGATAGTTTGATAGTTTCCATGATTATTAAAGTTGAATATTCATTCTATACAAAAGACTGCAGAATTAACAATACATTACAATTACACATGCCCTCAAATGGGAACACAGACTTATTACTTGTTTCAAGTAAAATAATTACTTAGAGGAGTGACACATTGATTACTAATTCTTCAAGAAGTTATTATGCCTTACTATTTGAAAAACAAAGAATTGAAGTCAGAAATATAATTCTTGCTAGAGTTGCTCAATTTGATAAATGATTTTGACTCAAGTAATTGCTTCATTAAAGCTAAAATGTGCTGAAAAAGCTTGAGTTTACTTTGATAGTGCTACATAATAAAGCAACTAGTATTAATAATAATTATAAAACTGATAGCCTGCTGAGAATGAACTACTGCTTTTTACTAGCTATCACAAAAGTAACATTTAAAACTTCTGATCAGTTTGAACCACTCCATAAACTTTGGTTGAATCCAGAAGCACAGGAGTGCAAACACAGTGGCCTTTCATCATTGTCATTTTTTATATGTAGATGCTGGTCAGAGGATGAAAACTCCAATAACATGGCGGTTATATGCACAGCATGGGAGCTACAATTACATCCTTGCAAACTTTACTGCTCTCTAAGGCTCATGTCTCAGTTTAACATTCACAACACTATCCCCTGGCAAGTTTTGACCACTAAGACATGGATTGGGAAAGTGTTTTGACTCAAAAGCAGAGATGAGACAGAAATGGATTACATCTGCTCCACCAGTATGGTGCAGAATCTTGTCATGAGCTCCAGGGAAAAAGCAGTGGGCCTTATGATAGGTGTTTCTGATTCTCAGTTTTGTACTTAGTCCATGAAATTGGGTCATGCTCCATGTTAATTCAGTAGTAGGAAGCAGAGTAACTACTAGGAAGACCTCTCAGACCTCTCCACATTTCAGCTGTCCAAGATATTATTATTATTGTTACTGTTATCATCATTGTTTGCTCAAGTAGTCTGGTAATGGGGTTAATCCAATGGAGAGAGAGATCACAGAATCATAGAATGTTAGGGGTTGGAATGGACCTCTGGAGATCATCGAGTCCAACCCCCCTGCCAGCACAGGAACACCTAGGGCAGGCCACACAGGAACAGATCCAGGCAGGTCTTGAAAGTCTCTAGAGAAGGAGACTCCACAGCCTCCTTGGGCAGCCTGTTCCAGTGCTCTGTCACCCTCACAGTAAATTTTTTCCTCGTGCTGAGGTAGAACTTCTCTGTATATATAGTTCCTGAGGTATTAACACCAAGGCCAGTACCAGTTCATCCTCCCAATTAATTGCTAGGAAATTATTCCAATTTGTGAAATTCATATTCATCTAATTAGAAAATGTCTGTGGTTGAAAAAAACCCCAACAATTTCAGTACAGTCAGCAAACATAATTTTATCATTTTCTTTAATATAGTTTGGAGATTGTGACAGTCACTGCTGTTGTATCCCTTCATCATCCAAATAAATATATATTCTGCTGACTTACTGTTACCTAGAGGAAACAGCAAGTTTGGGTTTTGTTTTTTTTCTTTTTTTTTTCCTAAGGCAAACTGTGAGTTTCCTCCCAGAGAAGCATCTGCTAGGAGTATTGCAGCTTCCTAGGGAGGGTGTCAGAGGGATACTGCAGCAGCAGATACATTCATGGGGAATCCTGGCATACTTACACAGAGACTTGATTTCCAGACTTACAGTCCCAATTCAGGCGTAAGGAGCAGCTAGCAGCTAAAAAGAACGGTTTGCTTTGTTTTGCTGGAAGACACAGACATGCCATTTCTTCTACACAAGAGCTGCTTTTGAAAATCCATTTAGTGATTAGAAAGCTAGCAGGCTGCCATAGTAGAAAACAAGGATCCATCTCTTCTGATATCTGGCCTTCAATGTTTTCATCCTTGAGGGAAAGATGTAATATTTCCATAAAGGACCATATAGCATCTTTATGCTCATGGAAATACTAAATTTTGATTTTGAAGCTGATGACCAGCTTTTATCTATGAAATCCAAACATCTGACTTTATTTGTTTTTTTGGTCAGATATATCCTAAGGTACTACCAAGTATTGGGAGTCCTTTTCTACTTGTATCTACTTTTCGTAAGCTGTTCTGTGGGGCCGTTACTTGCAAACAGAGAACCGACAGTAATGGCAATAAACATTGCAATAAAGATCCCTATTAAACCTCCCTTTTTTGCTCTGTCCCACCACCTTCTCTTCCCAGTCAGAGGGTACCAATGGCAAAGTGAAACAAGACAAAGAGATGCTGTGGCATACAGGCAGAGAGCTGAACTGCCACTAGAGATATCTTCTGCTACATTAACATGGTTTTCACACACATACTGCCACATTAATTGAAAGATCTTTAATTTGCATGTGGGAATTATCTGATTGACTCTCTTCCATGAACCCTCTTTATAATTATGCAAATGGTCCAGCACAAAGGAGAAACAAGTCATTTTATTAACTTCAAAAGCAGTGTGTTTAAAATAAAGACAGCAACAATGACAAAACTTGCTAATGATATACCAAGCACTAACAGCAGGTCCAAGAAATGTATGCATAGCTCCTTTAGCACCTTCAGACTTTTATTTTATTTCAGATTCTACTTAGAAAGCTACTTTGCAGACAAGGGCATTGGATGGCCATTCTTTTTACAACCAATTACAAGCCAATACTATGTCTCACTTCTGATCAAGGCTTCTTCTAAGCTTGCTTTATAGCATCTCCCCAAGGAGAGTCAGCATGGCTTTCTGTCAAGAAGAAACACTTCATATTCTGAAATAAGTCAATCACTTCATCCAGAGCTGGCTCTCCTCCAGCTTGTTTGTGTGAAATATATTCTGGCTTCAGTAGCTGCTTCTGTGACTACTGGAGAGTTTAACTGAGAGTCATGGTCGGTATATCATCTTCTAAGAACTCTCACCTTTTCTTTTTTTCTCTCCCCTGGAAACAACCACTGATGAATTTGGTCTTTTATGAGAAAAAGAAAATGTCTTAGACATACAGCATTTTGTCCACTTTTACTGAAGAGTACTTTGACGTATAATTTTCTACATTGTCAGCCTCATATAGATAAGGGACTATGGAAAGAGAATGTTTCATCTATAATGGTGCACATCTTATGCTTTCCATTCTGCAGGAGCAGAATGCTTAATGATCTACATTGTAGCACTATGGAGGCATGCTCACAAATTTTGTGATAAGATTATATCTAATGATGACCAAGTAAATTTGTGTCACAGACACCGATTCCACAGTTTTGGAGGGAATGACTTAGTGGTAAGTACATTCCTATGTGTGGGCTTTGATTCTTAAGAGATTTTCACTCATGGTTTCAGTATACCGTAAGACCAAAACCCCCAATATCTCATTATATAACTTTAACGGGAGAAGTTTTGGGGATGAGAAATCACATAAGTCTCTGTTTTGTTTGTGGTATGCCCTATAGTATATTAGTTTTTATTTATGTTACTTTTTATTAGGTAGGATGTTTTAGGAAAAGCATATAATATAATATGCTTATGATAGCATATGATATAATCATAGCTAAGCTTCCATAGTTTAATCTTTTTATATTGTTAAAGTATTCAATAATCTAGGTTCATCCACCTCGCTTGATCATTACAGTGTGAATTCCATTCTCTCCAGGCTAGTTTAGTCATGCCACTCAGACTCTGGGAGAAGACACATTTGTGCTTACTCTTGAGAACTAACTCATCTGCAATAATTCTGCAAAACATTTTATATGTAATGTGGTATAATGAAGATGCCAAGTGCTGCTGGGCCTGGCCTGCTGATACAGAAGTCATTTTAGCCTTGCCCTAGCAAGGAGCTGTCAGCAGTGCCCATTTACCTCAGTATAAGAACTCCAGATTGCAGAACAAGGTGCCATATCCTATGTGATGAGCTCATAATTTTTCACTTCTTCATGAATTCCTGAAGACATTCCTCAAAAAAAAAAAGACCTGTCTTTTCACATTCCTCCTTTTCTTTTCTCTGTCATTCTATTCTAATTTTTCTAATCCCTTTTATTTGCTAGGCAAAAGGGAAAAAAATCTGCTGAGAAATGGATTTTCCCTTCAGGGTGATGCAGACTTCAAAAGAAAAATCAGTCATTTCAAGAGGAGAAAAAAAGTTTAATCAAGAGCAGTAATTACTTTCTAAATATTAGCATGGCAGATAAGGAGAGAAGAATTGAAATAGGAAGTGGGGCTTTCTCAGTTATTCATTATATTTGATTTGTATGTTTGAAATTTCTAAGGACTTACTCTGTATTGCATCTCTGTAATGTAGTTATAACTGATAACATATCAAGACAGTTATCAGTTCCAATTCTTGTGTTTCTTCAGAGATAAAAGATGGCAGTTTGAAAAGTAACTGCCTTTTTTTCTCATCTTGATCTCTTTACTTCCTTCTATGCTCAGGCAAGGCATACATTTCTGTTTCCAGCCATTTTGTAGATGTTCTGCTTTGGATTAATTCAAAAGCATGTGGGACTAATCCTTAAACCTCATTGCATTTAAGTCACTAGAAATTCCTTCCCTGAGAACTGGTTCCAAGTTTTTTGGTAGTCTCTGGATACCAACCTAGTTAAAAATAGTAGCAAACACAGTTTTCTACCTGACAGAACATAATTAGCTGCATTCCTCTACCTGTGGAAGTAAAGACCTCTTAAAACTCTTCACACAAATATAGCCACCATTTTACCACAGCAGGATTGTTCTTTAAAGTCTTCTATGAAAAAAAAAAAAAAACAAATCAAAACCCTCTGAGTTTGCTCAGTTCTGTTTCAAAGTGTACCTGCTCATGTTTCAGAATGAGTCGTAGTACTTGGCACAGATACACAGAAGGTTTTGAAGGACAGAGTTGTGACTGAGTAGTCAGTCTTAGGAGAAGATATCTGTTACAATATAGCCTCTTTAGCTTGCGTACTGAAGGAATAAAGGAGGTGTGATTGTTCTCTGAAACTGTATTGTGTTTACAAAGGCTGGGAAAGTATTTATTTAAACTAAAGTGTTGCATGGCCCAAAGTAGCCATTACCCAGCTGTGAATAAGCTAAAACTGGAAGTGGGTTCCCATCCGAAAGGAGAGTACTCTGGATGAAGAGGTCCAGGAGAATTAAGTTTGTTGATGGCTTTATATGATATAGAGCTGAAGTAGATGAGTACTATCTCTTATGCCTTCAGAGGTTACTTCTTGTTCTTCTGTGATTTGTGTACATGATGAGTCTGCACCTACTGCCATTTTAGTGCTGTATTAATGACAATATCATAGAGATCTGAGAGCACTGGTGCCTCACAGCTCTGCTGAGCTTCAGTGTGATGAGTTGTCAGCTCTTAGGCCACTCAGCTGAGCAAGAGGCTCTTTCAAAAAGATGCAGAGCTCCCTGTACCTGACAGTAGCAGACAACTCATTGATGAACATTCCAGAGAAGACCTTGTGTTCATTTTGATAGTCACATCATATAAGGTCAAATTACTCCACTGATTAGGCAAAGAATTATCAATTCCACTTAAAGTGGAAATTTTTCTTTCTGAAACAGAGAAGTAATCAACTGTAAAAAAGTGAGGAGACATCTCCTAAATGCCTCACTCCAGAAATACTGTGTACTGTCTGCTGGTTGGGTTGAAGTGATAGGCATTTCTATTCTTACTAAATAAGAAAGTATTTTATATTTGGGTTTCAAGAAGTTTATAGCTCAGCTTCTGAAAGCTAAAAAGAGCAGAAGAAAAATCCTGATCTCTTCAAAGATACCACTCAAGGCAAAACTCAATACTGACATTGGCTGTTACAGAAATACATTAAAAATTATTAGCTAGATTTGCTATTATAGGTGCATGTCTTGTTCAGTGGTACCTGGATGTGAAACCTTGAGGAAAATTTTGGAGCAATTAGTTCAGCCAGTATTGGTCTTCACAGCTCCTTTCTAGGTGGGGTGGGTCAAAGAGGAAGGGGCTTGAAGATTTGTTTTTTGGAAAGTAAGTATGATGGTTAGAGCTAGTCAGAGCAAATCAGAATTTGAGGCTTAGAGCTAGTCAGAGCAAATTGGAATGTGAGGCTTGGTTAGTCACATTATATGAGGAAAAGTTATCTCAATCATTAGGTGAAGATTAGGCAATGCACTTAAAGTGAAAAAAAACAAAGTGCACGTAAAAACGAGAAGAGAATGAGGTGTCTTGACAACTGAAGTAATGAGAGGTGTTGCTTTTAAAGGTAGAGTAATTTGGCAGAAAATAAACCCCCTTGCGTTCCAGCTTGTCCTCAGATATCAGAGGGTCTGGGGGTGTCTAGGCTTAGATTCTGAGTGATGTCCAGTTCGGCACTATGAGTCTGATAACACAGATATGCTCAATAGTGCACTGCACCTTCTGTCTGGTCATGCTTGTGGCCAGCTACATGAAGTCTGCAGTTAATTTAGCACTGTAAGTCTGACAACACAGATGCACTCAATAGTGTGCTGCACCTTTGATCCAGTCACACCCTCACATGCAGCACCCAGCGAGACACATTTGCAACCAGGCACGTGAACAGTGCAGTTTATTAAAGCAACAGGATTGCAGGTTCTTATGGACTGCCAGTGATAAATATACTGTCTGCAAAAGCACGTGCAAGTATCAAGATTGTAAGTAATATATCTCAGTTACAAAATGCGTTAAGTTAAAAAGTAGCTCTGTAGAGATTTCTGTTTTCTGACACAGCACTTGGGAAAGTCCACATCTTACTCAAAGGCATCACTGTGTGTGGGAGGAGAGGCTCAGCCCATAGACTGATCCCAGAAGTCAGAGGTGATTTACAACGATACCTTCCCTGATCTGTTCCTGATGGTATCTACCCTGACTTGTTCACAATGGTATCTTCCCTAATATTCCTCCTTTCTCAAACCATTTTTATATTATTTCTTCGAGGTGGAGCTTGAGTGACTCTAGTTATACATACCTTTATTATGATTGGTGTAAAATTCTCTCACTTTGCTTTTGAAAGGTATAGATAAAGAAAATTCATGGCACAAGCTCAGTGAGGGGTGGTCGCACTATGGGGTAGCCTTTGGGATGGAGATGTGTTCTGGTATTATAATGACATTATCATGAGCAAAATTTGCACAAAGGACATCACCTTGACAGAAAATGGCAGGCTGTTGGCCCAAGGTGGAAAATATGCAGCTTACCAGTGCCATAGTACCACAAGTTCCCATCTCTGCAGTGATTCACAGAGCCTGGCCTTGGAGTCTTCACTCCACCCCCTGTGCTGTTCATAGGCAGTGTTCTCCAGGGAACCACTGTGGAATGGATTCCTTGCATACCAGTTGCACTCCACCTTGGAAGCTTCTTCAATACTATACCTTTCCTTAATATGTAAACAATACTGTACCTTTAACATGATTTTGATTTCTAAGTCACCTCCAGACATTATTTCACAAGAGGTAAACTTACAGCCTGCTGCTATGCCCCCCAGATGCAGAGTGTGTGGCTTGAAGTAGAAAGTGAAAAGTGATAGGCAAGGTACTGGGCACAAAATGATCCATTAAATTACTGGAGGATTTGGAGCTCTGTACCCAGTCAGAAAGTTATGATATCATAGGAATAACTGAAACATGGTGGGTCAGCTC
Source organism: Todiramphus chloris collaris (assembly GCA_025345505.1). Lineage (NCBI taxonomy): Eukaryota > Metazoa > Chordata > Aves > Coraciiformes > Alcedinidae > Todiramphus > Todiramphus chloris. The sequence goes on along the minus strand of JANVCC010000033.1, from coordinate 3,080,115 downwards.
ACACGACTTGGGGATCATGATAGATGACTATAGGCTATTTCATAAAGACAGGCAGGGTAGAGGAGGAGGAGTTGTTGCACTCTACATTAAGGATAACCTTGAATGTATAGAAGTCAACTATGGTAAATTGTGGAAGCCCTCTTGAATGTCTCTGTGTCAAAATCAGAGGGGTCGTCTCCAAGGGAGACCTTAGAATAGGCATCTGTTATTGACCCCAAACCAAGACAACGAGACCAATGAAGCGATACTTGGGTCAATTAAGCAATCTTCAGATCAACAAAACCTGGTTCTTATGGGACATTTTAACTACTTTACCCAGGCATATCCTGAAATAACAACACAGCAGTTCACCTGTCATGCTTCAAGTTCCTGGAATGCACAGAGGACTCTTTCCTCATACACATGTTACATCTGCCAACCAGTAATAGGGTGCTGCTGGACTTGCTGTTCACTAACAAAGAAAACATGCTCTGTAATATCTTGGTTAGTCAAGTGACAGCCTTGGCTGCAGTGGTCACAATATTGTGGAATTTGGGATACTGCTGAGCATGCTGAAGGTTAGTTCCAAGACAAAGGTTTTAGACTTTAGAAGAGCAAACCTCATCTTTCTCAGGGCTCAGCTTGAAGGGATCCCATGGGAAGCTTCCATGGAGGATAAAGGTGCTATTGAGTGCTGGGAGTTTTTCAAGAACACTGTCCTAGATACACAAAACCAGTTCATACCCTCTAAAGGCAAGCAAAGATGGCTTCTGGTTCTGCTCAGAAACAAAAGGGAAACATATCAGAGATGGAAAAATGGAACACTAACTGTTGAAAACCACAAGGGCATTGCCAGAGTATGCAGAGATGCAGTTAGGAAAGCAAAAGCAAAAGTTTCAGCTTGAACTGAAATTGGCCAGACATGTCAGAAACTTCAAGGAAGGGTTCTTCAAATACATTAACAAGAAGCAGAACAGAAGAATATTGGCCCACTATTCAACAGGTGAGGTGAACAAGTCACCAACAATGCTGAAAAAACAAGAAGTCCTCAACACCTTCTACATCTCTGTCTTTACCAGTGCTGTTGGTTCCCAGGCCATGGGAACAAAAATCCAGATTAATGCAGACAAAGACCCACTGTCAGTGAAGGAAAAGTTGGTGTGTCAACTATTACAGGAGTTTGACCTGTATAAATCAATGGGCCCAGATGCCATCCATCCAAGGAGGTTAAGAGAACTGGCTGATGTTGTTGCAAGGCCGCTCTCCCTAATCTTTGAGGAGTGGTGGAGATGAGGAGGCATGACTGAAGACTAGAAGAAGGCCAATGTCACCCCCATCTACAAGAAGGGTTCCAAGGAGGACCCAGGTAATTATAGACCCACTAGCCTCACTTCAATCCCTTGAAAAGTTATGGAGAACATCCTCCTGGGAACTACCACAAGTAAAATGAAGTATGTAATTGGGAAAAGCCAACATGGGTTCACCAGGGACAAATTGTGCTTGGCAAACCTGATCACCTTCTACAACAAAGTAACCTGCTCGGTTGATGCAGGGCAAGTGGTGGACATTGTGTACCTGGACTTCTCCTAAGCTTTTGACACATTCCCCACCAACTCCTCCTAGAGAAACTGACACTAGAAAAGTGGTCTGTGCGGTGGGTGGGGAACTGGCTATACCCAGGAGGTGGTAGTAAATAATTCTTTCTCAGACCGGCCACCACTCATAAGAAGGGTCCCACAGGGACCACTACTGGGCCTGACACTGTTTACTATCTTCATAAGTGATTTGGATGTTGGGATCAAGAGCAGCCTGATGAAGTTTGCAGATGACACCAAAGTGAGTGGGGAAGCTGACACTCCAGAAGGGAGAGCCACCTTCCAGGAAGACCAGGGCAGGCTGGAGGAGTGGGCTAGCAGGAACCATATGAAGTTCAGTGGAGACAAATGTAAGGACTTGCACCTGGGAATACATGGCCCAGGAATGCAGTTCAAACTGGGATCCACCTGACTGGAGAGCAGTCCTGTGGAAAAGGACCTGGGGGTCTTGGTGGACAGCAAGCTCAACATGAGTCAACAGTGTGCTGCTGTGTCAAAGAAAGCCAACAGGATACTGGGTTGCATTATCAAGGGCATCACCAGCAGAGATAAAGAAGTCCTTATCCCACTCTACTCAGTGATAGTCAGACCACACCTTGAGTATTGCATTCAGTTTTGCTCCCTGCTATACTAAAAAGATGCAGTCAGGCTGGACATGGTCCAGAGAAGGGCCATGAGGATGATCAAAGGACTGAAAGACCTGCCATATGAAGAAAGGCTGAGTAAACTGGTTTTTTTTCCAGTCTTGAGAAGGCTTAGGGGAGACCTTATCACCATGTACCAGTACATAAAAAGGTGGCTACAAAGAAGATGGAGACTCCCTTTTTACAAGGAGTCACATGAAGAAGACAAGGGGTAATGGGTACAAGTTACTACTAGGGAGATTCCAGTTGGACTCCAGAAGAAAATTTTTCACCATGAGAACAATTAGACATTGGAATAGTCTCACAAGGGAAGTGTTGGATTCTGCTACACTGGAGAGTTTTAAGACTCAGCTTGACAGGGTGCTGGGCCATCTCATGTAAAATATATATATATATAGTTTATTATTTAATTATTTTTACCTTGAAAGGTTGGACTAGATGATCCTTGAGGTCCCTTCCAACCTGGTATTCAATGATTCTATTATAAATTATTCCTACTCAGAAATGAGGGACAGAAGGTAATATGAAATTAAGCACTTTATTAGTATGAGTCTGTTTTCAACATATGGTACTGATTTAGGAGTTTAATCTGATCACTTTAGTCCTTAAAATTCACAATGAGTAGTTCCTGGCCTTAAAATAGGGGAATTTATGAGACTTTTCCTTGTATTGGGGAGCCTTCTACTCACTTCAGCCTGAGGAGGTTCACTGCAGGTCAGAAAGGGATGAAGAGGAAGACAGTGGAGTGGAACCTTAAGGCATTTCCTCCTGCAAAGCTCTGTGCAGCCAGCAAAATCCCAACACTGTGTAAGTGCAGATGCAGAATAAAAACTTATGCCACTGTCCCCTACATCTAGAATAGGGCTCTGGATATCCAGGGTGATAACACTACCCCACTCCATAGTCAATTTCTAATTTCCACTGTTTTCATGTGTGGTGTCCAGCTTTGCAAACTTTGGTTTGAATTAGATGAGCATAATGTACTGTGCAGTGCTTAAGGACATACAAGCAACACTCACAAACAGAAGGAAAAAAAAGGAAGTTGTTCTCTCTGCAATGTAGAATAGTGAAACATGCATTATTTTGTACTCACTCTACCAGTGACATTTTAATTTATGAGCTAAGAATGCACTGATTGCTGGCTGCAAAAATTGATTCGGTGTTCATCTGATTCAACCCATGTCAGAGTTTGAAAGTAATTATGATAGTGGAGCTGATAGGCAGGCAATTACATTTTTGTTCTCTCTCTGTCTTTTTTTTTTTTTTCCTCAAGTTGTTCTTGTCAGAAGGCCCTGCAAGCATAAGAGTATAATCTTTGGCAGTGTTATTTTGTAGATTATTAAAGTGTAGTCTCAGTGCTTCAAGTACACTAACTGCTTTCCAAAAGTTGGCCTATGTTCATCTCTTTGGAAATCTCCCAGGATAACTAGACTAAAGAATCCATGTTTAGGCAAACAGTCTTGTTCTGCCCATACTTCCTCCACACCTTCAGTAATCTTGGTACCGATGGTATTTCCTAAAGCTGTTTTCATGCCATCATTCACAGTACCCTCTGCACGTGTCATGTGCTCTGTGAGGTACCTGCATCCTAGTGGGGGTCACAGAGGATGGTTCATGTTCTGTAATGTGGAAGGGGTGAGAACCTCTCTCACCAGAGCAGCTTGCAATCAGGACAGTGCCCTGGAAGGAGATGCTGTATATTCTTGTTCCTATGGTCCTGATGCAGTAGATCCAGGAGGAAGTCTCCTGCTTTAAACTATTCAGAAGCGTGGATGTCAAGCCTGGATCTTTTTCACAGGGTTGACCCTTTCTGGGGGCTCACTCCAAGGTGTCCTATGGGTGCTTTGCTGTTATGGAAATACTGAGTAGTATGTCTGAAATTGAGATCCAAATCAAAATTATTCTCTGAAAACTGATACTTTGATATAATTCTTTTTCTGAGATGGTTTTTAAAGGATATTTGGGTTTGTTCTAGCATAGAATAAACGCTAATGCTTTAGCATCATAATTTAACATAAAGCTGAGCTGTTATTCCCTTGTCTGCAGTACTAAGGATGCTGCTTGTTTGCCTAAACAGCAGTGCTTGGAACAGGGTTTCTTTCATCCTGTTGATACTGCAGTATCTAAATAACAGGATCTTGATCTTATTAGAGGCTGTGGGTAATACTGTTATTGTTAAAGTTCAGGTAATAGTTGTTGTATCTTCACATATATGCTGTATGTTGTCTAATAATATGGACTCTCCCCTGCAAATTTAAAAGTCTGCATTTGAGTCAAAATTGGTTTCTTTTCAGCTATGAAAGAGACACTCAGCTTTCCTCAGAGTCCAAAAGAAGGTTTGGCAGAGAAAAACAGGAGCAATGTTGAAAGCAGAAGACTAAAGCTCCAGAGCTTCAGTAATACTGCAAGGGAAGAAGGGGTGACAATCAGATGTAATGTTGAAAGTAGGTGACCAAAGCTCATGAGTTTCAGTAGTACTGCAAGGGAGAGAGACACACACTAGGAGCAGGAAGACTCAGACAGCTCTGGGCTGAATGTGGGAAAACTAAGTGGGAGATAGAGGCTAAAGTCTCCTTTTAACACATTTGCTTTAGATACTAGCTAAAAAGCAAATGATAGCACATAGAGAGGCATAAGTGAAGTCTGTAAAAGGTACCTGCCTCCCTTCCAAACTTGTCTTCTCTATTATCCATTTATTTCATTTGCTCACTCCTAGTATATTTTTTCTCTCTTTTCCTGAAGCATATAAGAAGTTTTATTTGCTTCAAATCAGTGGCAAGGCATGAAATTGTATATGTCCTTTACACTCACACGCTATACAGGATTTAAGGAAACTATAACTGTGGAACATCATTGTTTTTATGCTTTCAGAACATGACTTCTCTTCCTTCTGCAAAGATTTGCCTGCTGGTATTCAGTTAGTCAAATCATGGCCTGATGAGAGTCAGTAACTTAGCTTCTGTCCTAGGTTTCTGAAGACAGTGTTTCACATAGAACCAAATTCTGTAGCTTGACTGGGGCTGTGGGATTTTATTTGTGTGCATTCTCATTGTCTTTACTAATGAAACCAGAGCAGTTTCTTTTAAACTATTTTGTCACTGATTGCCAGTGGACAGTAAGGTTCACTCCAGAGAATATCATGATCACCCAAAATGACACAAATGGTTTGAGGAAAAAGACAAACATTTGCTGTAGCTTTTTTCTTTTCAACTGTCTGTTGGACTATACAGTTGTGGTTTTTTATAAAGTTCAGGGCTATTCATATCTTCTGATTTGATTCAGGCATCATTTTGTCATATTTAAGCCTGATTCACTTTACAACATAAATAATATAAAGAATGTTTACCAGCAAAAAGAGATGATGAAACAGATTCTGCAGTTTGGTTCCATTCCTGGAATGTGTAGGTATACATTCCACGTTTTTAATTTAAATAATGAGTCTTCTCTCTATTACTGATCTTATGTGCATTGGTAGGACTGCTCCAGTCTATTCTAAATGAAGCCATGTTGCAGTGCATTGCTTCTGCCTCCTGACACCATGAACCTGACAGGCATCCCTTGGGTTTACTCGGGTGCCTTCTGCAGCATTGGAAGGGTGTCAGCTTGTTGGACTTAGAATGACTGAGAAATCCAGCATCCTTCTGAATACTTTTTCACTTCTTTGTAGATCCCACTGCCATATACAACGCAATGGATATGATTCTGAAGCTTCTCAAGAATCAATAAATTCCTCCTGTTATAGGGCCTTTTATTCAAAAAAGTCAGAAACAAGCCGTAACAGAAGAAATGCATTATTGGACACTGGTTTATGTATGTGCTTAACCACACTGAACATTGAAAATGAGTTGCTATGCTGACAAATGGCCAGGATTAGTTACTTTTGGACATGTATTTACATACAAGAAAGCAAAACAAATTTAGAAATTATTAGAAAAAAAAAAAACCCCACAACTGAAAATATCATCATGCCACTGTGTAAATCTGTGTTATGCTTTCCCTTCTGATCTGCACTCAGTTTTCATCAGCTCTCAGAAACTGATCTATGACAACTGAAAAAGCTGCAGAAGAGATTAGCAGGGATGATCAGGGATATGCAATGGTTTCCACATGAGGAGAGGTTAAATAGGCTGGTATTCTTCAGCCTGAAAAATCAGTAACCAAATGGTGGTAACAGAGGTCTCTAAAGTCAAAGTGGTGCAGAGAAATTGTGACTAGGAAATGACTGCTCTTTCATGCAACAAATATTGATGAGTGAAATAAGGCAACGGCAGGCTGATATCAAACAGGAGGAAGTACTTTTACAAAAACTGTGGAACTCACTGCCATGTGATGTTGTAGGAAAAAATATAAATAGGTTTTATGAAGCTAACATGCCAGTTTGTGGTAGAAAAGCCCATTAACAACTGTGAAATACAAGATCTATGCAGGATAAAGAAGCAGGTATAACCTCTTCCTTACCACTCCGATTAGCATATAGAGAAAAGTACTTCTGCATGTTTCTCTTGTGTTTATCCTTTCTCTGTGAACAAACATTAATAACTGGCTAATGCAGAGGCAGGAATCAAGGCTTAGGCGGAGTTTGAGCTAGGATGTCTACACTTATGCTCTGTTTTTACATGTTCTATTGCACAGTCATTATAAGTATATATGTGTGTTTTGACCACTTGCATCTGTGACTTCGTATGGACAAACACCAGACATACCTTTAGGTATTTTAAAGAGGTTGAAAAAAGCAAAGATTAAATATGAGAAACATCACTAGACAAAACAAGAAAGAGGCAGTGAAGCTGTAACTCTTTCTATAAAATTCACATTGCAGGAATTCCCTTCTAAATGCAAAGGCCTTCGTCTGTAAATTGCATCAGTATTTCATTAATTAAATTCATTTTTCTTTCTTTCTTTTGTTTTGTTTAATTAGGATATAGTCATTTACAGCCAAACCTCTGTTCAGCTGCTATAAAATATTCATTTCCAGTTGCAGCTTGATAATGAAACAATATCCTGCAGCCCATTCAAACTATTGCAAAGGAAGGCAAATCACCAAAGGGAAGGGAATAAAAAAAAAAAAATTTAAAAAAAAGAGACAAAAAAAAGACAAACACGCTCAGTGCAAACTGTTTTCAGGCAAAGGGAAAGGCTGCCAGCTAAAAAGCAATTTATGTAATACATTGGCAAGGAGGTGGGAAGCCAGTGAATAGAACTTAATGAGTTGACAGCTGTCGAGATCTCCATGGTGTCAGATTGTAGCATTTGTTTCGATCATTTGCACATTGTGGGTAAGTGGGAGATGTAGGTATAAAGGATATCCTGGGACCAGCCAGGCAATTTGTTCCACTACCTATGAGGTGCTGAGGTTCAAAGCCGCCTTGTATAGAGGTTACTGAGCATTTCTCTGCACCTGTTGGAAAAGCTGTGCGTTGCCTGAAAGGAAGGTTTGCTCTCTGACCAGATGAGTACTGGTAGTCCACTGTTGCGGGGATGTTTTTCTGGGAGTCATTTGCCTTTGGTGATGAATGGGGATGAAGCTCTGCTGCTGTTTATTTCTGTGGATATGCACTGCAGGTCTTCTTTACTGATGAGGAGAATTCGCAGGAAGTCACAGTTTGTAGGACTGTACAGTCATTTCCAGTATTTAGTTGAATTTCAGAAACGTTAAGGAGAGTGGAGTATTTCTGAAGTACCTTCTACCTGAGCCACACAGTTTTTGCAGTCCATATGAGAGTTCCATTTTGACCTAGTGAGTCTTTCTGCTCACAAAATATAAAAAAAATGGATACAGTCATGGAATCGTTATTCTGATGCTTTACACAGCACTCTCCTCCAAGTATTCTCACAGCAGCTTATAAACACTTGCTACAAGAATATATGTGAATCTTCACTATCTTATTGACTATAGAATCTAAAAAAAACCCCCATTGACTGCAATCTTTTTCTTGCAAATTCCTTACTTAAGGTATGGAATCTATATTCCTCCTAACAACTGTGGAGACAATTACAGAATTCTTCAAAAATTATTTTGCTGTCTGAGGCATTTCAGAGTATCCAGTACTATACTCTGGAGTTCTGTCAATGTTGCAAGTGCAAAAATGCACATGCTTTGATTTGACATGCAGCTGCCAGTCAAAAGCCCGATATGGGTATAACTTTATCAGCTCAGAGATGGTATACCTCTGCCAGCAAAACCCCTTCTTCTATCAGCATTGCTGGGTCAGGCATAGTTTCTTTTTGCGATTTCCACTGTTGTCAACACTATAATTAGAATATATGAGAGAAAGACATTCTTACAGTGCTACCTTGAAATGATAAGTGTCTTGCTCAAACTCATTACGTGGAAGCCTCTTCTTTTCATGCTGGTCATGAATTTCATGCTATCATACAATCCATACAAGAGGTTATTGATGTCAAAAGTACTAATATACAACAAATACGAGTTTTGAGGCAAGTTGACTGATAGTGGAGGAAGTATTCTCACAGATTTAGAGCTTCATGTCCTCTCCTGCCAAAGTTTCTTTGGCTACTTGTTTCCTAGCGTCCCCTAGCTTTGGCCGTGGAAATCTGAAAGAAGAACAGAAAATCCCTGTAGTACTTGGTAGAATTTCAGAGAAACAGAAAGCCTCTCCACTGGTTGTGGGTGGGTTTATTTTTTTTCCCTTTAAACAGTTAGAAGTATAGATGATCTCAGCATGTTCCTGGTGGAGTTTAAAGCTGCCTGAATTCCTTTGTGTAGCTCTCTTGCTTGGTAAGTGCATTCCAGCTGAGCATCTATTGGGCCATTAAAGCTAACTTTGTTCCTTTTTTTCATTTTACGCAAACACAAAAGATTGATTTACCTTTACTACAGTTAATCAAACTCAACAGAGAGCTAAATAAATAAGCAAGGAAAATGGCCCTTCTTATCCATCACAGAGAGCAAATGTTCTGATTAGGCAGGAGCAGCAGAGAAACCCAGCAGGGATAAGTGTTCACCATGTTTGCTGTGCATGGGAGTCTGCCTACTCAGTGGCAGAATTTTCGTGCATGACAGCTGTTTGCAGCTTGGACCACTTCATGTGGCATTTAAGTGAAGTTCAGTTCAAATTTAATGGGAGCCCAGGAGGCATTTGTTATGTTCAGCAGCTCAGAAGGTTGAAGTTTACCTGGCTTCATCAATACTTGATGGACCAAGTATGTTTCTTAAGCTGATGTGTATATGTTTGATAGGAGTATTTTGTAGATCTCCTTGTTTAAGTTAGGATTAGACAAGACTGCACAAGCTTCTGTTTTTAACTTTTCTGTTTTCCCTCATGTTTTCTGGTGATGGTGGGACTGATTTGGGTTCCTTGTTTACTTTTTTGTTAGCTGTTTTCTCCTAACATGTATTGTGAAGTCAGTTCCCTATCTTCCCTCTAAAGTTGTAAGTCTATTCACATTTCAAAGGGAAAGAAAAAAAAAAAAGTTAATAATAGAATAAGCATAGGGTTTAATCATCAGATATTTGGCAAAGGAATTTGGGGATGGTATGCTATCCACAACTGTTTAACTTCATTTTTATTAATTTGAGCTTGATACGATATAATGTTACTATATTAGTAAGTTAATGGTAATATATACCTTTTGGTGTGTATACAGATGTTTCCAGCTGCTGACATTAATCTGTATCTTATATTAAGACAGGAAGGATGGACTTGTGGTTAAGAGGCTATCACTCTTCCTGGGAAATCTGTGTTCTATCATAGCTACCTTTGTGACCTTTTTTGTGTTTATAAAGTTTCTTACTGTTTATAAACTAAAGCTATTTATGGCCTTTTTTAGCAGGTATGTTTTATATATGCTTATAAGTAGGTATTTATCTGCTATTTTCCTTTGTTAACTGTTCTGTCTCTATAATGTTACTCAGGGAGCAGTCTAGGTGCTGATATTTACCTAGTGGGACAGGGTTAATTCTGCATTTATTTATTCTGCATTATGTTTATTCTGCATTTAAATGTGTGTGGCAGCCCCCTTCCCCTTGTGAGCTAATGTGTGAATCCTGTGAGTAACAGTATTTAAATGCCATTTTCTAAGTGTGTGTTAATGTTCAGAGAGAAAGAGGAATATTTGTCTGGAAAGAGTAGTTTAGTGCATTAATGCAAATATTCAAATATAGTTGTTTATCTTATTGGACTCAGAGGTACTTAAAATAATTGCAGAAGTTGTTTTAAGGCACATTTATTCAGAGTGATTATGTTTATTGTTACTTTATGAATAGTATACACTGTCACATTCGATTTTAAGTGCCACGGTTTAGACCATAAAGCAGAGTATTTTCTCCTTTATGAATTTTACCATTGCATATGCCAACTGTTTGTGGCCTGTGTCATAATGAGTAGCAGAAATTAAAAAAAAAAAGGGGGGGGGGGGGGGGGGAGGGGAAGGCAGAGAACTTCTCAATTCAAATGAATGATGGTGATTATTGTGCACACCTGAGGGTTGCCTTACCAGTTGCTTCCCATTTGATGCTGGGAGGGATGCTGTGAGCTGGTGTGGCATTTCAGTGCAGCCAAGGCATGGTGACTTCCTCCTCCACCATTGTTTGCTGGGCTGGGCTTTTGCAGATCGGGTGCAACCTATTAGGCCGTACTGTTACTTGTCATCAGTGATAAATATGTGAACATTCTCAGATTTGCCCCAGGAAAGATGTCTGCTGGTAGAAGGTCTCCCATAATTTTAAGTTCTCATTAAGCCTTGTTTTTAAGAGATGGTGAGATCCCAGCAGCAGGTATTACAGCAATAGGAATGCTGCTTTAAAAAATAGAAACAGAACTTGTAAAGTTATATTAATGAGCATGTAAATAGAAATGTCATTTAAATTGTATATGTGACTGCCTCTTTACTACATAGCAACCTTACCTGACAGAATTTTTTTTTTCTAAATCTTGTATTAAGGGCAAGTGGAACATGGCACGCAGATTTTGAGACTTAAAGAGATTGTCATTAAAACTACTGTGCTATACTTAAGTTATTTATTTCTTGCTCAGAGTGATCCAATCAATAACAGAACAAAATCAAATACAACTCCCTCCCCTCCAAGGGAGAAAAGACAAGCTAAATAAAGATGTCCAGGAGAAAATGCCAGCAAACGACGTATTGATTTCCAGCAAAGGAGCAAAGTGTAAATGAAAAATATTCTTCTGACACAGTTATTAAGTGCAAGCTAGCACGCAAAGAAAACCCATTTACTCTTACTAGAGGCTGAGTCTTCAAAGGGCAGCTGATTCATCTCAGATCATTTGAGTCTCTAACTTCTCAAACATAGGCTTTCCTTTACTAAATGTAAAGGAATTTCCTGTACTTGGGCTTTGCTTTGAGAAAGTAATATTTACTAAAATTCCAATTGTATGCCTAGTAAGAAGAGAAGTTGTTTTCTTTCCATTTTGTAGCAGTATAAGCAGAAGCATGAGGAAAGGAGGCAATTTTCCTGATGTCAGAGAGTGAATTTATGACAATATCAGGAATATAAAGTCAAGTAATATGATGTGCTTGTCAATTTGGACTGGAGCAATTTAAGGACTTACTGCTCCCCAGTGGTCTGCCCTGCCCTTCTGCTGGTGAAGTAGATAACTGAAGGAGATGTTGTTTTTCAGCAAGTATAGTTCATAGCCCAGCATATTAATAAAATTATTTCAGTGGCAGTTTAAATTAATACATTAGGCCATGTGCATAAGGAGCTAGGGTTCACACCAGCAGGATGCTAAATTCTGGAAATAAGCAGGCCTTTTCCTACATATCTCTGAGAATCTGCATTTGGCTTTTACTTCCTGCATCCTGCTTTAAGCAAATGCTGTGAAGAGGTATTAAGTTGAAGGCTGTGCTGCTCAGTGCATTCAGTTGTCACTTCTTCTGAGGGAGATCACTGCACAGGGGAGACCACTCTGAAAGTATTTTGAAGACTCTTGGACAAGCATTGGGAAACAATACCATGTAGATTGATACGATTTTCAGAAAGTAAAACTCCTGAGCAGTGCCTGGGTTTCAGTGGTTTTGTCATTGCAGTAGTTCTCACTGATTACAGGGTGGTAGTTGTTGTAGGTTCAGCTATAATGGCTTAATTTTTCAGATTAAGCTATTTAGTTAATTTAGTTCACTAGGGATACACCTAGGGTAACTTTCTCATGGATTTTGCACCTGCATTACCACCATTTGCATAACCAGGGTTATGCTTAAAACCAGATGACTGACTTCTGTTTCAAGTGGCAGGTTTGTTTCAACAAGAAATAAAAATATATTAAGTAGGGGGAAACCTGTATCAAATGATGAAAAGGACACTCAGTGCTAAAATTCTTCCTATGTGATTACTCCAAGAGGCACTATACTCAGATAATGACTTCAGTGTATAGACACACAACTTTCATCTGCATGGTACTTCTTTGGAAGCAGGCAAGTGCATGTGGAAAGGAGCAATGGGTTGATAAGGGGTGGGAAGAGTCTGCTCTCATGCCAAATCAGGTTGGTTTTTTTTTTAAGACAAGAAATCATATTTTACAGTCTAGTTCCAAGCTCTTGCAAATCTTGAGGGTTATGCTGAATAGTTTGGAAAAGACTTGCCAGTTGATCTTTTACCAGATCAAGATAAAAAAGAGCACTGTTCTGTTGGGAAAGAGACAGAAAAGCAAGTGACACTATGTGCATATGTAATCAATAAACAACCAATCTAGATTCCTGGAAATGAAATTTTCTTTATTTCTTTAGCTCCTAAATAGTATGTAATTTCTTCAGGCCAAGAAATAAATTGAAAGGATTTGGAAGGATTTGCTTATCAGCAGAACACCACATAGCATTACATTCCTTATGCTTTTGGGAAGGTACATTGAAGCTGGGTTAAGCTGCTGTGGTTCAATACTTCTCTTTCCCCAATCAGGGTGCCTTGAACAACAGATGGATTAATCCTCCCCACTTCCCTTTCTCCCCTCTTTCTCCTCCCTTCTCTTTCTCTCTCTGATCACACTCCCTTGCAACTTCCCCCTGCCAGCAGAGAGAGACAAAAGGCAGAAAAATGACTTTTCCCTGTTGTCTTTTCACAGTTTAGGGACAGAGCAAAGTTCCTGAAATTTGGCATCAGACCTGGTCAAGAAGAGTCAGACTTTACAGTCTTAAAGAACTTTTGGTTCTATTGAGCCAGGCTTTTGGTTTCCAAAGGACTAATTCAGCTTTCAAGGCTCTTTTTAAACATGACTGCCCATGACTCTGGATTGACAGGAAATTGGGAGGATTGTTTTTTGCTTTCTCTTAACTGGCTAGTTATTTAATCTCTTGTCTGCTGTAGTAATGGACAAATATCTGATTTTGTTAAGGGGTAGCTCTCTCATGGTCCCTGCTTAATGACATAATTTGACAGCAAATCAGCTTTTATGTCCAGCCAGGAACACGCAGACAGAAAATGTACATTTGCTGGGCTACTGTTAAAGGGTATATGCCTGCTGGTTACCTACCAACTCCTGGCTAAACAGGGTCCTGGGAACATGACGCTGGATTTGTTCCTATGGTCTGAACAGGTCTACATCAATGACACCTTCTTGCTCAGAGTACAGCTAGTTGAAAGGCTCTGCTGGATAGTTTTACTGCCTGCTTTGGAATGACAGAGAGAAATGCATAATGATGTATTTATATTACATAGTGATGGAGAAGATGCAAATACCAAGTTGATTTAAAGTGAATTAGGTTGGACTGAAGATAGATGGGGAGAGTTCTTCCCCATAGGGTGTATACACTAATGGTGTTCATACCTGAATGGCTTGGGCGTCTGCTTAATCTCAGTACTAGTGGTTTCTGGCATTTCATTGGTGAGATTTCTCCATAGTTAATAAAGATCACTATTGAGATTTTTCTTCCTGAAAGTAACCCTAAGTTTTTTTGGCTTAATTTTATCCACTGCCTTTTTGAAGCACCCTAAATAGTTAATCTTTCTTCCTGGTATTTATTACACCCTTGTGACACCTGAAGACATTTTTCACACCTTTAGTCCTTGTTAAGTCAAGCTCTGATGTTAAGTTTTGCTAAGCCTGTCTCATTCATACAGCTTTTTAGTTCTTTACTCTTTTCAGTGGCTCTTCTCTGAACTGCCTCCAATTACTCTAAAATTTTGGCATTGAATTGTCCAAAACTAAACATAAAGAGCTATGCTTTCTTGCTGTAAATTGTTGTAGCCTGTTTGAAATCAATGCCAACTTAAATTAACAGAGGATTTAGCCCTTTTGGTTTTGTATTCACCTCAAATGAGCTATATGAAGAAAACTTATTAGTTTCACATTCTTTGATGCATTTGTTCTGCAGAGGTGGACACAACATCGGCACTAGTGAGCAGGGGTGCAAAGGGCTTGCACATCTCCGTGGCTGTGCATGTACTACAATAAAAAAATACATGCTATACTACACAGTACTAATGAGTCGGGGAGGATTCATACTCTTTAGCAACAGATAGCAGATGCAAGACTCTCCTTAAAAGTTTATAGAGTCCCACAGTGTAGCTTCTTTTATAATCATTATGATTTTTGCCCCATTTCTAGTATTTTCCCATTTTGTATGCCGATTCTTTTTATCTGTATGTAGTAGCTTGAATTTGTCCAGGCTGAATCTCTTAGGTCTGCTATAGTGTAATGAATTCCAGGGTATTTTGAAAGTAAAGACTAAATAGAAAATGACAGAAAAATATAAGTTTTAGAAAGGACAGATGAAGGATTCCCATTTAATTGGAATAGTACAAACAACACAAATTCTTTAAAAAGCCAGTTATCAAAATACAGGACATTGAGGTATTCAAGCTACAAATAACACCTAATGAGATAGATATTTCCTCTCGCTATCTTCTTTTGTCAAGGAAGCAAATGCCTTGAGTCTGTTCTTTGCCAAGAAACATCTTGGTTTCTGGAAGACAGACCAGCATCGCTAGCATTTTGCCATTCTGGGGAAGCATTCGCACTGTATTCTACTATGTATAGAAGATAGTACATTGTCTGTAGTTCGTAATAAATTTGAGATATTTAGAAAACAGAGCAGGTGTGAGAGCAGTGGAGGAAGTCAAGTGGTCTAATTTAAGAAAAGTTTGTTCAATTTCAGCTCTTTATATTTTACATGTAAAAGGCAAATGCACTGCTCAGATTAATACAACTGCATTTCTCCACTGTTGGGATGATATTTGTGTCTGGCATTTTGTGGTGGTCATATTTCAGGAAGGATTGTAAATTATGGCTTCTTGGTGGCAAAGAGATTTACGCTTCTCTTGCAACAAAGCATTAAGTGTTGCTTTTCAAGTAATGGTGCTGAATTGGAAGTAATGTGTACATTGTGCAGAAGTTTCAAGCAAAAGTAAAGCAGGAAAATTGAATCTTACTTTACTGAGTGAAGTCAAGTATGTACTTCTGGAGGAATTTATCTGAGGTTTGAATTTATGGCTCCTTGTCCTTTCTCTCCCACTAGAAGTGAGAACTTCATCGTTCTTGGGTGTGTTATTTATAATTTCATAAAGCTGTCCTGTGACAGAACTTATTTTAGCCAGCATGCTTAATCTTCCTCAAATAATGGTGCACCCAAAGAGCATGATGTCAAAAAAACTTTGTGATTGGGAAAAGGAAGATTCAGCACCTGCCATTTTCTGTAGAACAAAGGAGCAAAGGTTGTGACGCCGACGCATAAAATAGGGCTTTGGGTGCTTGGAAGACTGGACAGGAATGGAATCATCCTGAGCAGATCTTGCCACACCATCCCAACTTTCCTTGTGCTTTACATCCCACACCAGTATGTACAGTGTAATGAACAAAGGTGTAGAACCATCACTGTGGTGAGATTGAAGACGCCCTTAGAGTGAATAATTAGGGGGAGGTGATTACATAACTAATAATTCATGGAAATGAATGGGGAGCCAATTCAGTGAAACTGAAAGAATTTGAAGGTAAATATGCCCATAAATCCTCCAGGGTGGACTTAGAGTTTAGCACTTTCTCCTACCCTGGTTTTATTCCAAGGCAATTTCATTAAACACTAGAGAGAGTGAGAGAAAAAAATAATAATATAAATGCCATAAAAAATCTTTCAGAGGAAGGAATAAAATGGGTTCCTGCCAGAGGGAGATTTTATTGAAAGTTATTATAATACCTATCTTTAGTTTTATGGCCTTTAATACAGGGCCAAGTAATTTTAAAGCTGGGATTCTTTAAAAATGAAATACATATTTTAAAACAGTATAGTATGAATTATTATTTTCAATATAGAATTCAGCTAATATATGGAATAGAAAAATATTTTCTCTTATGTTCCTTCCAATGCAAACACAAACAGCATTTTCCTTTTCGCATATGGAGAAGTTTCATTACTGTCATGTTGCCTGTAAAAAACAATGTTTAGCATTCACCATCTCTAGATCATTGGGCAGACACTAAAGAATTTATCTGCCTTCCCTGGGGCTAATGGATGATACAGTCAGCCCCATTGCAAAAATGGGGAAAGGGAACCAGAAATGGAATAGCTGATTTTACTTACTGCCTCACAGTGAGCCATTTCTGATGAGAAGGAATGATGTTGGTGGAGAGATTTCTGGGGTTGCTGCTCACTAGGCTCTCCTGTCTTATGGAAGCAGCAAGTTTAATAATCATCCAATGGAAATTCTCAGCTCCAGGAGGGTTTTGAAAGGTATAGATTTCAGTTACAAAATGTTGTGGTCTTCTGGAGGTTTTCTTGACTGTTTCTGTGGTCAGGAATTTGCTGCTGTTTCTCACTGAAATAGCTTTATTCCTCTGGGATGATTCAGATGTTGATATCTGAGCGGAAGGTGCTTGGGGAACCAATATGTGATGGGACTAGAAAATCAGTTAGTGATGAATTGTGATGGAAAGTACTGAGATTAAAAATACAAGATAGGAAATAGCAAGACAGATTAGTGTACTTATCTTTTCTGTGGTTTCTAGAGATCCCATTAATGACCTTGACTTAAGTCTAACACCACTTCTGGAGATTTTTCTCTTTTTCTAACCCTCATTTTTTTGCATACGAAATCATCATCATGGGACAAACAGCAATCACAGAGCAAGAAAAACTGGAGTATTGGGGGAAATAGCATTCAGTGGAGATGGGTAGAAAAGGACAGAGATGCGGAACCTGTCAGGAAAAAGTGCAGCTATAGGTCAGAGTTGGCAAGGTTGGTGAGTATTGCACATCACATGTTTGCATTTTGTCTGAGTCTGGCTGACTGTGCCCTTCTCTGTTCAGAACCAACACAAGCTGCATGAGGATTTTATAGAAGGAAATTTAGAACACTTACCTAAGAGTGCAGCATAAATATGTTGCACAAGCAACATACGTACTTATTAGATGGAAGATTGCTCGAGAAGATAAATAAGGGTCAGGCTTCATGACTTTTCAGCTCCTGCTCAGAACTCATTTTGGCTTCAAAATTCTTCATTCCCCAATGTTAAGGATCCATCACATACATGGCTGGGAGGCTGCAGAGGCTCACCTCACCCAGCACCCTGCTGCTGGCCCTGGCCCTGTGTGGGGCCTGGAGAGAGAGTCCTGAACAGGACAATGCAAATAGTGATACTTCCTTAGTCTTCCAATGTCTGTGGCACATGGACTGCCTAAGCTTAGGTATATGATACTTAATAGCTATGGATGGATGTTTTTACCTTTAATTTGTCTGCTAACTTCCAAAATGCATCTAAACCTTTATTACCTACCAGTATCCTGTTGAAAGGAGTTCCCAAGTTCAAAACCAAACCAAAACAACATTGTGTAAGGAAGTATCACCTGGTTTTTTTCTGAGCATACTACTTTCCAGGTTTCATATGATGCCAGATAAAAAGCAAGAGGAAAAAAGGAGTTATAAAGGAACTCCTTATTCTTTACAAATCCTGAATCACATTGTCAATTCATTTGTATCTGATTCCAAGTTAATGTTGCATGAAGCCCTTAGATACAAGCAAGTGAGATAGATATAGCAGTTGGTAAGTGACAACCACACATTGTTATAATTTTTATGCTTATTTCCTCCTTGAAGCAAATCATCACTATTCTTCTATGAGACTCTATGTGGGAATTGTCAGATCTTCAACTAAGAGTAAAACCTCATGCTCTAAATTCAGCCTGGAAATCAGAACCAGTTGCCAGGGTCTTAGCACTTAATACTCTTCTACAAGTACTTTTGACAACTGAAATATGAATTTTCAGTTTCACTAGCTACATTTCACCAGCTTAAAAAACGTATTCCAGTGTACTTTTGTTGACTTACTGTGCTAAATCACTTTACAGTGGTGCATTTAAAAACTAGTATCTTTCTACTCAGGGACAGCTGCATTTCACTGTTGGAGAATGTGATCATTGTTCGTATGTTATAAAATGATTTTGTGTCCTTTGGGATAAAGAATGTTTCATGAAATATAAGTGACAGGACCAGAAGAATTGTAGAAATTAAAGTTATATATATATTTTGTACATTCCTTCTTTGTTGACCTCTCACTGAACAGAGAAACTTTTAAAGAGAGCTTGTTTGAAGAGAGAAGTCACCAGGATTTCAACACTGTTCTTCCATTTTCTGTGACTGAAAGAAAATGGTAAAAACTTGACCTTACTATGTGTAGGCAGGAAAATGCTTTGCACATGTTACCTCCAGTTCCTTTTTATCTTGCCTCCCCATGGAGGCAAGATTATGAAAGTATTTAATGAAAGTATTTAAGCATAAGACTACTGCAAGATTGCATCTTATAAAATGACAATGCTGGGTAAGGGTGGGTAAGACTGAGTAACACATACAATAGGGATTCCATTATTTCGTGGCTGGTTTTTTTACAGATACTCTATTTTTATATTTTTTTATTTACAGCTGACTGATCCTATTTTTCTTTCTTGGCTCACTCTAAGCCACTGAAATCAAGAATGAAGGAATGTTAGAGTCAGTCTGATCTTTCTGACTGACTGCTCAAGTCTGTTTTTTCCTTAGCTCAAATATAAACAGAGAGGGGGAAAGCAAGGAACTTCTGGCAGGGGACAGATGGACTTGACAGCGCTAGGACCACAGGAAGGCAAAACAAAAAAAGGCTGAGACCTCAGAACACTTATGCAAAGAGAAGAGGGAGCATGCTGGAGACAGTCATAACAGACATAGAAGTGTAAAGGAGACCTTATTTAAAGCTGAAGAGTCTTTTTTTCAGGAGTAAGGATTCAGAAGGCTTGTGATGATCTGAGATTATCAGGAGTATTCACCTGGAGCAGTACAGTACAGTGTACAGCTGCCATGCTCCTGAGGAGATGAGGTTTCAGCAGTGCTTTCTGCCTGGTGAGGAACACTTCAGTCATTTTGTTTCAGGACTCATCACACTGACCCTGCTGTTCAGCAGAATAGGCAGCTCTCTGCAAGAAAAAGCTGTTAAGGGAGACAATTTCAGCAGAAGCCATGGTTTGAACTGATGCTGCTGAGTTGGGGTAATTTTGTACTGTGTGCAAGAACGTTACAGCCTGCGTCCAGAGGCTGCCATAGACTCTCCCTAATGGTCTGCATTACTAATTCAACTAATTGCAGCAATTACAGGCAGGAGATGCTGCTGGGAAGAGATGCCAGTACACCTCTCTCAAACATGCTGCAGTACATGCTGCTCATTAATTAGACCAGCAGAGAAAAAAAAAAAATTATTACCAGCTGGAAATACAAAGGGATGTGCTGAAACCTACAAGGACTGTGAACAGTGACAGTTTGGTTTAAGCCTTTCAGAACCAGGCTTTGCAGCCTGTCAGCCCAGTCACAGCCCTGTTCACTTGGCAAGCAAGCAGGTGAGGTTGCCTGTTGGTCTAGAATCATAGAATTGTTTTAGTTAGAAGGAAGTGACCTTCAAGATCATCAAGTCCAACCATTTACCCAGCACTGCCAAGTCACCACTAAACCATGGCCCTCAGCACAACATCTACACATCTTTTAAACACCTCCAGAGGTGGTGACTCCACCACTTCTGCAGGCAGCCTGTCCCAGTGCTTGACAACCCTTTTTGTGAAGACATTTTTCCTGATAACCAACCTAAACTTCCCCTCGTGAAGCTTGAGGCCATTTCCTCTTGTGCTATCACTTGTTGCTTGGGAGAAGAGACTGACCTCCACCCTCTACAACCTGCTTTCAGATAGTTTTGGGAGTGATAAGGTCTGCCCTTAGCCTTCTTTTTTTTCCAGGCTAAACAACCCCAGTTGCCTCAGCCACTCCTCATAAGACTTGTGGTCTAGACCCCATACCTAACACACGCAACAGTTCTTCATCATTCAACAAATGGTTTGCACAAATATTTATTGTCTGGGCAAATACAAAGGATTCCCAGCCCAAGAGGTTCATTAGCAGAACAGGAATTACCTCTGCCTTGGAGCATTGCATCTAGTAATGCAGCAAAGAATACTGCTAACTGCCTGGGTGATGCATGTTATCTGAGTCTATCTTGCACATTTTTCTTTGCAGAAAGCATGTTCATCCTGAACATGCCTCATACGGTGTCTCAGTAAGAGCCTTCTTGCTAGCCCTATGTGGTAGTGGTATTTATCAAGGAGCCCAGCACGTTCCAACAGGACATGTTGGAACATACTTTGGCTGTTGGAGGACAATTTGCCAGCCAAGCAGGTGTCATAGCCTGCTGCAATTACTGTGTTCAGCAGCACAGTGTGATCTGCCCGCTACCCTAAACAGCTCAGCAGGCACACCCCGCCTGCACACACCTGGAATATACAACAGCACAGGATAAGTGCTGTTCTTCCGACAGGAGACTCCAGCTCCACAGAGGGCACATTTAACACAGGCATATCTGGAATGCTTGATACCAGTTAAATGTTTTCAGAGTTACAATTCTGAGACTTTTTTTTCTTCTAGGATACTTACCTGCCTCTGTAACAGCCTCTTGACTTGCAAGTATCTTATGTATTTTTTCCTTTGTTCCCTTCCTTCACATGCCAGACAACAGATGACATCGTTTCATCAGCGGAATGTTCCAGTGATGATGAAGATTTCATTGACTGTGAGCCCAGTACAGGTAAGTCAGGTCAGTCTTGTTTTGCTTGCTTTCTGACTTCATTTGCAAAAACAATGCATACATATATTTATATGTGTGTGGATGTATACATATATAACTATATATGTATATCTATGTGCGTATATGTGTATATATACACTTATGTATATATTATATATACATAAAATAAAAAAATGTAAAAAAAAATATATAGCCAAGCATCAGATCCCATGGACTTGGCAACAGCAAAACATAGATATGTAGTCACTATTTGCTTAATATAAAGTTGTTTGCATGGAAAGCCGAACTTCCCGAGTGCGATCCCAGCTAATTAATAGTTCATGTGTTTGTAACAGGTACTTCGCTGACACAGTGGGAAAGCAAAAATATCAATGTGGCATGTGACAAATAATAAAGATTTCTAAAGTGGGGAGGGTGAATATTTGAAAAATAGAAGAGAAGAGTGAAGCAATAATGGGGTTATTAGCTATTTTTAATCTTTGTTAACTGCTCTGAAGATGGACTGTAAAAAGATGTATTTGTCCATGGGATTTTGAATACAGTTAACATGGTAATGTTTTTATACTAATTTTGTTTCCTGTGAGCCCAAAGAGTTTGGGAGCACCAAACTGTAGTCCTACCATAACAAAATTAGTAGTAATTCTTGCCGTGTTATCTGCAGTGATGCTTCAAAATGTATCCTTTAAAGAGTCAGGAGGACTGGCCATGTGGAACTGACTCAAATTCTCCTTTTCAGATACATTTTGATAAATTGGTGGCTTTTTGTTCTGGTGAGAAAAATGATGTGATATCCAGCAGGCAACTGCAGTCTATCTTATTTCTTACAGGCTTTTTCAAGTCTTTTTTAAGGCTTGCCATGAGTTAAGCATTTCTATAATAGAGAACAGACATCATCGAATTTCTGTGTACATTTAAAAGAAAAAGTGGAAGTTTGTTTAGAGTTTTTTTGTCATTAAAAGTAAACATATAAATAATTTAGGAGGGATTTTTGGTTTGCATTGTTTTGTTTGTTTTGGCTTTGTGTTATTTGGGATGATGGGTTTTTTTTCTTTAAAAAAATCCCAAGAAAGCATTATAGATATTCTGTTCCTAGTTTCCTGAAGCTGTTTGATTAATACAATAATAATACTAAAATTCATCCAAGGCTAGTGCTTTCATATTTCTTTTCAATTCATTATACTGTACCTGCATTTTTTGGTAGAACTTGGTCCTGCAGTAACCTGAGATTGGTGTTGCCTTGTAGCTGGGAACTTCCACTCGTACTCTTGACTTCCCTGTGGTGGCAGGGAAGCCAGGGACGTGTCTGATGCTAACAGATATTCCAGCCTACCTCCCCTGTCTTTTCACAGATTTGTATGGGTTTTTCAGCTCCCCATCTGGCAGAAACAGTCCAAATAATACTAGATTGTGAAGCATAAGCAGTGTGGGTACTGGTATTTTAAATAAAGGTGGTAATGAAATGCCAGCACAGTGATTATCATGAAAGTGAGGCATGCAATTAATAGGACCATGCTAAAAGGACTAGTGTACCATGATTGATATGCAAGTAAATGGCTAGGAATCATTTCATTAAAGCTTCACTAACTTTTCAAGACTTTTTTTTTTTTTTTTAATTATTCTGATTGCCAAGTATTTCAATTAAAGGAGGCAACGAGATCTTTATCAGACCCCATCTCTTATACATTACTGTCATTTATGTTTCAACACAGAAATCACAATTAATTCAATGGCTATAAATCGTAATAGCAATATTCAGTCTGTGCTGCCAGTGGAAAACTCAACGTTTCAGGAGAAATTTGGTAAAACGGGATGTTTAGCATGAAATTTCAAAATGCTTTAGAGCAACATTTCCAGACTAAAAATATCTCTTTTCTGACACAGTTAGAAATCTAATGCTTCAAACAGGTGCAAACTGGATTTGTAAAAATGACTTGCCTTTGAAAATCCTGCTATGCATTACAGTTGGCAGCTATAAGTGCCTACAGACATTTGAATATATGTTATGTAAAATATTATGATTTCCTGAAAACCTGCGGAACATTTTCTCCTAAACTACTAGACATTCTTGACAACTTCACCCAGTATCTTTTATTGCACCCTATTCCTCCTCCATAGGATGGTAGTCTGCATGAGCCACTGAAATATGAATCATTTTTGGAAATTACTGTGGCACTGAGAATAAAAGTTAGCCTGATTATATGTAAAAAAACAGTCTCCCAGATGGTCCACACTGATGAAATTTACACTCCTAGATTTTGAGGGTGCCTGCTCTCAGAGACACTGGTGTACAAAGTCACAAGGAGGAGGGTTATGCAGGTCCTTTTTGCTTCCAAAAGCGTAAACTTAGCTCATTCCATCATAATAAGAAGGAAAAGCAACAGGTTTATTGTGCTTGTCATTTAGGTTTCTTTCTCTATCTTGTCTCTGTTCCCAGTTCTTCCAGGGAAGGTAGAACAGTATCAAAGCATTCAGGCAGCCCATCACACTCTGGAGCACTAAAGCAATCTGAGCCGGTTTATCAAAATCCAGTGGTGCTGGTTTGGCTAAGCAGATACGTTTTCCTTTACACTTCACCAACCAAGTCAGGATTCTGGCCATATGCCAAGATCTAGTACTCAAATGTATATACATTGTGGAAATAAAAGATCCAGACTATCTTGCTTATATTTTCTGCTGGGGGGGTGTGAAATTTTCTTTCTTTCTTTTTTCTTTTCTTTCTCTTCTCTTCTTTCTCTTCTCTTCTCTTCTCTTCTCTTCTCTTCTCTTCTCTTCTCTTCTCCTCTCCTCTCCTCTCCTCTCCTCTCCTCTCCTCTCCTCTCCTCTCCTCTCTTCTCTTCTCTTCTCTTCTCTTCCTTGGGTCCATTTGAAGTTGCTTCACCCTGTTCTGTTGACAGGTCAGTGTATTTTACTCTGCCTTCTGGCTTGCCTGATCCCTTTTTCAGTAAACTGCAAATTAAATGACTTAACCCAGCACAGACTCCTTTTTGTTGCTCTGATAATGTACAGCTTTTAAAGCTCTTGAGTTTCTGCCAAGTGCTAAAGCTTGGCCTTCCATCACCCTCAGTGCCATGGTCTAGTAATGCAAAGGTTACTGAACTCGCTGCTGCAGCTGTGAGATATAACATACATGACTGTGGACCTGCTGTGCAATAACCAAGACAAGGCCAGCAGAGAATGCTGCCCAGCAAATCAAAAGCTTTCAGATCTCATATGGGTCAGAATCAGATCCCAAGATCTAAATAAATATATTCTTTTGGTCTTGGTCCTGGTTCAGAGAGAATGTCCTATGGAGTCATTTTGAAGACTTTGGTTTTGGTGTACTCAAAGAGAGTTCAAAAGACAGAAAATAATGTCCTCTTTGCAGCTAAATATCACATGAGAACCATTTGCAAGGTCTTACTGACACTTAACTCTATCTGTTGAATCCAAGACCTGAATCTCAGTAAGCATATGATTTGCATCTGGAGACTTGTCTCTCTTAAAAGAAGATGGTGTAATGGCAATTTCCTCACTTTGCTTCCCTCACAATTTTCCTGGATAGCTTGAGACACTCACTGTAGCAGGCTGGCTATCACTTCCCTCTTCCAAAAGTGACTTCTGTTGGGATTTATCTGGATCCCCTTTTTCAGAAACCAGGAGCTGTAAGAGGACCTGTCCTGACTGAGGTAGAATTAAGGCATCCCCTGTAGACACATATGTATGCATAAGGAAGTGGCAATGATAGCAGTGAATCCAAAACCCATTTATTTTTACATAATGAAAAAGAAGCCATTGCAGGTTCAAGGATAAAATATACTTGCTGTTCATAGTATTTCAGTCAAGCCTGGATACCCTTAGATCTCTGGATTTCCCAGAATGGCTTATTGTAATTGATACAGAGGATGTAAAACCATCCACCTGCCATGAAGAAACATTTACTTACAGTCAAGAACAGTCCCTCTCTTATCTCTAAGAAAATTTCACTTGTCTCAGTACGTGTCTGAAAACGTTTTGGTTGCTGTGCCATAAACATGATGCTTTTCTCTGGTATGAATGTAGGACTCTCTTCTGGCCTGTTCTGGTGAGATCTGAGGCTCAAATATTCAAGTTCCTCAATGCTGAAGCCAGAGTCCTGAGTCTGTGCTTTTGAACACATCTCTGTGGTGGTGTTTTGGTCACTCGGCCACCCTCAGACAATGAAAGATTTGTAATGGAAATATCTTTACTCCAAACTAGGAAGCACTGTGCCATCATGAAGAAAGCAAGCATGTATCTCTTCCCAGTCTAATGAGGAGTACCGCTACAGTCTGATCTTACTGAGACTTCAAAGCCTTGAATAATATAGCTATACTTTCCTGACAGCAGCTGCTGCTGTCTCCTCATACCATTGCCCTTGTTCCCATTAATCATGTCCGTTAATGCAGTGCACTGGCACCAGGCAGGCTAGATGCTAGTGGCTGGACAGCTGATTGGGATCATAGCCCACGCTGCTCATTGCACTACTCAAACCAGTGAGACCCAAATGCTTACTGGTTAGCCTGAAGCCCATAATGCAACCTCTTGAAATTGATGTAAAACTTAATCCTAGCTCTCTGGCTTAACACAGTGCATGTTTCTTCCCTGGTTCATTTGCTAGCTTTCCCTTCCTGTCAGCCCAGTAATTTCCTAGGTGGTTTTCTTCCAGAGAAATTTATTCTGTGTTTCCCAAAAGGCTTCATGTATCGTAAGGTTGGCATTGTCTAAACAGACTGCTAAGCCTTTCCCATGAGGGACTGGAAACAGCAACAGAGATGCCAGACTCTGCAGTTGTTTGCACTGGAGGTTACGCAGTGTTTTGTAGCATATACCCATACACAGGAGACACATACCCTACAGGTATGGCGTCTGTATCTGTAATTTACTGGCCTGTACCCATCCACTTCAGGCTCCTCATTTATGGGCTAGGACAGTCAAGCTTCCACCCATGTAAGCTGCAGAGCCATGTACCTACAGGCTGCCCAGGTCAGAGATTTATTTGCAGAAAACAAGCAGAATCTCTCTTCCAAGACTCTACAAGCAGCCAGCACAGTACAAAAAAGCAGTATGTTGGAAGTGAAGAAACCTTAACTGAAGAAAAAAAGAGAAGAGCTGATTTGGCTCTTGTCCTCCATAAACTTCACCAGCCTTCTTGAAGCACACAGGAAATTTTCATTGCTCTCCTCAAAGAAATATCACCCACAAATCCAGTGCCTAGTTGTCCCCAGTCTCTCCCTCTGTCAAGCAGTTCTGCTCCATTTCTCATGCTGTGAACAAGAAATGGCCTTTGAAGTTGGGAGCATGCCTCAGAGTATGCAGAGAAGTCAGCTTCCCATCTCACAGGCTGAATACTACACAGACCCAGAGGAGGTGGATTACACTACTGAGGTGTAATAGCATCACTTGTTTGATGGAATTTCCTAGCTACGGTCTTATGGCCAAAACGAAAACAGATGAACAAGTTTTACTAATCAATCATGCAGATGATTTACAGGAATTTTTATTTTCTTGTTTTATATTAGGAATTTGTACTGAGTTTGGTTTTCAGCATATTGGTCGTTTTTCCTATGTAAGCTCCAAAAGCCCCACTCATGAGGATATTTTATCTATATATGCAGTATATATACAGTGTGCATATATATCTGTATGTGTATATGCTAAACTAATAAATGACCAATATCAGCAGTAGGCCCTATCATCCAATCACATGTTTACACAGAAATTCATGCCTTCATCTAACACTGGCATCCGCTGGCGTGAACAGATGCATGATATTGTTATTTCTTGGTGAACAAAGCATGTTAATTTCTTTTTTGTTAGAGGTTTGTTTTTTTTTTTTTCATTCCTTTTATTGATTTGTTTACTTTTAACTGATAGTTTCATCTACCAATTAGCCTTGGGATAGGGTGGGGCAATGAGAATAAAAAAATTATACAGGTATATCCATCGATATGTACACGCATACACCGTGTATATATAGATAGATATATACATTGTATATATTTGAAGAACATTTTCTGTCGTTTCACCTCATCTTGTGCCGCATGAATTTTTGGTGATTGATACTTTAGTTTCTATTATATTTCTTTCCCTTCTTTTTTTTTTTTTTGGCTCGTAATGGTGCCATACTGCTATTTTTTAATTTTTAAAACCATTGTTGTACTTTTCAATTTATATTTTTGGAGTTCTTCCAACAAAATAATGGTTTAATCATCTCACAAAAGAGATATGGATCTGCAAACCAATAAAGGCAACAAAATCTTTTCTTGCCATCCTTAAGAAATCCACATTTTCAAACATCTCAAGAAAGTTGTGTACAAAAGAATGAAGATTCTTACCCCTCCTTTATTTTTATTTTCTTGTTTCCCTACCTTTTCTTTAAACTTCTGCAAAGTTTCTATCCTGTCTTTTCCCTTTTCCCTTTTATTTTTTAATTGAGTTCAGAGAAAAAAATACCCAGAAGGAGAAAAAGACTCCCCTTTACCCCTGCCTTCTCCCAGGAAAAATTCTTCCAACAAAGCAATCCCTACAAACCGCAGATGGCATAAAAAGAATTTTATTGCAATGCAGAATATCTGTCATACCTTTTATTTCT
The DNA here is from genome assembly GCA_025345505.1 of Todiramphus chloris collaris. Classification (NCBI taxonomy): domain Eukaryota; kingdom Metazoa; phylum Chordata; class Aves; order Coraciiformes; family Alcedinidae; genus Todiramphus; species Todiramphus chloris. The sequence goes on along the minus strand of JANVCC010000033.1, from coordinate 3,052,307 downwards.
GGGTCAGTGCAAGATCATTTTTATGGCATGCTGTAGTTTAGCTGATTTAACTAACCATGGCCTTCATTAATCGGTGCATGGGCTGTGATGATGCCATCTTGTGTTTCATCAGAGCTACGCATTCAGGCTAACCGAGCAAGTCTGTAGTGTATGATTTGGGGGGATATAGTTTCAATTTTAATTTTTAGTTGTATTATAATTTCTTCCTTGTGGAAGAGTTATGCCAGTACCATCGGCTGCTTCTTGCAGCCTAAGTGTTATGTATCTACTTTATTTTATGGGGTTTTTGCACTTTTTTAATTTCTCAGTAGTGATCTTATGTCTTGTCTGTGTCCATCTGTCTTGTCCATGTGTCTTGGAGTCCATTGGTCCTCTGTTGTTATGTGATTCTGTTCTCTGTTCATAAGCTGGTGTTCAGCTCCCTGCTGCTCTGTCATCCCTATTCCCCTTCCCTTCCCCTCCTTCACTCCCCACTTGACTGAGGGGGGTCCACAAAGGGGCACCAAGCTTTGAATTACATTCCGAATGCCACCCTGATGCGTCAGGCAGGAAGTTGCAAGATGTCTACACAGCTTCTAAAGACAGACAAATTTGCAGCTGGAAAGTTTTCACGCTCTTGTTATCATTTCACTTTTAGAAATGGGTTACTGGTGTAATGCTAAAGTTAACTCTTATACAGCTTTTTAGGGAATTTGTATGTGCATACCAACATCTTAGCATAAGTATTCCTGATATCTGTGCTTTAGGCACTAGAAAAGGATGTATGTTAAATGGAAAGTATGTAGGCCTTTTTATAAAAGGCAGTCTTGGGAAAGGAGTATCATTGTGCACGTGCAACTGAAATTATATTTATGGGAATGTATTTCTGAAATCCACAGTTCATAGTTCATTTATAGTTAGGAGACAAAAATGTAGGACCTATGTAGAGATTTCTAAGGGTAGTGCATCTTGACCCTATGGGGTCAGTCTTCTGTGTGTCACTGTGTGATGTCTGCCTCCTATATGGATACTGGTAAAAACTGTCTTGCTGATGTTTTACTTTTATAACTTGAACATAATTCTGGAAATGCATCTGGAGTGTCTTCTGCTATGTGTGTCATAAACGCATAGGGCAAAAGAAAACAACCTCAGTTTTTGTGGATGCTGAAAAGCTGCTAGCAGAGGGATTTTCTCAGGTTCTCACAATATTCTGTGAGAATCCTGCCTTTCTCACCAGTGTTATGAAAAACAGTAGGATGTTTTTTGTAAGGTAGACCTGCACCTGGTGTTTTGCTAAGAAAGCTCTGTTTATGGTACATTGGAAAAATATTTTGAAATAGGTGTTGTAGGACTTTAGCCAATCACCCTAGGAGATGGGTGATCACTGACCAATCGCCCTATGGGGCTAGGGTATATAAAATGGGGTTGTAAATTAATAAAGTGTCGTCTTCTTCCTCTCCTGGCTCTCTCTTTACTGATTTTGTGTTGCTGCATCTCTTTGCTCCTGGTATAAACAGCGACAAGTTTTCAGGTGTCTGCTATTTAGGAAAAAAGATCCTTTTGCTGGTACAGTGGTGCATTTCCTGGTATCCTCAGCTCTGTTCCTGGTGAATGTACTAGCCATGTTAGTGGCAGGGAAGGCCTCAGTGCATTAGCATGCATATATCAGCTGGCATCAGCAGATCAACTCAAATTAGTGAACGAAGAGGCAGCTAGTTTTCTTCCAGGTAATGTTCACAACATCACAAAAAGGATAGTTACACATACCTTTAGCCTACCTAAAATCCCAGTTGCTTTGCAGGAATCAGTTTGTTCTGAAGGGAAGACGGGATGATGAAATCTGTGAACTTTTCTAACAATGATGCGATATAAGGCTTACCTCTTTATGCTAAGAATTACCAGAAGAGGAAATTGATGACATATGTTCAGGTCTCCAACATGTAATTGCTTGGTTTAATTATTTCATTTAACTTATGCAAGATATATTTACTTGCAGAGGGATAGACAGTAGATGGTTTTCTTTCACCAATAAGAACCAATGATGTTATGCTCAGTTCCATTTTCTTAATTCATATATGATCTGAGAAACATTACTGAATGCTATTAATTATAGCAAAAATTAATCAGTATTTAAAGCTTTCTTGGTTTAGATGTTAGATCTCTGTGTGTTTTTTCACAACAATTAATTCCTACTGAATCTAAAGCTTTTCTTGGCAATTGCCTAAGTAAAGCAACAGCTTATAAAATTATGTTATAATCAACAAGCTTGTGGTTTTGTGTAATGCTGCCCTCTGTCAGATAGACCAGAACAGTCCGGTTATGAGGCTAACAGCAAAAGAAACAATTTTTTTAGCTCTAGTATCACGTTATTGGAGCAGAACAATCGGCGTTTTAGCCCCCTGCATCATGAAGTTCAGGGTAACCTTCATATTGCAGCATTGTGATGAGTAAATCAAGTGTCCAGGCATGAGAACAGTAACCTCCAGGCTGTGGTAAAGCTGCTGTGTCCTGCTGAATGGTTGCTTTTGTTTGCCTTATGTAGCCTCTGTGATGCCTGCAACTAGCCCTCCACTGCAGGGAGCGAGAGGCTCACTCAAGCACAGGGGATGCTGTGGAAGGGCCCGTTGTGCTCTGGTTTATCCTACTAAGTGCATTTATGGATTTCTAGCACTTAAAATAGTTAGTTCATACTTTTGCTTTCTGTCTCGCGGCAGACTGCCGCCTTCAGCTCTTGTGACATTTGTCACTGAGCAAGGGGGAGAGCTGAGGGTTGAGTAGTTAAAGCCAAGGATAAACGCCCTGAACTCCAGTGTGCTGCTGCCAGCTCTGCTGTTGATTCCTTCTGTGACTGTGCATCTATATTGCTCATTTGCCTACCTGTAAGGTACGGCAAATGAAATACTTAACTAAATATATTGGAGATGAAGGGAAAGAAGGAGACTTAATTAATATTTTAATGGACTTTGATACTCAGGTGCAAATTGCTGTGCAATACACCAAAACGATACTGGACTGCTAACTACCTTAAAAATGTACAAGCAAACTATGTTAATGTTAAGGCTTTAGTACCAAGTGCTATCTTCACTTGCTGTGACAAGTAAAATTATTGCACACTTTTATGAAGTAGATAGAACTCCTAATCTGTTAATGGAGGAAGAAGCACGTGAGGTATACAAAAGCCAAATATTTTCTTATCCGGAAACATTGTTGTGGCATCATTTTCGTTAAATACTACTTTCTCCTGTAGAGTTAACACATGCAACGGAATGAGCTCAAACTATGTAAATTAATATTGTGAGTGGCCTGCAATATACAGATCTTTTATATCAACTCTTCCATCATTTGAACTTGCATCCTTGTCAGAATTTTGCTTCAAAATCTTCCCAGTTTCTCCAGTCTGACTCAGCTGGAGGAGATGAGGATCAGACCCACAGTCTGGCTACCTTGCCCTTCTTGCCTTCCAGTCTTTTTTAAAAACATGTTCTCTAAACTTGAAGCCATGTGCACTGCCACATTCTGGCAATCCCTCTAGTGCTGTGCCTATGTTATCAAGCTGACACATGTCTAAAATACTAAGACATGATATTTTCAACCTGCTGGGACTTGCTTTTTGTCCCTGTTAGCTTTGATTTTCAGCTTCATAAAATATATGGGAAAGAAAGAAAAAATAGCCAATGACACATTTGGTGGAAGAGAAGAGCTAGCACATGACTTGGGAACAGATTTTGCATCAAAAGCAAATATATGTATATTAGACCCAGGAATATCTATAGCAATTGATTAATTAACTTCAAACAAGAGTAATTTGATTTCTGAAAGATTTATAGTATCTGTTAGGGGGAAAACATGTTGAGCATTTACAGATATTAGGGACAGAGATACACTTTTCCTTCTAAAAGGTTTTGTTATATATTTCTTTCGGTTATCATGCCTAGACCTGAAGGTGCCTTATATATTAGAAAACTAAAGGTAGTGATGTTCACATGAACTATAGCACTTGGAATGATTCCTTGGTGGTAGAGCAGGAAAACCTATTCTACTTCGACTTTCAACCCAAGTAGGTCATGAAATAACAAAGCTTATAATTGCATCAAAGGGATTCTTACCTTGCATTCATTCTGCTTCTCTATTTCAGTTCCAATTTATTAATCACAAGAGCTGGAAATCAGTGCTTTGTCCCAACTGTAAGCAGCTGGGAATCCCAGTTCCTGAGTGATGTGGAGTGTAAACACCTTAAATGCTGTGTGAGGAGCAGGAGACAAAGACCATACAAGTTTTGAAACTAGGGATAGTAGCAAAAAAAAAAAAGTGATTTGAAATCTCATGTGTGTGCTAATTTGAAAATGTAATTTATTCTGTGTTTTCATTGTGCTAATAAATACATTACTAAAAACTTACAAAAGAGACACACTCAAGGACTCGTTTTTCTGCTTCTGCTGAGTGTTATAAAAACTGAAGTGTTTCATCCCACGGGGTGGTGTTACACAGACCAGCAGCTCCTCTTTTGGCACTCAAGGGCAAGTACAACTAATTTACAGACAGAATCTCAAAATTAGCTTCTTTTAGAACAATAAGAAAATTCCAACACTCTTGTCTCCTCCCTGTTTTCTCCTTTTTTTTCCTTCACTGATACTGTGTCAGTATCAGAATGATAAATGTAAAAAGGCATCAAAAAGGAGAAAAAACTTGTTCTGTCTTTGCAGGACAGCAGAAATGCAAAGCAATTTTGATCTTTCTGAAATCCTGGATACTCCATAAATTTTATATTTGACAGACAAAAAGAGCAAAAATAGCCCTGTAATTAGCTCAGGGTTTTTTCTAGTGTATCAAAATGTAATTTTAATTTCTTCTTTTGACTTCTCTCCATGAAGCAACAAGTCTGCCATGGAGTGCTTGGAGATCTAGATTTCCTCTGGAATCTGTGGTTCTCCTTTATTAAAGGTAATTCTTTTAGTGTTGAAACAGAGATCATTAGTATATTGCAAAGCATGTGCACGCACGCACTCTCTCTGTACATGTGTGTATATTTATACATCTGTTAACGCTGTTTATATTCTGTCTAAAAGAAGAGTTTTGGGCAACTGAAATTGAGGACTAGAATAAACTTGTTTAGGAGCAAATGTGGAACAAAGAGACTGAATCTTGCCTTATCCTCTTTCTCCTACTCCTGTTAAGTTCTGTTAATTCATGTCTTTGGCTTTTGTATAACTCAGAAAGCAGCAACACCATCACAGCATTTTGGGGAAGGTGTTTTGTGAGCGCAGGTGAGTGCGTCTCTCGGGTTTGAGATCTGGGCATAGTCTGAAATAGCAGACCTCCAGCACACGATTGAACTCGCAGCAGAGGGGTGCCTTTGGTGAGGTCCTAAATCTCTTATCTCCGCCAGGGAACTGGGGACTCTCAGAGAGCTGTGAGGATGATTAAGGAGAGTTTGACAGATGGAGAGAAAGTCAAGGGGCTTGGCTGTGTATCAGGAGTATGTTTGCATCTGAAACAAACAAACAAAAAAAAAAAGTACTTTTTTATAATGTAGACTGGACATACTACCAGATTTGCCCTTATTCCAGTGGTTGATGGGTAGCCTTCCTGTGGAAAACACGCTGCGACATGCCCCATACAGCAGCAGAGCAAGTGACCTCTGAGCATGAAATGATGAATTGCTTTTGAGCTTTAGTTCCTGATAACTGAGAGGTTTTCAGGTTTGCCTGAAACCCTTTACTTCACATGCTTAAACATGCCATATAAGCCCAGAAGGAATTCAAAGACTGGAAGGTAGTTGAAAATGTTTGTGCCCTAGGTTTTTTTTCTGATAGAAAGTGAAGACAGGTGTTGGCAAAGAGCTGTGGGGACCCCAACTATTTTCCTCTCAACTGTCTGTGTTAAATCCAAAAAAAGAAAATTTTTACAGAATTACTGAGGCTAGAAAAGACCTCTGAGATCGTGAAGTCCAACCTATGACCCAACACCGCCACACTGGCTAGACCATGGCACTAAGTGCCACATCCAGCCTTTCTTTAAACACATCCAGGGATCGTGCCTCCACCACCTCCCTGGGCAGTCCATTCCAATGTCTGATCACCCTCTCTGTCAGGAATTGCTTCCTGATATCCAACCAAAACCTCCCCTGGCGCAGCTTCGGGCCATGGCCTCCTGTGATTCCTAAAATGGAAATTTCATCTTTTGTCTTAAAATGCCTTTTCATTTTGAAATTGATGCTTTAAGAAAACAAACAAACAACCCAACCCAAATAAAAAACCTAAAAGTTCACATTCTAACAAAGTATCTTATTATGAAACAAAATAAACTTAAGTTTTGTAGTCATAAATATTGTGTGGGGATTTCACAGAACTTGTCTTTTTCATTTCTGAAAATATGACTAGTAACCTTCATCTTTAACTAACTTGGGAGCTTTTTACTACTCCTTTTCAGTTTTTCAGCTTCCTTTCTCCCCACTTAGAGTCTACAGAACATTAAACCAAACTTTTCTCCATAGGAAACATCTGTCACTAGCTCTGTACCAATTGTGTTAGAAGAGTAAAACCTTTGATTACATTTATCAAAGGTGTTGAGCCAGTACATTTTAGCATCTTATAGTTGTCTCACTCGTAGCTTTTCATTATATTTTGAATAGCAATGGTAATAGTCCATCCCTGAAACTGTGTCATCTTTTCCACATACACTCTTTTCCATATCTATCACTTTTCCCTTTGCAAGGGAAAAGCAAACGAAAAGTATCTTGGAGACAGAGGGAGGGGACAAAAGTCTGCTTTGCTAAGGAGATATTTTTAGGAACAGCTGGTAAAACAAACTGCAAATGTTGTGCCTGGAGCACCTCTATTCTAATAACAGGATTGTTTAAAGATGAAAGCAGCCATTTGTGTGGCAAGTTCATTCTGATTCTAGTAATTTTTCCTCCATACAGGGCAGGGCAACCTGGTGTGGTAGTTTGTTCCCTATCTTATCTCCTCTGAGAAGATATTTATACAGTTCTCTGCTGAAGAATGAGCGTTCCAGTAGTGCTTTCTACAGCAAATGCAAAGAACTGATAGCGTAGGAAAAATGAATCTTGGTCATCTATACATCGTTTGCTATTGAACTGATAGATTTGTTAGTCTTCGGGTGATTTTTACTTTCTTTGCCTCCCAGACGACCTTCCCTTCCTGATGACAAGCTGCAAGTTTTCTGTTGGCCTGTCTCGGAGGGGAAAGCGTCCAAACACAAGCTGCCAATTCACATAGTTTAAGAAACTCTTTAAAAGCAGCCAGTCTTGGCGCTTCTCATGTGAGAATGCTATATTCACGGAAATGTTTAAAGTATTCTGAGCAACTTGAACAGTTTCTTTACTTCTTCCATACCAAATTTGCTTAGCTTCCATTAGAGCTAATTAATTAGGAATCTGAGCACCAAATGAGGTAACAGCCATTTGGAGTACTTTTAAAAACAGACTTTTTGTGAAGGCCCAGCTTTATGATGATATTTGGAATATCAGTTGGTACTGATACCTACTGCTTTTGCCTTAAAATGTCTATAAAAGCAATATCGGGTTTGGGATTTTATTGGGATTTAATCTCTGATGCCAGCTATACATTCAACTTGCTTATTTAAAATTAATTTTAGCAGTTGGAGGTGCCTGCATGTGTGAATGTCCAATAGCTCCAACAACATTTTATGGATATATTGCCATAATTTTTCAGGCAGCTGAGAAGAGCTTTGTGGATATTAGTTCAGCTGAGCACTTCCTTCAGAGATCTAAATTTTAGATTTATATGCTGACAAGAGATAGTTAATCCTTTTGTGAACCAATCCCTTAAGGACTGTCTGAATGGCAGAATTTGAAATAGGACCTTGGAGTCTTAATTCTTCTTTCACTTTCAAACCTTAGTTAATCTCTTCTTCACTTTTATACAAAGCTTGCTTTTTGATCCTACAGATTTCTTAAACCTTCTGTCAGTTACACACTCCAGGAGGTCATTTTTCTGGGGATCCAGTCATGTTAGGGCAATGACAGCTTTTACTGTGGTGTGTCATATTACATTAATTTTCTTATTCAAAGGAGATTTCAGCAAATGCAAAACAAGACGATTGAACTATCTACAGTGAAGTTAAGGATTTTAGACATCAGCTCAGAGCAATGATCGTTGTTCCTTGTTGAACAGCAGTTCTTTACCAGTTTTGTCTTTTGTTTTGTTTTTTGCTGCTCTTTTCTGGTAATGAAATGCATAGAACTATACACATCATTTCAGGGGTAGCGGTGACAAAGCCATGTAGAGAGGCACTGTTATCTCTCTGCACCATTACAGTGAAGCATCTGCTTATACACAGCCGGAGTTCTGAAACAGTCAGAAAGCTTAATAAGCATAGGGAACTGGTGTGGAGGAAAGAGATTCTCTGCATCAGAGGATTAAGGGATGACAAATGCAGTTTCCTTTTATAAAATCCAAGAAATTCGAGTTCTGTCTCTCTAACTAGAGCACTGGAAAGATGCTGGAAATAGGAATTAAGGGGGGGAAAATATATATGTATGTATATATATGTGTGTATAAACATAACTGTATGTAATACGTAATACATATGCATATATGTATAAGTATATATATATAAAAAACATAAGTATTATTCAGTTACATAATATGATGACAGATTTCATAGCAAATATCTTGGGTATGAAAACAGAGTGCAGGTAATATCCTGCACTTGTCCCCAGGAGATGGCCTGCATGTCACATTTCAGGCCCCTCTGATTCTCACGTAATTAATGATGCACATGCTCTACCTCTCACTTAGTGCTAATGTAAGTTAGTAATAATGCATATAAGTATTTTCAGTGTGAAATTACTTCAGGTGAGTAGAAAATCATGCTCTTAAGTTTCAGATGTAGGATAGTTCGTCAGAACTGAACATCAGGTCAGAAACAGTGAATTAGGAAATTCATTGTGTACATGAAAAAAAACTAATTGTGTGCACAATTACTTCCTAGGAGACTATATTTTATAATAGGCTTAAAATACCAACTGCAGAACTTTTTTTACCACATTCCTCACTTGTTTATAACTCTCTTCCAAACCTTTTGTCCAGAGCATTTATGAACAGGATGTTGATTTTTCTTTTGGAAAAGTAAGCAGTCAGCACTTGGATCTCCATAGCAGTTTGGAATTTGGATGCAAATTAAATACTTTCATGGTCAAAAAAATTCAAAGAATTGTGTATAGATTCCTGAATATATGCATTGTATGCATAGTTACTAATTACATTAACCACATGGCTGGAAAAACTGACAGTCTGATGAGATGTTGAGTGCCTTCAGTTTTCACTGGGATTAATTAAAGTAGGAAGTATTTAGTAGTTTGTAGCATTAAGGATGAGTATGTATAGTTATATATGAAAAAAATTGCTATATAGAATTAGTTCAACTTTAAATCGCAGTCTGAAAAAAAAATCTCTATGGTTTAACATTGAAGAAAGACTTTAACCAGAGCATTTCAGAGCTCAGCTGTAGAGTACAACAGCATGCTTTTATAAGGTGCATATGATCTACATTTTTCACTGTATTTCATTACTGTGCTTTACTTAATTCTACACAGTTTAAGTACATGAGAAATGCCTCTTGGTTTTCTGAGATCAGGCAGCCTCTAACTTTCACTTACTTTTTTGAGCCTAGTTGATACATATGTACTCTGCATATTAGTATTCTTGAAGACAGCAGAGACAAACTCTCCTTTTGCCTAGAAAAAATGTTCTCTCTTTAATGTCATTGCAACTTTCATTTGTATTTCTGCACTTGATAATGTTCTGGAACTTCTTGGTCTTACCTCTTACCTGACAGAATATCCAGTCCTGTATGTCAGGTACCATGCTTGACCAGAAATGTACTGTCCAGAAAGTACTTGAGTATCACTATTTATTTCAGACTTCAAAAATGTTTTGCAGATATTAAAATGAAGCTTTTAAGACCTTTAGTAAGAGTTGTCTCCACTTTATAAATAATTTAACCAGAGAGGTTAGAAGGGTTCTTCCTTAGGTGACTCACTAACAGGCTTTAGTTGAGAGAAACATGGAGAAGAAGAGCACCCAGAAGTTGCAGAAATGCTAGGAGGACACCTTACTGCTAAGGTTAAAAGAAGAATTTCACTAATAAAGAGCAGGAAATGTTTCTGAATAAAATTATTTTTTCAGTATGAAAATCTATATTTGTTAACGTGAAAGGAACAAATTCACCCATAGTTATACCTGAATGCTGTAGATAAACAGTCTTTCGTCATCCTCACTGCTATGTGTATTTGCTTTTAGAGTCCAGTCCACTGGTCCATTAATGATTCTGTATCTTGTTGGTCCCTATGGAGCGTACACAGCACTGGGGTTGGGGACTGAGTTCCAATCTGTTTCTCACTTCTCCACTGAAGTCGTTTACCTATGTCCATTTTAGAAGTTCAGTCAGTCGCATTTCTGTAAAACTACTGAAGGCAGTAGGGTAGCTGCAAGGTTGCTGGGGGCATACGTTGACCCACAGTCTTTCCTTATGAGTTGGTGATGATAGGAGATCTGAACGTTGTTCTCAGATCCCAAATGTGGGTTGTCAGGGAGTTGATAGGAAGAATATCTTTACAGTTGGAAATAGATCAGATGTTTTTAAAGTTGGAAAGGCATCCAAGATGTAATAAGCATGGAACCCCATGGCAGAATTTTTTAAGTGGAATTTATTTTTCTAAGAGAAAGGTGAAGCTGAGGAAAGTGCAGGAATGAAGTGCTTTTCCAATTAACTCTATACACTGCCTCCCTACCTATGAAGACAGAGCACATACAGCTGTCATCTTATCCCAAAGCTTAGTGCTTCTGTGCCGAATTCTTCTCTTTGTAGTTAAATGTTTGAATTGCCACTTGGTTCCCTTTCTCTGTATTTTTCAGCTGAGGTTACCACTACTAAATTACCAGACAGTGAAATAAGATAATAATAAAGAATTTTGATGAAGCTATAGTGCGGCAATAATAACTTACATCAAAGATATTTGAGTGTCTTTTATGGATTCATTAGTGAATAAACAAGAAAAGACAAACTTCTGAAAACATGGAACACTCACATATCCACGACTGAGGCACCTGAAATGATTAGAAATTGGGAAGGAGAGTGTCTTTTGCGTGTACCATTGTAACATATAGTAGAAATGAAGCAGTTGATAATTTGGCTTCTGGCATGCTTCCATTCTGATAGATAACTCAGTGCCATGGAAGGTTGTGAAAAAAAGCCACTTTGCATTAAACACTGAAATTTACCATGGAAAACTAGCATGCAGTGTTTAAACACTGGGAATAACAGGCATGTCTTCCAGTTCTTCTCCATGTTAATGTTGGTCCACATGCCTGTCCATGTTTTTGCAAAAGGCAAGGAAGGACCCAGACATGCTTAAGTGTTTATAATGAGTCTTTTGAAGGTGAAACTTTACGTCTAACGTCAAAACAGTGCTGTTCATTAATACCCTAATAAAACAGTAAATCTCAGGGCATTAAGGTTAGAATTAGAACACCTTTTTAATTCATCCACATAGTTCAAAGCTGCAAGTTTTGCCAATAGCAGAATTACCCAAATAAAGTGTTTGTTCATTTAACATAATATTTCCAGTTGCATCTCTGTTTTGTTTTTGTGCTTGAGAATAAGAATATGAATAATGAATTAATCAGAAAAAAAAAAATCTGCATGAGAAAATTTTGTGGCTTATATAGATAAAGGAAATTAAGTCTATGAGAAAGTAATAGACTTTCCTATTAAAATCTAACCATATAATGTCATACTTCATAGTAGAGGAAAGGCTAATATGATAAGAAATATTTTTTTTAGCTTCTCTTAATTAACTTTCTATCCTATTAAACTTGATCTGCAGTTAACTTTCATTTCACGGGTATTCATGATTGTTATGCTCCTGTGAATTGCTAAACCATGAAGTTCAGACATGATGGTTAATAGCTATGCAAAATCATCTTTTAGTTGATTTTCTAACAATGACCCTAAAATTTAAATGTAAATATTTCAGATAATACAGTAAGCAGTCATATGAAAAGCCTATTGAAGTGTATGGATATATATCTCTTTAAATAGTGATTCTACAGCAATCTGACCTGCCCTGATCTATGAATATTATCTGTTTGTTGTGCTTTGTTGTTTTTTTTTTAAAAAAGCAAAAAATCAGGCACAACACATTTTGAAATTTAGTGCTCCACTTGTCTAACAAAAAAAACAATTAAACATTTGTGATAGAGGGATATACATTATCTTATCATGGTGTGAAGATAAGGGAGAAAGGATGCCAATGCCATCTAGCTTACCAATGAGGTAAGCAAAATTAATCAGTAACAGAAGTCAGTCATCCTGAATTTTTGTTCAAAAAGTCCTCAAAGTCTGAATGCACCTGAAGAATTCTGATATCTAGCTCCTCAGCTTTATTCATGGACATACTGTCATTACCTGTGCTTCTGAAATACACCCAAGTATCATCATTATCTGCGATATTAAAGTAGGTTAACTTTGGGAATGAAATCTGCTTCTTTTTTAATCCAGTCTGTTATGAAAACAGCACAAATGCCCTTCCCAGCCACTTGCTATAATGCAACCTCTGATAAACAGCTTAAAGCTTTGGCTTCTCAATCACAGTAGAGTTTATTCCACTCATTTACTACGTTGAAAAAGAGGATTCAAGTTTGCCTGCAGCATCCTTTCACCACCGTAATCCTGAACTTTGAAAAGGATATCTGCAAAAACGGTCCACTTTCTTTATGTTTCTGCACTTCCCGGCTAGTATTAAACTTGCCCATAAAAACAAATAAATAAGAGGGCCTGCCAAAAATCCATCCCAAAATGCCTGAATCACAGCACTATCCCATCTTGTCTTTTCCAAATGATAGACAGAACTAGCTCATATGTTGAAAGCTCTTATACAAAGGGCTCCCCTGCAGTGCTTCGGAGCTAGATAGTTCATACATTAGTTGGCTCCATTGTATTCCTGATGCAGTTACAAGTGCTGCCTAGTAGGAGGATTGACTTCAAAGCACAGATTAGTAGTCATTGCCATTCTGTCTCCAAACACCGCTGCATGAATTCTCAAGGGGATTCTGGTGCTTTTAAACATTAGTAGAATCAAAAGGGAAGAGCATCTCTCATCCTCTGAACTGATCTGAGAGAACAACACCTAACATACTGCTCAGAAGGCTGGCATTCTCTTTTATCCTTTACAGAGGAAGAGTTGTGTCTGTATTTATTTATGTTTCCTTGATATCAGATTTTCCACCTAGGATTTTCTACCTCTTCCCAATGGTAATCTACCAGCAGTCTACTTGGTAGTGACCTTCTCATCAGTAACAGTCTCTTGCATAACATTTTTGCTCTACAGGTAACAAGGTATTAAACAAAGCTTTAGCATACCCAACATCATCTCATTTTGCTGATGGGAAATTGGCCTAGCCTTTTCAGCGCAGCTGTGAGGCAGTCCTTGTATCAATTCTGAGGAATATTTTCACTTGTTCTTGGCTGAGGAAGAGACTGAAGGGCTTGTACTCAACTCTGAAGTTACAAAGACTTCCTGTAGCATGAGGAAAATTACAGATCAAAAATTTCTATTGACTCCTGTCTAATTCATTTTAACTGCAGCAGCTGGAATTGAGGAATTTTTCCCTGCATTTCTTCAGGATTTTGTCCAGGCTAGTTAATTCCCCAGTAGCATTTTGCACTGTCAAGATTTAACTTCCAGTATGGGAGCCACCTTTTTTGTTTGTTTGTTTTCTTTCAGCCTTGGTATGGGAATAACATTATTCCTAGTTAATGCACAGCAGAAAAAACATATTTGGACATCCAAAACCCAAAGAAGTATAACATTATGAGCAGGGCTGTACTGCCAGATAAGCTATCATTTGGAAAATGTGCTTATGAGTCCTTGATTTATTGCAGTTTCTCTACATGAGTTTGAATAGGTCATTTTCATTCTTAACTCTTACACCCCAATTACCCTAGGAGTGGATGTGAAAGTTCTTAAACTCAGTGGAAGAGAACATGCAAATACTTCTCGTGCTCTTTTCAGTATTGTATTTTAATGAAAGAAATGTGTTTAGGTATGAAGGCACAGGTAAATTAATCTTTTTTAAAGCCTCTCAGTTATTGCAATATATGGCTTGATATGATTTCCAATGAAATCATGTATTGTTTTTAGTTGGAATTCATCACCATGTCTGTATGGCCCACTTTATCTTCATACATTAACATCCCTGTATTCTTCTACAGCTTGTCAAACAAATTTCCTTGGTCCAGCGTGTACACTATTAAAGGTCCATAGTAGTACTGTTTACCACGTATCCTCAAGAATAAGCTGCAGCCACCTCACTGAAGAGACTTATAAAGTGAAATGCTTTAGATCTTGAGCGTCTTCCAGAGAGATTAGTAATGTCTGGGATGATCCTGGATTATTCAACCATCCAAGAAGTGGACAGTATTTTTCTTTGTGTGGTTTTGCTCTGATTTGTTTTGTTTACAGCTCCAAAATAAAAGCACAGCAGCTATCTCTGTATACAAGTGCAAATGCAGGTTCTTACCAGCACTGATTTATGTCTGTAAGAGGAGCAGGGAATACTAAAAGAAGCAGGGTTATCAAGGTCATAACTAGGATCAGTACTTTGATATTGGAAGAGAAGTTTAAGTTATTCATAAGAGAAACCTTTTGACAGTGAATCTACTATGCTTTGAACCCTCCTTTCACAAAGCAAGGGAGGAAGTTACATCCACTGAGTCACTTGCAGCTGGACTAGCTACAAACTTTGAGAATGTAATGTGCTTATGCTATCTGAGACATGAATTAAACTACTTTGTAGGATCTTTCAACAGAAATGGCAAGTGCAGCCTAGCATCCAAGTGATTACAAGTATTGAACTGAAAAATCTGTCTTGTCTACTTCTGAGGTTCACCGGAATTGAATTCTTCATACAGAATCCAAGGTGAAAACATATTTATAAGTAAATACATATGAATGGAGGAGATCATAGTAGTAACTGCTATGCATCAGTTAACTTGGGTGTACAACTTCCACAGAGGATAATGTGGAGTCAACAGTAAGGTTGGGTACAAAATAGCATTCATTAAATACCCAGATCTTCATGTGGTTATGATTTAGCTGCATCTAAGAGAGCATTTGTATTCCAGCCAAGCAGGCACTAGTTCCATCAAGTATCTCAGTATGTCATACCCTCCTTGCGTAGACACACGTTTCAAGTATCTTCTACGATCTGGACATTCAAATCAGTCCTGAGTCTAAGCACTTCCTAAATTCTTCAGTTTTCCCATGTAATTATTCCCTGTAAGTTTTTAAGGCATACATTTCATATTCCTGGGTACATTCTAAAAAACAGTTATATTAAATGGTGTGATGGTATAAGACTTCTTGGGATACAATTACCAAGAAGGAATTTGGTAGTCATAGAGTATTCACTAGCATTTGGAAAAACTGATGACAGGTTTTTTTACCTGTCTGCTTCATAGCTATGTACACGGCAAAAAAAGGAAGAGACACTAAGATACCCTTGCTGCTCTATTTTTTGCAGATAAGCAAAAGCTTATGTACATTTTAGTATACCATAAATATGCAGACAACATTTACCGCATGGGTTTAGACCAAAGACAGTAAACTATTCCTTCTCCCACTCAAATTATTGGATGGAGTTTTGCTACTGAGTTTGTGAGTATGGGGATCTGCAGAATCCCACAGGATTCTGTGGCTGCAGAATCCCACAGGATAGAGTTCTTCCCATGTGACTGACTTTAAGGATTAAATAAGTTTAGCTTTATGTAAAAATGCTATAGCTGGTCTGACTACAAATGTCAATATTAAGTATTTAAAAAAAAAAACATATCAGATTCTTCTCCCAGGAGAAAGAGATGGTTGAGTAAGAATGCTTTCAGGCCAGTGATACTGTATGAGCTACTTAGCACTGGAAGCATCGAAATACTCTTTAGTTTGGAGGAATGTGAAAAGATAATAAGCTTATGGCAAACACCTGAAAAATTCTTTACTTCAGAGAGCTGTGGTGGTTTAGCCTTATGATTTCCTTAGCTCTGATAGCTGTAAATGTGCTTTTGTATTGGATAGTTTTCTAGCTCATTGCTATAAAGAAGCCCCATTAATTAACTCATACGCACAAAACGAAACAGGATGGCACGTGGGTCTTTGTCAGTGGTGCTCATATAGACATTCTTACTATATATTAGCTTTTTCATTTGCAAGCTTCAGCTGTGCTCAAGGGCTTAGAATGAGAGAGTTCTTTGCCAGTGCAAGCAGCTGGTACAAGGGAAGTGATATAGCTAATTTATCTTCTTAGGCTATTCTGATCTCTCTGTGTTTTATAGTGGATCAGGTAACAAAATACTCTGCTTTTACAGTTTAAATTAATGTGGATAACTGATGGGAATTGCAGGAACAGATTTTTATTCTGAGTTGGGTGTAGGTATGAGGAATTGCCTTGAAAATTAGTATTGTACTGCTATTAATCTATAAGCTATTTGTTATTTGTGGTCTGCTAAACATTCATTTGGCTGGATGTCTGAAAAATGCTCCTCTGAGAAAGGTTAAAAGCATGCAAAAATGAACAGTTTGTTTTGGGAATTACTACAAGCAGGAAGGACCATCTAGAAATACCATGTTTCCCAGATTCTTGCCAGAATCCCCCGCCTGCTTTCTCTTTCATGGCCATTTGTCCTGTACAACAGTCTCCCTCCTCTTCTACTCATTTTCTCACATTTTCTTCATATTCTAGAGTTGTGGGCAATCAGAAAAGCCATGCTGCATCTATAGCTCTTAGGAGGTTTTCTTGCTGGATCTAGCGTTTCTTGTATTTGTGTTAGGACCAAGTAAATTCACTAACTTCTAAACAGCTGTAGGGTGTATTTAACCAGCTTTAGGGGGAGGGAGAGAATCAAATCTCTTAGTTTGTGTTTGTGTATTAATTTTATAGTGAAATCACTGAAAATGGGGAGGATTCTTCTCCTCCTTAGTATACAAACACATGCCTGAAGTGGAGATGTTTGCAGAGCTTTTTTTTCCTTTGTCTATTTAATATATGTTTCTACTACCAAAATATTCTAGCCAGAGGAGAAAATGCTGCTAACACATTTTGAAACTAAAAGCAGATGCATAGCTAACAGTATCTATTTCTCTATTTTAGAGGTAAACATTTTACAAATAAATGAACACTTCCCAGTTCTCTGGAAATTCTCCATTTGTTTCTTTTCAGTGATATTTTGATAGTATCAGCTGCTTAGATGTGTCATTAGTATCCTTGCTCAGCACATATGGCTTTAAATGACCCTAAAAGGATGCTTCTTGATATATAAAGTAAACTTACAAAGTTAACAGTAGTTTGTGAGCTCACATTATGCAGTGGTGAAATGCATGCTGTGTTTTAGTACTGAAAGTCTCAGGTCCCATTCTAATTAGATCAAAGTACAAAAATGGACAAAAAATAAAATTCCTTGTTTGGCAGCTACAGCACATTAAAAAACAGAAGGAAAAATGTGACAAACAAGGAGGGATGTATGATTAGGCCAGCAGTGAATCCTGGACATTCAAAGTGCATTAACAGTATAGCTGTACAACCAGGTCAGAAGAAGCAGCTGTCACAGATGGTTAATAATGAGATATATTGATAGAGTTGTGTTGCTGTACACAGAACTCAATGTGGGTTTCAGTGTGTTAGGGCAGAAATTAATTGCCAGCTAGATGGAGCCTAAGAATGAGGCTAAAGATATAGAATGAGGTAAAAGATACGGAAGTTCCAGGGGTTAGCATGAACCTGGAAACAGTAATGCAGCCCTAGCTTCTAATTTATCATCTATCAGCTCGCTCTTTAACACACAGAGAAATATTCATTACCTTCACCAGCAGCATTTAAAAATGCAACTTGAAAACAAAAAATATGAGAAAACACAACTTTGTCATTAAAGATGCTGAACAAGAGGCTTTTTGGAAAAATGTCTC
The DNA here is from genome assembly GCA_025345505.1 of Todiramphus chloris collaris. Taxonomy (NCBI): domain Eukaryota; kingdom Metazoa; phylum Chordata; class Aves; order Coraciiformes; family Alcedinidae; genus Todiramphus; species Todiramphus chloris. The sequence goes on along the minus strand of JANVCC010000033.1, from coordinate 3,034,330 downwards.
CTTTTTAAATGTGTTTTTTGGCTTGTTTTTTTCATTTGAAGAAGTTGGCTATCTTGTCTCAATACTTCAAACAAGAAGCTTGTAAGCCTTGATAGTACAGATAGCGTGTATTCTTAGACCTTCAATCTCCTTGAAGTTTTTGAAACTAAAACAAAAAAGTCTACAATTGTTATACTTTTTAATCTTTGCTGTCTGAGGAATAAACTGCTAAATGTTAAGATATAAAATATTGTCTGTGTAGCTTCATGTGGAAACATTTAGGATCCAATTTTCAACTTAGGACATATAGTTTTGACTATTTACAGTTCTATTTTTTAAGAGCCTGGAGATTTTCCTAGCCTCAGAAGGAACTGCTGGACCCAGATTTTCCAAAGAACTCCGCTTCTGTTCAAGCACCTCTGTATTGACTAAGTAGAAAAAAAAATTGCTTAGTACCCTTCAAGTCCTCTTGAAAGTCTAACATCAAGATTTCCTTTACAAAATCTTGTCATCTCTTTAAGTGTCTCTGGCTCCAGTTGTGGTTCTTTAGCTCTTTTGATCTTTCAGGCAGTAAAAGGCTTTTCCAGACCCTCACACAATGAGTTAGTCATTTATCATCAAGTAGGGCATAAGCATTTGCTGGAGTGGCCTGACATAGACTACACAGTTGGCAACGAGATCCATGCCTTCGAGTCTGTTTTGCATCAAAGAGAAAGCACTCAATTCTAGTGTGCTGAAGGGGGATATTTCACTGCTCTGAAAATCCAGCTGCAAGTCATGACAAATACTGATTAAAATTCAAAGCTTAAATGCCTCTTTGTGAAACTCCCTAAGTACAATTAAACCAGAGGCTCAGAACCCTGGTAGGGAGTGGTGTCCAGGGACACTAGCCTTTACCAAATAAAAAACTCCACTGAGGTCTGCAAAGGCCTCACTTTCATAATTTTTTTTCTATTCCTAACCAATCTTTTCTGATCCACAAATGAATCCCCAAAATTTCCTGTGTAAACCGATGTTTTGCTTCCTATAACCTGCATGTTCTGTCCCTGAGATCACCCTGACCAGGTTTCCTCTTCTTTGGTTGGCCCTCTTCCGTTCCTAACATGTTTTCCAAAGGAATGTAGGAGATAGGTCCAGTGCAGTCTTCCAGCAAAGGTATGGTACATTCCAGCTACAGATGCACTGTGCTGGTAGTCAGCGCAACCTCATCACTTCTGAAGTAGGTGTTAAGAATCTTCTAATATAACTCCTCTCAGAACTGGATGCTTTTCCATAATGCATCTAAAAATGATCTGGGCTATTTCATTTTTTGTGGGTTTTATACTTACTTAACATTCCCCAGAACTAATACTGATCTCCTAGTGGCTTTAGAGGTGCTCTTGTTCCTCATGTTAATAAGTATCAAAATATCTTACACGTTCATGATCATATTTATACAAAAGTACCCCAGGCCATACCTACAGGCCAGATAGCCCCGTTCTTCCCAGAAATTCAAGCTCAAGACAGGCACCTACTTCCATAGATTGGTAACAGCTTTACCTTTATGATGGGTTACAAAATGAAAGCTTATAGCCTGCTTTTCCCATCTTCTGGAGAGATTAATTATGGACTGGGTCCAAAGCTTTATATGTAAAGTTTACCCTCTCCTAAAATGTCAGAAAGAGCAGGTTGTTTTGCTAGGGTCCTGAGTTCCTTCTTAGAAGGACTCTGATGTCAGGATGGTGGTCTTTATAGAAGAAAAATACAGACATCAGGAATTCAGAGGAAGCCAAGGACCCCTGTAGGACATATAATATTTGGGATCCTGTTTTAGTAAAGACTCAGATAAAACAGATTAATAATACCTTCTTGAACTTTAAATCCTTTTGTAGCATAGGAAGAACGAGTCTCACTCTTAATGCTAGCAGTGACAAGTTTGCCTATGCAAAATCACATGGCCTCAGTACCAAATACTACTAACTGGTGGGCTCTCAGCAGTAATCATGGACAGGACATCTGAATAGCTGCTCACCACTTAAAACAAATGTTCATTACAGCCATAGCCTTTTCCAGCATAGCAGAGTGTGTTTATAAGAACTAATTCTTCACCCTTTGCTCAATCTGATCAGCATTTACAGGAATAAGCCTGATCTGACTAGGCAGCAAAATAAATGTCTCATTTTGGGAATGCCTTGGAGAGTTAGGGCCAGAATAAGGGCTGGAGTCTGGAGTTTTGAGCATTTGATCCAAATACAAGGTCATAGTGAGGGTGAAAAGTGCATCCTAGCATAGCGAGCAATTTTTCCTCACCCTTTTCCCTTTCTGACCTCCCCGAGAAATGCAGAGAACCCGCTGGAATGTGCTTTGCCCTTTCTGAAGAGGCATGGATGTTACACCCCCTGCCCCCCCCGCCCGCCCCCCCAAGTCCTTGCTTGCTGTTCTGTTTTTCTACTTTCCCTAAATGCAACTTACTTTAAGCATGCATTATTATTAACATCCTACAGTAAAATTAAGCTATTATATAACCCATTTGTCGATCTCAGCCAATTTCTTCTATCTTTTTCTATGTCTATTTATGACGTACATCCAGACTGCACGTCCTTTTTTTTTCCTCTCCATGTTTATTTTAAAAAGAAGTGATTAAAAAAAAAAAAAAAAAAAAAATCTATTAAAAAAAAAAGCAACGCTAGAGGGTGGTGGGGTTTTTGGCCAACAATTGAAAGTAAATTTAAATGGGAGGGGGAGGGAAGTGGAAAGCAGACAATTATTAACAAAAAAAGTATCCAAATGATGGAAGTGTCCCTAGACTGCTTTGTCTGTTCCTTTCAATGTGTGCATCTGGTGCGTTCATCTTTGAAAGTGTGTGGAATAATTTTTTCTTTAAAAATAAAATTTTAAACCCCCACAATTGTTCTTATCTCCCTTCTTCCTGGGAACAAAGTGCTCTTTTTAATTTTTTGCTTTTTTTTTTAGTATATCTCTACATAGTTCTATTTTGGTGTATTTCTTTTCAATGGTTGAATTTCTATCTTAGATTTGGTTTGTTCCAATCTAATAATGAAAAACAAACAAACAAAACAAAAAGTTATGGATTGTTTTCTGCAATTTTTCCCTCTATTTCCCTCTTTAAATAAGGAACTACTTCACTGGCAGAATCCTACAGCTGTATTTTTTAGATTCTCTGGAGAATCTGAATATAAAAGTAACCTAATTTGAGAGTGGGGAAGGGGTGTGCCAGCACAGTCTATACATTGAAAACAGTGATGTGATGTGCTCGAGAAATGATAGTCACAAATTATTGAGAATACTGATGTCAATTTGATGGACTTCAGAAAAGGTGATTCTTAGAAGAAGGAAGCTGTGGGTAGCTACAGATGAAGTCGTTCTAATTCCAATGCATAGAACTAGTTTCCTTGGTTTTTTGTTTTACTCTCTGGTTATTATTATTATTATTAGTTTATGTAATTTTACTGCTATTTTTAGTAGGGACAAGTTTAAACTGTTTTTATAATTTGAGAACCTTTAATGAAAATGAAAATGTAAATATTAATACTATAATTATTAATTTTTTGTAACTTGCATGTTGAAGAAGTTGCAGCTTAGGGTTTGTGAGATTGTCAATGTTAGAGTTCTGTTCTTTCTTTTTGTTGATGGGCATGAATATGCTCATTTGTTTTTGTATATTGCCCATCCCTTCCTTACAGCCAGAAGCTCTAATGCTGCTAGATCACTCCGTACCGCCCTTACATGGACATGGCAACTGACTTACACATTCACTCCCATCATCTTCATCTCCTGTGTAGTACACTCATAGATTTTTACACCCCCACTCCATCCACCCTAGGCATTTTTTCTTCCCATAAGTTCCCCTCCACCACCCCTTTCTTTAGCATTGTGAAAATTTTATGTGCAGTCATCCATTCCTTAAAACACACACACACAAAAATTATAGAAAAAAAAAAAGAAAATGTTTAAAAAAATATATATTGACCAAATTGACCAAAAAGGCAAAAAAAGCAACAAGCTTTGCTTTTCAAAAAAACGTTATATATGTAGATATGCAAACAAGCTAAAGTAAATTCTATAAAATGTACAGGATTTTTCAACTGTAATATGCTAACAACTTTACATAAGATAAAAAAATACAACCAAAAAAACAGCAGAAAAAAACCAAGTTCAAATTTGTTAAGGTGCAAGATTTTTTTCTTTTCATGTTATGTGGTGTGGATGTATGTGTTGTTGCCTCCCTGTATCGCCCTTTGTTGTAAATCAATTATATTAAAAAAGACATAATAAAATTTTGCTAAAAAAGTTTTTAAGAAACAACAATGAAAAAAAAGCAAGTTACAAGAATGTGGCAATGCTACTTGTCCAAGAGCATTCTTACACAACTTTCTTTTGTAAATTTTTCCTTTCATGCCAAAAAACATGCGGGCAATTTGTTGATGTAAGTTGACTGTTATGAAATCAATGTGGTATGCTTTCTAAATATTTTTATGTATTTTTGATCACTTTTTTTTTTAAGGAAATAATGTTTTTGATTTTCATAATTTTTTTTCTGTTCTCTTAGGTTTTAACCTTTCTTTTGCTGATAAAGTGAATGACTTGTTATGTTTTTCCTTTTTTTGACCTTGTTGCTGTGGCATTTTTATTTTCTAGTATATGGTTTTGTTTTAGGAAAAAATGTTTTTTTTTTTTTTTTAATCAGTTTGTATTTGCCTTTATGTTATGTGCTCTTTGTATATTGTCTATTACCAGATTGTATTGTGCATAGGAGGGGATGAAGGAGCCTGTGGTATTTTGCTCCTATTCTTTCTTGGTCCCTCTCTAGAGCTTTCCCTCCCCTTTCCCTTTTCCAAAATGAATCACCAGTAATGCTACTTTCTTTCATGCTACTTAAATTGTACGTAGCCTGGTGATGTAGCCTTCATGTCAAGTAAAAAACAATGAGACTTCCTGAGCATTTTGGTAGCTCTCAGGGTCTTCTTACTGCAGCTCTTCATCATTCCTACTCTATTCCCCTGAAAGTGTTTTATTTCTATCAGTTTTCTTCATTGCCGATTATCTTCCTGATGTCATCTAAATGATACTCTCAAGTGTACTCTTAGCAGGTAAACACGCCCATCATATTATGACTAGTACCAGACTTGCTATTATCATCCAGAAACGGTACGTTTGGCACGCCCTTTCCTACTGAAAATCATGTCCTGAACCTCTAACATTTCCTTGCTTCAAAATAAACTTGGATTAATTTCTTCAAAAAGCAACAAGTAAAAGTAAGAAAAAGCTGTACTTCCTTATAAGCATGTATGTTTTCTCCATCCCCTTGTAGCAATGCTGTGCTTAGTAGGTATCTTGGGTTCAGCTGCCAAGTCCCTTGAACAACTGATGCTGAAAACGGAACAAGTAATTATGCTGCATAGAAAGCTGTCACCAATTAATCATAAAAATGTAAAATAATGATGGGAGATGGAAGAGGGCATGTTTCAATTGGTTCAGAGCAGCTCAGTATCTGGGCACTGAAATACTTGGTTTTGCTCTAGAATCCTGCCTGCAGACACAATGCTGACATCATGTCCTCTCTGGAACGTATTAATATCTGTTTCACTGAAGCTACACGGAGGTGAGCAAGAATTTGCAGCAATGAAACTTCACCAGATAAAGTACAGTTTTATCTAATCACTTTGAGGAGCATATATCCTCTGAAAGGAAAAAGAGATATTTGAGACGAAAAGTTGCAGTATTCCACTGTAGAAACAATGTCTTTCTCTCTACTACTGACTGTCAATTGCAATTAAATCAGACTGCAAGGAGCAGAAAATATTAAGAGTGTTCATCTACGATGTTTCATGTTATCATCTTTCCTGTGAATCAGAGACTATGTTCTGAATACTTTCCCCTTTTTATTCTCAGAGGATGCAAAGGAGAATTAACTAAAACACCATTAGACTGAAATTTATTAACTCAGACATTTAATAAGGAATTATTGTGTTGATACAGAGGGGAAAAAGGTAAGGAATTCTCTTCTGTGGCAAGTATTTCATACTGAAAGTGGAGTCAAACTTCAGAGGAACAGCATAAGAATAAAATGAAAATGACAAAATTTGGATGCGGAAGAAAAAGTGCTTGCAGAAATGGATGAGTTGTGCAGTCTTTATATATGGCATTTAAAAGCTCTTCAACCACAGCTGGAAAGGAGAGATGATAAGGCTATGTCCCTTATCATCATCAGGAGAAGTTGAATCTTTCAGGCTTCATTTTTGTGTGCCTTTTGTCCTGTATCGGTTTAATGCCTGAGACTCCAGTGAAGCAGTCATGGCTCTAAAGATAAAAGCTGGTGACTGCTACAGTTTTTCAGTTTTTTGGTTTTTTCTTTTCTTCTTGGTGCCCTCTGCATTCATGAATCGCCCACAACATCCTCACAGTTCATAAGGCTTCTCTTAAATTTTTAACACTCTGTCTTTTCCAGTGGCAGAAAACTCTTACTGGAGATCAGCCCCAGAGGTATGAATTATATATCTATAAATACGCTTATAAAGCAAAAAGCAGGGCAGCTCCAAGGCTGAAGTAGACCTTTTATATCCCAAATGACCTTGGTAGTTTAAAGAAAAGCACAGATCCATGAAAATAGTATATATGCTAGATTTAAAGGCTAACTTTTGAGGAATATGTCTACACTTTCTGTACTTCATGGAATGAGAAGGCTAAGCAGAGGATTGAGCTGCTTGGTATATGGTTTCCCACCTCACAGACCTCAGCTCTCTCAGTGCTGCTTCCCATTTTCTGTTCAGTAATTGTTTTGCAACTGTACCGTTGATGGGCAAACTAATTTTTCATCTATATCACTGCAGAGGAAACCATTTTATCTGTTTCCATTTTATTTAACTCTTTGACATTGTGTTGTCAACAGAAGCTTTTTAAAAACTGTATTTCTGTTTGGGAAACATCTACACCCTGCTTAGGAGAGAAAGCAGAGAGTAGGTGAAAAATAAATCTGGAAAATCCTTGTGAAATCTTTCGATTGCTAAAGTAATCCTGCACTTGCAGCATAGCAGTGAACGCTGTTAACTGGTGCTTAATAGCCAACAGTAAAAAGGGGGAAAGAAACCTGGAACTACCAGGAAACAGCCCATATCATCCACGAACAGATTCTAAGTCTCAAATGAATATTTGTTTTAAAGCCATGGCCCACACTGGGTGGCAGCCTTGCCTTTTTTTTAAGCACCGAATAATTTGGAAATTAAGTTTCAATCAAGACTGCAAAGAGTTAATTTTGTGATTGAGAAAATGGTAGACAATGTGGGAAAATAAAAGCTTCAGATATGAAGTGAAAACATAAAATCTGTCTCAAAAGTATTTCCCTTCCAAATTATAATGTAAGGGTTTTTTTCAGGGGCTTCTCTTTAGCTTTTTCTAGACATCCAAATATTTAAAAGCACTTGCCTTCCACAGCAACCCTTTCAGGATCCAAATCCCACATAAAATATTCTTGACACCCAAGTGGTACTCTGTCTTTTAAATCTTTCAGAGCTTACCTTTAAACCAACTTGAGGCCCTGGGCAAGAGGCACCACTTCTCCATCAAAGCACCACTAGCTCTAGGCAGCTTCCTACTGTCTCAGCTGTCATTTTGTGAAAGGTGGTTCCCCCTAAACACACACTTATCATCCTCCTGGCATCAGACTCCACCTTCTGTCTGTTATGGATAGAAATGTAGTACCAGTACCAGAGTTGTTTGCAGCTATGGTATGAAAGTTTGCACTTGCTCCCCCCATACATATTGGTGATCACGTTTCTCATACTATCCTGGGAGCATTTCAGAATTTGCAATCCCTATTATCCTTAAGTAATGCATTTCTTTAAGACTGAGTGGCATTTTTATCATGCCATTTTAAAGGACGTATTAACTCCTTTATAAATCACATACCCTGACAAGTATTCATTGTGCTTGCATCCTATTAGACTTATACCCTCTAGCTTGCTGTGAGTTTTGCATAGATTCCTAACACACTAATAAAACAGAAGCCTGATTTGATACCTAGAGTGCTTTTTTCTTCCTTACCTTCTCCCACATAGCTTTTTTTTCAGTCTCACAGTTTCTTCCATTACAGACAGAAAGAAAAATAAAATATTCAAATCATCATTACCACCCTGACAGGTATCTCCCTAATACTCTCCAAAAGAATGTTGTCTTAAACAAATGCAAGAAATAAACTCCTTGATTGAGAAGTGATTCCTAAATGAGGGACTTATAACAGCCTCTTTATTTCTTTAGTATACAGGTAAACATAGTATGGATCATTAGACAATTTGGAATAAAACTAGAGAGTTAATAATTATATGGGAAATAAAAATTAATCCAGTCTTCCTGGTATGAAAGTTATTCTTCTTCTCACTTACATTGTGAGATTAAAACTTTGTAAATCTCATTTCTCATTCTGTCCTATTATCTTCCATCCAGTAGACTTGCTGGAATCAGAAAGCTCCTATCTTCTCTCCATCACTTATGTGAAACCCCACTTACCATAGCAACTCTATCAACTTTTGTTAACATATCTGGAGGACCGTGATTGTTTTTATAGTTGCAGTAGTCTTGGTCACTGGCTCCAGTCTTTGACAGAAACAGAAACTGTAGATCTATGACCTAGTTTTAAAGGCAAGGATTACTGGGGCAACAGAAAGTCTTCAAATTAAATGTAAGATATTTCTGATTCCTTCAAGAAAATTAATTGTTAATAGGACCAAAGGAGTTTCTCTTTGGAAGACAACTGCCCAAAATACTGCCCCAGTGGGTGGCAGATCTACTGCATGCTGATGCTCTGTGCCAGTATAATAGATTTTAAGAACAAAGGTGCTAGATGAGCAATTAAAAGCTGCCAAAATGATTTTTTTTCCAATTGGGTGTCACAGATGGTGAACGAAAATCACAGACGAATACTATTTTTTAACAGCAAAACACTGACTTGAAAAAATCATTTAATGGAACACTACCTATCCCTGACTTTCTGGAACTTAAATTCTCCACTCTCACAATTTCAAGCAGTGCACACCTAGATGCTATTATTTCTACTAATTTTTTTTTTTGCTAGACTCACAGATGATATTTCCCTCTGAGGCATACTCCAAGTTTATCCTGAGACTACTTGTTTGCATAGATCGTAGATGACCTCCTCTGGCCATCAACAGGGCTTCTGGACATATATTAATCATTTTACATGCTCTAGTTTCTACATTGAAAAGAAAACAGCTCAGATGTATGAGCACGAAATGCCTTGTAGCCATTTGGCAGGCTGTACTTTCTGGTTTTTACACTTTTGTTTTTTAAGATATGTAATCTTTAAGACAGATTGGCATTATTTTACACATATGATACTTTTTTTTTCATCCTCTGTCCAGTAAGAAAAGTGGCATAAAATGTGCTAAGGAAGCTCAGAAAACTAAACAACATATTCAAATTGGCCCTTTATATCTTAGCTTAAAGCTAACTTGCATACATATGCAAAGTACCACATTTCTTATTTTGTCCTAATTTCTACCCTAGTACCTCTGAGATAAATCTGGCTGTTTCAGATGACTAAACAGTGTCAACACTTAGTTTCTTATTAAGAATAAGCTATATTGCTAGTTCAGCTATCCAGACTTAATCAAACTGTTAAGTACCTTATTCACTATATTGCTATCTTCAATATGTAATTTGTTCAAATATATTGCTTTCCAAATATATTTAGAAGGGTTTTGATTTTAGACCATATTCTTTAGAGAACTCCCATGGACATTACTGGCAGTATTCAATGGGAAACAAGCATTTGTAATATATAGTATAGATAGAAGAGAGCAGAGTTTTGTCCCTCAAGATGTTCAGAATTGTAACAGTGCCTAACTGTTCATAAGCAATTATCAATACATAATTAAAAGCCAGAATTATTTATTTAGAAGCTAAATTTTTTTTTCTGTTGTTCCTTAAGCAATGGTGAGTATAAATCACAATTTCCTATGCATTAACTCTACTTCTTACTGAGTTTCCTCCTTCCAACAAATTCAGATGACTACTCATGCTGTCAGATGATCTCTAATTTATATTTAAAGATAGCTAAAGTGGTTACCGGAAATAAAATTACCCAATGGAGAAATTATACACAAACTGTCAATATGGCTCACCCCAAAAAAGTGTTGCTGACCTGTGTGTCAGCAGACTATGTAATCTGAACTAAATCAATTAGATAATTATGCATCAACATCAGAATAAAACAGTGGAGTGTTAATTACCCATAGGCTCAAATGTAGGAGTACAATCATGTTACAATATATAGACAAAACAGGCCTACTACCCTAAAAGTAGCAATATTGCTGCTCAGAAACCAAATCTGATTTTCATGTTTCAGTGTTACAGCTGTAGCTTTGTTGTTCAAGAGTAGATCATAAGTCTGCCTCATTTTTAGACCTCTCTGTAGGCAGGTAGCCATCATGTTACAAAAAAGTAGCACTGGACACAACTATCTGCATATCAAAAAACAACAGTAGGTGTGAAAGCAACTTCTGCAGTACACTCCTGGGCTCAAGTGCTAGCCTGTGTGATCAGAGTCCTTATTCAGTTCTTTCATCAATCACAATAAAGTCTATCTTAATTTTTAATCATGTTATAGTTAAAGAATATCAAGAACCAAAGATGATGACATTAGTAGCCCCAACAGATGAAAGGAAAGGGACATCCCCAGAGTCAAACAGAATGGTAAAGAAAGACTTAAAAGACATGAACAAGCATTGAGTAATGCTCTGTACCTTCATGGACCCAGTAAGTACTTGGTTCTTATTCCATCCCTCACTCTAATGAACTTTCTCACAATTTAAAAACCAGGCAACAATCAAGAAGAAATGGAAGAATGGGAAAGGCCTTAGGGAAAGGCCTTATAAACTCCTACGGAAGCTGAGCAAACTTGACTGGCAAAGAGGAAACAACAATGTTATTTTAAATGAAAAGAATCAGAGGCATAAAATACGGTGAGATGAGTGGTAAAATCCACCTAGGAGAACGCTGCTCTATGGAAATCTTAAATACTTCATTTAAACAGTCTTGTAACCAAATGCTTAAGAAAGATCACTACCAAAAATAGATGTCCACAGAGTCACTTGAGAGTATCTTAAAAAAACAAAACCTAAAAAATCTCCAAAAAAATCAGAGTATTTAACTGTACATACCTAGCATAGGCTAAAAGTGGGAGGAAATGGAACATATAGTTTACCAGCATCAAAGTAGAGTGGGAGGGAAGAATGAAAGGCACCCTCAGGAAAGTATGCTGATAGAGTAGTTAGGGCAAGCAACCTGATCCTGATGCTTTTTCATAATGCCCAAATCCTCTCTCACCCTTGAGTTAAAGTGAATTGAAAATGGTGTTTGTGTCATTAAAATGTACTAATCTTTTTTTTTTTTTTCTCTTTTCCATACCAGGAGGTGAATTAGTTATCCCTCTACTTGTAGAAGACCCTTTAGATATCCCTCCTATTGCTACTCGTGCACCTTTCATTACACTTCCCCCTACCTTTCGCCCCCTCCTCACCATTATTGAGACCACCAAAGATTCCCTGTCCATGACCTCTGAGGCGGGGTTACCTTGCTTGTCGGACCAAGGCAGCGATGGTTGTGATGATGATGGCTTGGTGATATCTGGGTATGGCTCAGGGGAAACCTTTGACTCTAACCTACCCCCTACTGATGATGAAGATTTTTACACCACCTTCTCCTTGGTAACAGATAAGAGTCTTTCCACTTCAATCTTCGAAGGTGGCTACAAAGCACACGCACCCAAGTGGGAATCCAAGGACTTTAGACCTAACAAAGTCTCCGAAACTGGTAGGACTACTACCACGTCTTTGTCCCCTGAGCTGATCCGCTCCACAGCTTCGTCCTCGACTGGGATGGTGCCCAAATTGCCAGCCGGCAAAATGAATAACCGTGAGCTCAAACCCCAGCCTGACATAGTCTTGCTTCCGTTGCCCACTGCCTATGAGCTAGACAGCACAAAGCTGAAGAGCCCGCTAATCACTTCCCCCATGTTCCGTAATGTGCCCACAGCAAACCCCACGGAGCCAGGAATCAGACGGGTTCCGGGGGCCTCAGAGGTGGTCCGTGAGTCGAGCAGCACAACGGGGATGGTCGTCGGCATTGTGGCTGCTGCTGCCCTCTGCATCCTCATCCTCCTGTATGCCATGTACAAGTACAGGAACAGGGACGAGGGGTCCTATCAGGTGGACGAGACGCGGAACTACATCAGCAACTCAGCCCAGAGCAACGGCACGCTCGTGAAGGAGAAGCAGCAGAGCTCAAAGAGCGGCCACAAGAAACAGAAAAACAAGGACAAAGAGTATTATGTGTAAAAAAAGAATACTTATTTATATATAAATATATAAGTACTTAATGAGATTTAACTGAAATATCAGAACCATTGCAGTGAACGAGATTGGGAGATATCGTTTGTGGGAAAAAGTATTGGGAAAAAAAACTCAGCAGTGACTGTTAATGTCTCAGTCATCGCTTGGAGTCAGCAAACTCTGCCCTTATGTATTATAAAGCACACTTACCATTCTGGAGGTGGCGCGCACAGCTCTGCCCTATTAGTGAACTTGGACGTCTCCAAATCTCCTCCTCCGCTGAACTTTCTGCAAAGGTAGAAGACTTCATGGCTTACTTGTTTCATATCTCCAAGTGAGTCTTTAACAATGTCCGTGATCCCTGACTGTATCTAATTTTTCAGTTTACTTATTTAAAAAAAAAAAAGGAAGGAAAAAGAAAAAAATGCAAACATTATTAAACAACAAAAAAAATAGTGAACAAACTGATCTGGCCGTGTCCAGCAAACATATAATTTTTGAGATTGGAGGAGGGGAATAAATGATTTTGGAGATTGTTGGTTTTTTGGTTTGGTTTGGTTTCTTGGGTTGTTTTTTGTTTGTGTTTTTTTGCTTACTTTTGGGTGTGGGAGGGAAGGGTGGAGAGGAACAGTGTGGGGGGTGAACCAGGACATGAATTGAGAAGAAATCTCAGAACAAAAAAAATCTATAATAAAGAGAGACTATTGCCATATATGAACTCAAAAGCTACCCATGGTGTTTACTCTGCATATCTGGTTGTGTTGTCTCTAGAATCCGTCGTCTTGCAGTAAGTTGTTTGCTAACAACGCAGAGAAATTGTCTGATGGGTGGTGCTGAAGAAAATTATCATGGAAAGCTGGTTCCCTTGGATCTGGCTCCAGTATTTGCAATTGAACTGAAGAATAGATGGGTTTGGGTCTGCTCTGATCTGTTACTGGCTTTATTTGAGAATATCACTTAGTATGCATTAGCACAGCCAAACTACAGTTAAAGGGATTTGGAGATTCAAAAACAGAGTGCTTAAAAAATGATTAACCATTCTGAGCTGAATATACTGTGCAAAAATAAAGGAGCCTTCCTCTGGGTTCTGGTTCTGTGACTGATTGCAATGCATGCAAAAAATCATAACAACTCAGTTTAATAAAGAGATCAGAAAGACACCACTGGAGTTCAACTTGTGACGACCCATAAATGTCAGAAAGCTAAACATTTGTAAAAGAATGCAAAATACATAGGGTTTTTTTGACATAAAACTGGTTTTCATATGTAATATTTTAATTTTTTAGCTTGACATTTCAGATCATCTCTGTCTTTCCATTTGCCCTATTCTCCCTTTTCCTTCTCTTTTATATAAAAGAAAATAAATAAAGCTGCTGTGACACACAAAAAGTAATAAAGAAAAAGGAATTTAATAATATTATATATATATACACACAGATATATTTATCATGGTATGTTTGATGGGACGACTGGAACAGAAGTTCTGTTATGGTCTTAATGTGGAATGAGAATGTTCTTGAAGAACAAAGTAAAATGAAACAGACAACAAAAGCAAACCTTAAAATGTGAAGAGAGTGTGTGTTTTAGCTTTGTCACAGTTACCTGTGTCAAAAAAAAAAAATAGAAAAAAAAAAATCTGAAATTTTGTTTACATATTTTACTACTATTTTTTTTGCTAGTATAATTTCTATATGGATACCCTGATGGTGTATATACTGTTTTATGGTTAAATTGGGAATGTTTTTTGGTTTTATTTAACTTATTTAATTTGGTTATTTGGTTTCTACATTTTCCCAGTTATTGTGAAGAAGATAATTTTACTGTACAGAACAATAGCCAGGTGGTTTGATGGCCATGCCTATCATGTGCAAAAAAGCAAATGAGCAAGAGAGAGACAGAGAGGGAAACAACAAAACACCAAGATGGATTGAGAACTCTGGAATATCAGACATGTACACTTTTTCTGTATAAGGATGAAAACTAATCAGCTGTTTAGGTTTAGAAATCTACTCTTGCTGGTGTTTATAAGTCGCATGAATATTTGACTTTGAAGAAGTGTCATCAAATACACACACGCACATGGGAATTTAAAAATAAAAAAAACAGCCTTCTCAAACATTTAGAGAAGATGCTTTCATGTTAACAGATACTTTCAGTGCGTGTATGTGTGCGTGTGGTGCGTGTGCGTGTGTGCGAGGTTGAGCTTTTTTTTCCTTTTTTATTTTTTATACTAAAAAGAAAAAAAAAGACAGGTTTTAAAAAGGTATGAAAGCACGATTTTAAATGACTTAACTGGCCGAAACTATATAAAGTTGATTATATCTTGATGTCTGTAAAAGATTGCTGTTCTTGGAGTCTTGGAGTCTTGTGAAATGATTTCCTGCTTTCTTTCTTCCTTTCCTTTTTGCTTTCCTTTTTTAAGTTAAGGGAAAAAGATTTACACTTTCCTTTTTTTTGTGTAAGTTTCTATTGGACAGTTTTTGGGAACATGTGCATTTCTGTATGTGGGCTTCTACCATATCCCTGTTGCTTTATGGACAACCTTAAGAATTTTTATTTGAGTTATTGTGATGTTATTGCTTTTTTTTTCCTTTTCTTTTTTTCTTCTTCCTTTTTGATTATTTTTCTTTTCTTATTTGCATTTTGTTTAAAGATATGCTTAGCAATAAAATGTTCTTCCCAAAGCCCTGGATGTTGCTGGGTTTTTTATTTCCAAAAGATTTCAGGGAAATTGCAGATCTTTAAAAGTGAGAGGTAGTCTGTAAAGCAGGTACCCCCCCATCCCACAGGAGTGTCTAGCCACCAGCTTACAGAGTCGTGTTCATGTTTGTATTCCTTTGTTAGTCCAGGGAATCTTAATTCTTTACTTTGCAAGGACATGAATTCAACTTGAGTGGGGAGACTACCTCACACCACTCCTGACCCCTTGTTCTTGACCATCACCTCAGTGGAGTAAAGCGTGGTTCTCTGGAATATGGGTTTTAGTGACCTCAGATAAAAACATAACTAAGACATTGACATAGTAAGTCCTGTGTAATGTGCTGCCTGCTTTCAGTCTCCCTTTGATATGTGGAACTCTTCCTATGATGTTTATGGGATTCTGGATTCCTTTTCTGTGGCCAGGACTCTATGTTTGGTGTGCTACAACAGCTGAATACTTTTGGGGATTTGGCCAGCCAGTTTGATACAGAAAAGTATTTGCAGCACTGTACATACGGATCTAACTTAGGTCCTCTGAATTTATCTATGACTTTCCACACACTATCTAAGGAAAACAGTTTACTTACTTTGTGTGCTATAGGTCAGACTTAGGTACCTAAAGTAAAAGGTATTAATATTCACCTCCTTCCAGGTAGGCCCTGAGGCTCCTAAAGCTCTGATCACAGCTGTTGCCTGCCCCTTGTTGCCCTGCTAGGTGTAATAGTCTGTTATGATTCTGGCCATCATGAAAAATTGACAGTATCCTGTCTGTCTTTAGCAAGTTGTGCAGAACTTCACAGTATTAGTTTTTTCCAAATTGGATCTACCCAAGTTACCTGCAAGATTTGACTTTTTATAGGCATCTGGAGGTCATCCAAACAAGTGTTTCACAGCCCTTTCATTTTTCAACCAAGGATGACTTCACCTTTTTTTTTTTTTCCTAGGCAGAATCTGCAGCTCTTTTGAGCAGTGTTTTCCACAGGTTTAGTTTAGACTGCAGATAAGCTGATTGTTAGATAGTCCCTGTGATTTTCTACATCATTTTTGCTCACATGTTTGCATGGATGAGAATATGTATGTGTATGTACATGTACATGTGAGGTTTTTTTTTACTAATTTTAATGTTTTCAGTTATTTTGTGGATCATGTTCTAACACCTTACATACAAATCTTCACAGGTATCAAAACCACAGATTCTGGTCTGAAATCCACTCTTGTTTCTCTCCCAAAATCATGAAATTCCTGGGTGATGGCTGATACCTAATATTTCCAGTACTGGAATGGCCAGCTGGCACATAGGAGATCTAGGTCTGCACTATATTGCCATTGCTAATATTGCAGGAAATTTCCTTATCACCAAGCAGCTGATGTTCTGAGAAAAGCGCTTTTATTATTTTTTCTCAGTACTTTTCTCAAAACCTGTAATACTTCATATCATTATGAAATATTATGTGAAGCAAGAAATTTCAACCTGATTTACCCTAACCTTCTGGCTATAGTTACTTTTTTTTTTTCATTTTGTGTTATCTAATGACCATTTTATTACTTAGGCTAAATGAAAATGTCAGAAGGAGATTTCATTGTTTCCTAAAAGGCTTGGGATTATTATGTGTCTTTGGCTGATCACAGAATAATGGAGTTGTTGAGATCAAAATGGGCCTCTGGCACTACCTCCCCAGAGCAGGGTCAACTACAGTGAGTTGCGCAGGACTGTGTCCTGTCAGGTTTTTAATATCTCCACATGTAAACTCCACAACCTCCTTGGGCAACCTGTTCTAGTATGGCCACCCTCACTGTAAACAGTATTTCTGTCCATACCTCTGGGCTGGGAGGAAGGGTAGAGATTCTGATCTCCTCTGCAATTGCCATCCCTCACAGCTGTTCTTCCCCAAGAAGTAAGAAAATATTGATCAGATATTTTGGTGATACTATTAAAAACTACATATCCCTTCCCTTCAATTCCACTGTAGAAGTATCTTCAGTCATAAGGTGGTGATGACTCCCAAGGGAAACAAAGACATGTGAATTTAAATTAGTGGATATGACTTGACACTTAAAGACCAAACTAAGCATATTACTTTTATAGAGATGCAGTTTTTAAAGCTATCAGTCTGGAAGGGGCATCCTAGATCACAAAGTCCTATCAAGTGCCCTGTGAGTACATACAGACAGTTACATGCAACTGTTCCCATTTTATCATACATCATCCCAAGCTGCCACACTTGGTACTGACTCGCTAGATGTTTCTTGTATGGTAAAACAAATCGCTGCCTTTCCCACCCCACATTCAAGTGGTGACAAAGAGATGGAAAGGCAACAAGACTTACCTTCCAGCTTTCAGCATCAAAGGATCTTCTTGGATGAGCAGAGACACTATCACAATAAGAAAGACTATTGCCCGCTGTTCCGCTCCCTGGATGGGACTGACTGGTCTGAGAGCACGTTTTCCAAAGTACTAATGAAGTATTGCAGCCAGGCATGGCATGATAAATGAATGAGGTTAGGGTGCAGGGTCTTGAGTGATTCTTACTGCTTAACCCCACAACAGCAACATTTGTTGGGTTATTAAAGAAACAAAATTCAAACCTCTTATTCAATTTGGTAAGACACCACCTTACTTATGACAGCAAGCTATTGCACTGTAGATTCTCCTCAGATGATATGTGTTGCACAGTGTGCTATCTCCCATCTGTCCCCAGATGTTCCTGATAACTCCCTTTT
>JANVCC010000033.1:2962744-3016486 GCA_025345505.1 Todiramphus chloris collaris | reverse complement strand
GTGCCTGTTTGTGTTGTCTTACACAAACCAGCAAAAATGGTGCCATTGAAGGTAAATTTTCAGTAAATGGTTGGTCTCCAGGGATTCAATGTCTATAATCTGGGAACATGGATTGCCTGAGAGAACAGAGCACACACATGCAGGAGATTATGTTGGACTGCAAATACCTGAAAAAGGGCTTAATTTTTAAAGGTATTAAGGTGGCTAATTATTATTGAAAATGGGGTAAATCAGATACATAAATGTATTTTAAAATTGAGGCCATTTCAGAATAGTAGTCAGATAAACTTAATTAGCTTGTGTTAATTACTTGGGCTTTTGCAGTACCAAATAGTGCGGGCAAGTGATGGAAAAGTTTCTGCTCTCTCTCCCTTACATGAGGTTTACAGAACACACATGCCTTCAGAGTAGGAGTCAAAATGAAAGATAGCTCAGATCTGCTGTAAATTACCTGAAGAGAAGTCCATTTCAATATGCTGCATGAGCATGTTGTTCCCTTACATTAATTGAAGTAAAAAAAAAAAATCTGCACATGGTTCCATACCTTGTACAAACCCAACAGAACCACAAACCTGTCATCCTGCCATCAAGCACAACTTAAAGCCACTCAGCAAGAGTTTTCATCTACCATTCCATGCATCTCTTTTGTCTACCTGTTCACAGAAGACAACCAAGGGGTAATCCACACGGAACTGGCAAAAACCTGATGAAGCAGATGGGAGAACCTGAGGCATGCTTTTCTTCAATGGTTCATAAACCAGGCACTATGCCTAACAGCTTTGGTTGGCACACATGGAAAATTAAACTCACTGGAAAAGATTTTTTTTTTAAATATAGATATATTTAATAATGCTGCCAAAGCCTTTGGAACACTATGAAAAAATCACTCAGAAAGTATTTGGATTTCAGTAGTACTTACATAAATTGTTAAAACAGTGGACCACAAAACAGGACTGAATCACATCATTGAAACAGAAGTGGAAATGGGAATAGTGAAGGTTCTGAAAACCATCAGTAATGATATCTGAATGACTTCCTTGGTTCAGATAGTTTTTCACAGTTCTCAGTCTTATAGCTTGGCCTAGTAATTTATAATCAGTACAACCAAGTGGTAGTAATAGCAAGTCTTTAGTAGAGTGGGGAAAGAGGTAAATGGAAGGCTTGAACTTTCAAAGTATTTGATCTCTAGCACTTCTTCTGCATCATATATGTGATGACCAGTCATTTCTGCCTGTTCTCTGAGTCACAAATGTTAATTTACATCCATAGATCCCTTGTGAGCTGATAATATCTCCCCTGTGCAAAGATAGAAACTAAGACAA
The DNA here is from genome assembly GCA_025345505.1 of Todiramphus chloris collaris. Classification (NCBI taxonomy): domain Eukaryota; kingdom Metazoa; phylum Chordata; class Aves; order Coraciiformes; family Alcedinidae; genus Todiramphus; species Todiramphus chloris. The sequence goes on along the minus strand of JANVCC010000033.1, from coordinate 3,015,164 downwards.
AGAGACTTGCTTGTGGTTATGTAGAAAATCCATGGTTGTAACACAGTTAGCCCTCAAAGCTTCCAGACTCCCCCACTCTTTACTCATGCCTCCAAAGTACACTGTGGTGCTGCCAGAGGTAGAATATATCCAGTCCTTCTGTTAAATTTAGTTCTCCAAATCAAGAGCGGGCTCTCAGATTTTAAAAATCTAGAGCAAATGATGGAAATACAGGAACATATAAAAGGGGAATAAAACCCTTTTAAGCTAAGAAAGAGCCATTTTAAAATGGAAAGTATTAGGTTATCAACTATTTTAAATGACCCATTTTTATACATACTGGCAAAGACATAGGCACATGCATGCATTTGAACACCCATAGCAACTTCCAGTCTGCCAGATTCTAGCTTAACCATCTGTGAACTCCTGCAAAAAAATCACAGCCCATTTCTGTAATACTCGGTATAAACAACTTTTTATACCAATTATGATAACATCAATGACAACACAATTTTATTACAACTAATTATAGGAAGTAAGACTAAATGCCATACCACAGCCCTTCAACTCCTGGGTCAGTGGGAGTTGGAAGTTGATTGTTATCTTTCATGGTCTGCACTCAAGTGCAGTTTTGCCAAGATTTTAGCTAACAAAGATCTTGTTAACTGGAAAATTGGGTTATAACTATTACAAATATTCAGAACCTACTACTACTTCCTTTGGAGATGGTGGCAAAGCTTCCCTTACAGTAAACAGAGGATGCCCCCATTCCATACATCTCTGCAAGTTATGCTTTTAAAGAAGTTTGGGGCTTTTTTTCCTTTGCATCATGGTGTTCACTAATTAAAAAAAATACTAGCCACATTATGACCATAAAGAAAAATGATGCTACGCATTGTAAAAGCTTACTTGGCGGCAAGGGAAGTTTTAGGAAGGCTGTTTCTACTTGTCATTGTTTAGGGTCAGGGCAGCCCCTTAGACCTATAACAGACGCTCTCTGTTAACCCCCCTCCCTGCCCAAGGGGGAAGAGAAAGGGAATAAGGGAGAGAGACTTAGAGATTAGAAAAGGAAACTACAACACCTTTAATGAAAAGGAAATTAATAATTATAAAAATTGAATATATACAAATATATACAAAACCAGTATCAAACCCAACACCCCCCCCCGCCCTGATGGTAATTAGATCACCATCACCACTGTCCCAGACTGGGCCCCGCAGCAGACGGGAGCTGTGTTCAGGAGCTGGATTCTGGTATCAGGTTCAGGAACACACAGACCTGGATCAAAGGCAGAACAGACAGTTCTCCTTGGGTGCTTCGAGGAAGGAACTAAAAGAAGACCTCAGTCAAGTCCTCAGTCAAGTCAAGCAAAGCTGGCTAAGCAGTCTGAGAGGGGAGAAGAGCCTAAAGACCCTTTGGATCCCTCAGCTCTAAGCTGAATATGACGTATATGGGCTGGAATCCCTCGTTGGTCAGTTTGGGGGTCACCCGTCCTGTCTGCTCCTCCCTGCAGGTGCAGCCTTTCACTTTCTGCACCCCCTGTGTGGTGCACAAGATCCAGCAATGGCCTTGATCTGCATACCAATCCTCGGTAGTAACTCTAAACATGGGGTGTTATCACTGCTAGAAGCAGACACTGTCTGTGAGAACAGGCTGCTAACTTCAGAAAGTGCAGTTAGTTAGAAGAACTGAAAAGCAAAATTACTGAACAGAATTAGTTCTGTTCTCACTCAAACCAAGACACTACTCCTCCAAAGCCTTGCTAACACAAGGATTGAGTGTATAGTAAATTCTCAAAAGCCTGCTTCTCATTTCTCCTGAGATTTCTGGGCCCTCAAATACGGGACTTGTATGTCAAGATTTCTTCTAAAGAAAGTGATCTGCAAATAGATTTTAAATTCTTACTTTTTGCAGCTGATTGCATTTATTATTATTGCTTTCTCATTGATGCATTTCCTTGGAACAAGAGAACAAAAGAACATATACCCAGCTTATCTAGGTAAATGTAAGCCCAGTCCATCAATTGGACTATTGCATTTACCATACACATACTTGGCTATGGCGCTTAACATACAGATGCAGGGTGAATACACCAGACATATTACTTTACTGTTTAATGCTAAGATATATTGCAGCTTGAGCTCTTAACCACTGAAGTCAAGAAATGCTTTGCCCCTGATTTAAGAGAGCATTGGAGCAGCACTTTGATGAATCTCAACAGTGCAATGACAGCAGAACAAACTCACTGCCAAAAGATGTAAAGGAAACGTGCAATTCTGAAACCAATATAAGTTAAAGGATCCATGCTTTCCTCCACAACCTCCCAACCAATAATATGACATGATGTATGCCATATGCTAAGGGCCAATTGATACAGTGCCACCTACGGAATTTTATCTCATAGCTTTGTCTAAGCTAAAATAATACTTATAAGTCCTTGTCAAGCAATATGAAGCAAAATTAGGGAGGCTTGTTTCAAAAATCAATTTATGGCTATGCCTAAATGGATGCAAAAGTGGTTGTTTTGCCCCACTTCAAGCAGTTCTCAGATAGGTTAATATTTTTGCTGTCATGTTCAGCACTGCCATTTGTGTAACTGTGAGGGAAACTCAAATGCCAGGTCCAGGCCTTGAAAAGCTCAAAACACAAATACATAACTAGATTCTACAATGCAAATTCATGTGTATAATGCCATTATATGGCAAAATTTGTGCTAAAGAGTCTTAACCCTGTTGGCTAAGCGTACCTGTTGGAAAGCAGTGTAGGGGAAAGGGACATGGGGTCCTCGTGGACAGCAGGATGACCATGAGCCACAGTGTGCCTTTGTGTCCAAGAAGGCCAATGGCATCCTGGGGTGTATTAGAAGGGATGTGGTTAGTAGGTCGAGAGAGGTTCTCCTCCTCCTCTACTCTGTCCTGGTGAGACTGCATCTGGAATATTGTGTCTGGTTCTGGGGCCCTCAGTTCGAGAACAGGGAACTGCTTGAGAGAGTAAGGAAATGGAGCATCTCGCTTGTGAGGAAAGGCTGAGGGAGCTGGGTTTCTTTAGTCTGGAGAAGAGAAGACTGAGGGGTGACCTCATTAATGTTTATAAATATGTAAAGGGTGATTGTCAGGAGGACGGAGCCAGGCTCTTCTCGGTCTTGACCGATGACAGGACAAGAGGCAATGGGTGCAAGCTGGAACATAGGAGGTTCCACATAAATATGAGAAAAAAACTTCTTCACCATGAAGGTAACAGAACACTGGAATGGGCTGCCCAGAGTGGTTGTGGGGGGTCTCCTTCTCTGGAGGCATTCAAAACCCACCTGGATGCATTCCTATGTGACCTGATCTAGGTGATCCTGCTCCAGCAGGTGGATTGGACTAGATGATCTTTCAAGGTCACTTCCAATCCCTAACATTCTGTGATTCTGTGTAACCCAAGCAATATTGTCATTTGTGGGGGAAAGAAAATTGGCTTCAACTTACGTAGCAATTACCCTGAGCTGAGTTAAAGCCTAGTACCTAATGGCCATTCACGCATCTAATCCAGAAAGATTTTGCAAACTAACTCATCAATGCAAAAAAAATTATAGAACTGGTTTTGTCTTTATAAAGGAGATTTTGGAGCTATAAATAATATTCCCAGTTCCATTTCTGCCTCACAGTTTAGGCCAGAAGCAACAGGTATTATATTTCCACACTGACGACGGGGCCTGTTTCCTCAGGAGATAACAGACAGGGCTGAAGTGTCCTCAGGTGCCAGGACTCCAAGAGTAGAGAAGCAAAGCCTGGCTTGAAAATTAAACATTTAAAACAAAAAAACAAACCAAAAAACAAAAACAAACAAAAAAAAACCCCACAAAAACAAAAAAAAAAAACCAAAAAAACCAACAAATACAAAAACAAAAACAAAAACAAAAAATAAAAGGAAAAAGAAAAAGCATAGCCCTGTGCCTTGAATAGCAGGTGGGATGCAGCTCAGCAGTGGTCTGCTTTTAACTCAAGTCGAGGCTGAGAGGTGTGAACACGATGTGGTGACATATGCAGTGGCACTACCCATTTTTGGAGGTAGGATGTGTTCTTGCTCTCTCCCCTTCACAAGTGTCACTCAGTCCTTAGTCATGACGACAAATTAAATACCTTTCAGCACTTCACTGCCTAGGCATTTACTGCCTCTGCATTTCTGAGCCATAGCCCTTTGTCTGCAATGCAGAAGTCAATGTAGCAGCCAGGAGACAACAGCCACAAAAGCATTCAGCTTAGAGGCTTTTTAAGTACAGAGATGTGGAAATTCATCCTCCCACAAAGCACAAGACCACATATATGGCTACTAAAAAAAAAATTAAAAAATCATTTTATCTTTAGTGAAACATGATTGATGCAGAGGACATGTCGCTAGGGAAGGATCAGTCCCAAGTGTGTGTCTACGTTTTGATTTTTCCTTTGTCTTGGCCCTTGCTGGAAACAATAAAAATCCAAATTAAAAGGCTCTTTATTAGAGAAGTAGGGAGTTGGTAAACAGTACAGATGAAGAGCTCATAGGTGTTGGAAAGGAGGGGATAAGAGTCTGAAACTGTCTAACACGCACAGTAGACATAGATATGTGAGTTTTATGCTAAGAACATTTCTGCTTCTGTGCAGTTATCTCTTACTGCCAGAGTAGCCCTAAGGATTAAGATGGTTTATTGGGATCAAATGCCTTAGAGATTATTATAGTGCTGACTGTTTACTCATTCGCATTAAAATACAGAACTACTCTTATAGCCCTGTATGTGCATCTCTCAATCACAAATTCTTTTCCATTCCCTAAATGGGTCAGCGCAAATTCCAGGCCTATCCTATTTTCCATATCCAAGATAAATCTCCAAAGACATTGTGATACGCTGGTCTATCCCTTAAAAGAGTTATCAGCATTCAGGTCTCAGCACTTGCTGTCAGCAATTAACACAAAACTTTTGCTATAGGGTTTTTTTAGGCAAGAATAGAAAATGATGAATGGGTTAAAGGCTGAATTATCTCATGGTTAAAGTAGTTCAGGGTTGGGAGGAAAGGAAATTTGGGATCTTGGCCTAGAACATACTTTTCTGTAGGAATGTCAATTGTGCCCTTAGAGGTATAAGACTTTTGAGGTCATTTAGCACACATTTTTTTGGTCTGATGGATAGAATAGGTGCCTCTAACCAAGTGGGGTGTGTGGGATGTGTTAGAAATATCCAAGCCAGCCCCTTGCTGTTAACAGTTAAATTTCCCTTTACAACAGAGCTGAGGTTCTGCAATCTCACCTGGCCTCAGCGTCACACTGTGTATATGCTCTTCCTAGGCCTGACTTGCATAGCCTAGGATCTCCCACAACTAACTGCCTTATATTATTGCCCAGTCTGACAAATATGGTCTGAATTCAGATGAACTGCCACTATTTTTTCCTGTCCTGTGACTGAAAAGAGTGTGGCTCCATCTTCATTACACACAAGTTTAGGAAGTTTTTTGGTTTTGTTTTTTTTTTTTTTTTAATGCAGCAAAGTAGGAAGTCCTCCAAGCAAAGTACTTGAGGTGATTAGGGAAACAATGCAATTTGTATAAACAGAATTTATTCAAGGCACTGAGTTAAATAGTTCCACAGTTAACAAATGTGCCTTCAGACTGTTAATAGATGTTTTTGTCTGGATCTCAAGTCTCACAGCTCAGCCAAAGACAATGTGCTTTAGCAAATTAGTAAAGAGATGTTTGGGGGTTTTGTCTGTTGTTTGCTTTCAAGTATAAACACTGCAGCTAGAATCAGCATGTGACATTGTCTAAGACTAGATTTCTCTGGCCTGGTGAAAGAACAAGGGACATCAAGTCTAGATGGACAAATTTTTGTGACCAAGTGCAACCACAGCTGTCTGTTTATGGTTCCTTGCCAGATTATTAATAGGCACTTAATTTAAATCATGTGGTTCTCTTGCAGTGCATACAGGATGAACTGGAACCCAAAAGCTGGCCAGACACCTATGCTGTGGACATGTGAAGAGACACCCAGTCACATGGTCGTAAGCCACAGCAATATCCTGACTGCACAGATATGTCTGCACACACACACACACACACACAGCTGCTTTGTCTGCCCCGAACGTGGTATCTCTTGCTGTGTACTGCCTAGCAACAACACGGCTTAGCAACTGGAGTCTTCACAGCCCAATTTGATGCAGTGCAGGAGTGATTTGCACTGAGAGATTCACAAGTGCTGATTTGCATCAGAAGATATTAACGTCCACTTCAATCAAGAACAGCATTTTGTCTGCTGTTTTATTTATTAAAATAGGATAGCAGGAGAAAATAGTAAAGAAAAGCTGCTTGTTTTCCAGGGGGATGTGTGTTAAAAAGGGCTAAGTGTGAGATCATTGCTGACTTATGATAGTTTATAATGAAAAAGCAGAAGAGTAAGTGTAACTGTGTAAGTGTATCAGAACTATATTAAAATACATTACAATGGTCAAGAGAAATTGCACTAAGGTGGTGACACTTTATATAATTTAAGTTTGTGGGGGTTTTTTCTCTAATTTAGGTGAACTTAATGTCAGTGAATGGTATCAGAGTAATAGCCCTGGAGACCCAAATCTTCTGTTTACTTTTAATATGAGTTCAGCAGCATGGGCTGCACTGGTTGCAGACTTCTTCTCCCTTTGCCCCCAGCCCACAGGTAAAGAAGGGAGAATAACCTTCAATTTCCACTGCCCAGAGTGTCCATATCAACTACACTCAGGTGCCTAGTCAAGCAGTCAACAAAAGTTTGCAGGCACTATGTTGTGACGCAGGGCACTATCCACTGCAACTGAGCTGAATTTCACCAAGTCACGTCTCCAAATAACAAAAAGCTTATGAAGACTTTCTCAGCTCTCTTGGTTTAGCTTTGAATTTGTCAAGCAGTCTTTTCTTACAGAATATTTTGATGAATAAATATTTTTCAGTAAGATAACAGCTCTATGAAGTATTCGCAGTAACTACACATCGGATTGTCTGATCTGATTACACTTAACAACTCCACAGAAATAGAAGTTTCTTCAAATGTCTTTTGAGGAAACTAGACACAGGTAAAATCCTGTTTCCTTCTTTTGAGGGAGATAAATCTCATCCACAAGCTCATTTTGTTGAACAATAATTTTGTCAGAAGTGTAATTTTGCTGACATTATCCTCTTAGAGCACTTATAATCAAAAGATCATAAGCTCTTCCAAAAACCTATAAACACTGATGTACACAAAGTATATTTTTCTATACAAGTCAGTCCTCCACATTTCCATGAAACTCACAAAGTAAAACTCTGGTTGAACTGAATCAGGGGGCGAGGGAGGCAGAGGCTAAATGACTTACTGGGAAGATATGTGTCAAGGGCAATGCACACAGCTTTTTTTTTTTTCCGTGTATCTGAAAGGCGAGCTTTGGTATCAGGCTCCAAATTTTAGTTTACAAACTTGGGCTCAGCCACACCAAGAAATTATAACTGACAGTACAATGAAGGGGCTGCCATCAGAAAAGAATAGATCCAGTTCATATAGTTCATTTCCAGAGATTATGTGTAGGATTCATGACTGAAAGTTCAAAGTTTGTCTGGCACTGTTTGCCGTGAGATAAGGCAGTCTCAGGCAGAAGAATGGGTGATGGATGGGGAAGGGGAATGGATGTTTAAAGAAGGACAAAAGAATCCTGTCAGCTCCTTGAACATGCATCCTTGAGGATAAGCATTATTTGAAAGAGTCAGCAAAGTCCCCAGACTGATGCCCTAAGGTTCAACTATGGCACTATAATATCATTATAATGTGAAAACCCACAGCTCCTAGTTAGAAAAAGCCCCCCAAATAAGCCCTTTACCCTCCAAGCATGTGTAATAGATTTAAAATGCACTGTACCTTTAAATCAATACAAGCAGAAGGCTTCAACAACTTTCAAGTAGGCATGTACTAATGAAATATGTAGGAGTGTTCATATATTTGAATGGTACATTACCTGGCTATAACCAGGGGTGCTATCTTCGCAATTATTGCCTAACACACTTTTCTGTGCAGCATGGGAATAATACAAGTATCTCAACTACGTGTGTGTTTCGGGTCTTTGCACACTGGTGAAGAACCAAGGTTTGGGACAACAGTGTCAGCTACAGGGACAAACCACAAAGGATCAAATCCACTTAAAAATTTCAAGCTGATTGAGAAAAGAGGCCAGTATCATCATTACTGTTCTCATCAGACACATGAGGAAACAGTGCCATTAAAAAAAAATAGGGGACCATGTATTCCTGCAGTTAGGTAAAATCAGAAGCAGGTCTAGACCCAAATCTGTGATCAACAGGTTTTGTCCATATGCTTTACTCCTAGATAAACATGCCATGTTCATTTTTTTTACTAACTTTCATTAAGGAGATGCAGTTATTCCAAAATTAATGTGTAAATTAACATAGTTCATTAAATCATTAACATGATTTAACCAGGGAGGCCTGTTCATCATTAAAGGTATACTTTACTTCAATTCAGATATATAATTTATTACTCCTGAATTGATCATCAAAGGATCTACACTCTCATCTTTGACAGATAGGAATTACTGAGAGGAAGGATTCAGGAAATAATTGGTAATAAAAGACAAGTCTAAAAAGCTCCCAAGTTTTTGATAGACTATTTATGAACTGAAAGACAGATAAAATGTATCCCAAAATTGTATACCATTAATTATTCAGTCTGCTTCAGAATTGTCTTGTTAGGATTAGGGTGTACTGCAAATTCTAAAGTAGCCACTGGATTTACCTGCCACTTTGGTTCCTGTGATTTGTTAGACACCCATTGTTTTTAGGAGTTAGGATGCAGCTGCAAGGCAATGATTCAATGCAAATTAAATAGCTCATGTCACACACATCAAATTAGCATCGTTCAGTACAACATTAGCTACTTGCAGCCATGGTGTCAGCTCATTTCAACATAGACAGGTACCCTCTGCATCTTTACACACCTTTTTTATGCTGAGGATCCCTGGGGTCATAAATGGATCTTCCTTTTGGGAAGTCCCAGCCCTTACCTGTTAACACTGAGCAGCCACCTAAACTATCTCATTAATTAGGCTGCTTCCTGTAACTAGTAACGTAAGAATTATTAAATTATTATAACAGATGCTGTATGCTTTCACATTAAAACTTATTAGACAGGTTAACTTTGCTTTTGCATTGTAATATCACCAGATCCTAAGAATTATTCAAGATTAACATTGCTAAAGCCTTGGAAAGCATGAAAATGATTAAATTATCATAAGAAACACTGTAGTTCTGCAGGATAAAATAAGTTTAACATTTTTATTTTATTTCAGTTAATAACCTTGGACATGACCAAGTCAGAGAAATAACACTTTGCAGAAATGAAGTTTATAATTTAAAAAAATGTGATTTATTGGTAACAAATAATAAATAATACTTCTCACAAAGCCAAACTTTTCATAATTCTTATACTTCTAACTACAAGTGTCAGCAAGAAGAAGTAGAAGTGAAGAATTTCTTTAGGAAACACTTTTCTTAACATTTTTGTCTCCAGGATATGAGACTCACATACACATTTGTACACTACATCCACTGGCTAGTTATTTCTTCTACTTAATATGCTTTGATTCATTAGTTTAAAATTGTATTTCATATACCCTCCAAGAAAAAGTATTTAACTTTTCAAAATTCAAGCAGACTTCAATAATGGCACATAAAGACCTTTGCAAGCAAAACACATTCTTTTCACTTGTTTACAAACATGTTGTACACTGCAAGGTTTAATTGCCATTATTGCTCCATTACTGGAAATGATGTTTCCTTTACATATTAAAGTTAACCACTACACATTACTTTTAAGCTTCATATTTTCTTATAATTGCCTTAGAATCTAACTGAACTTTACTGACAAAAATTATAACTGGTTTCTACTCTTCTTATTCTAAGATGTCTCCTGTGAGATGTTCACAAACATCCTTTCCCTGACACTTTTTGTCCATCAGCTTGTGTAAGACAAGAACTTCCCTAGAAAGGTGCCACTACTCATCTGAAGACTTGATAGAGTCTCTCTGTGTGTCTGATTACTCTGTCTTCAAGCTTAATAATCTGTTTTATTTCTAATTTGCATGTATCTGGTCTAAAGTCCTCCTTCTGCTAAGTAAAAGGCCCTTTTAGCATATGGTGTTTCATCCTTAGGAAGATATTTATTCACTCTTTCCAAGCTTTCTCTAGAGTTTTTTTTAATAATCTAAACATGCTGACTCTGTAGCTTTTTCACTGCATGATATTTTCTCCTACTTCCAAACCAGTTTTGCAGCTCTTTTCTGTCCCTTTCCACAATACACTGTTAGAAAAAAATATTGGATATCAGACTGAGTGTACAGGTCTACTTTCAGTTACTTTGGTGTCTTGTCAGAAGGTGAAACTACTCTCCGCTATTCTAATTCATATTTCACTCTTCATATGTGAAAAGAGTGAAAGCAGTTGCCACTAAAATGTTCTTTCAGAGGCCTTTAACAATACTTTTTATTGCTGGACATTGCCATGCCATATGCTTTCCCTGTGCTCTGAAGGGCAGGATAATCATAGAAATACCGGACATTCACATTATCCCTAGTTCTTGCTTTCTTTCTAACATTTTAACATTGTTAGAGCACTCTGGAGTATATTGTGAGTGTTTTTTTCTAAAAAGTCATGTGGTCCAGATGCTCTATGCATCACTCTTGCCCACAGTTTCAGCTGAACACAGGTGTTTACCCCAAGAAATCAGCCCTGCTGCAGCCCAAAAGGTGCAGTGCCAAAAGCTAAATCACCAACTTGAAAACCATTTGAAGGTGAGATGTCATTAACTTTTATTTTTACCTCTCTCATTACATGTGATGCAACATAACAGTAATATTCACTGTATATTTTTAAAGCACATTTATTGAAGCAATTAGAACTATATTTAACCACACAACAAGGATGGGCCTGTATTGCTATAGCAATACAAAAGAGTGGTAAAAATGGTGGCTCTCACTAAGTAGATAGCACGAGACAGAAGGGATAAGCCAAAGGTTTCCCTATCACACCACACAACTGAAAGAAGGCAAGAACAGAGGGAATGGGTTAGTTTAAGACATTTACCTAGACTCAGCTGCACTTATTTATTCCTCATAGTTACAAGCCCCAAAAGACACTTCCTCAAAAAGCAGAAAGGAGAATAACCCTGTCCTGTTTGAGAGAGAACAGAATTCTGTTCAGTAATTTTATTTTTCAGCTCAGTTCTTCTAACTGCACTTTCTAAAGTTAGCAGACTGCTTTCACAGGCAGTGTCTGGTTCTGGCAGGGATAATACCCCATGTTTAGAGTTAGTACCAAGGGTTGATGTGCAGACCAAGGCCACTGCTGGATCTTGTGTACCATATTGTCAGAGTGCAGAAAATAAAAGGCCGAACCTGCAGGGAGGAGTAGACAGGACAGGTGACCCTAAATTGAGCAACAAGGTAGTCCATCCCATATATGTCATATTAAGTGTAAATCTGAGGGATCATGAAGATCAAGCTCTCTTGGTTCTGCTCTTTTGACTTCTTTTTGCTTCTTCAATGGCTGGCATCCTAGCAGGCCTCTGACTGTTGCTGTTTATTCTGTGAGCAAAGAGATGAAGCAACACAAAATCAGTAAAGAGAGAGCCAGGAGGGGAAGAAGATATTTTATTAATTTATAACCCTGTTTTATATACCCTAGCCCCATAGGGCGATTGGTCAGTGATCACCCATCTCCTAGGGTGATGGGCTAAATTCCTACAACACCTATTTCAAAATGTTTTTCCAATGTACCATAAACAGAGCTTACTTAGCAAAACACCAGGTGTTGGTCTACCTTACAAAAAACATCCTACTGTTTTTCATAACACTGGTGAGAAAGGCAGGATTCTCACTGAATATTGTGAGAACCTGAGAAAATCCCTCTGCTAGCAGCTTTTCAGCATCCACATCTGACCATTCTGCCTTTGACCATGACTGTGTGCTCCTGAACCCAGTACCAGAATTCAGCTCTTGAACACAGTTCCCATCTGAAAGTCTGGGACTTTCCCCAGTGCCTGCTCCACAGCATCAATGGTGATGGTGACATAATTGCCATCGTCAGGGGTTGGGTTCAATACTGGTTTTGTATATATTTGTATATATTCCATTTTTATTATAATTATTTTCTTTTTCATTAAAGCTGTTCTAGTTTCCTTTTCTAATTGCTAAGTCTCTCTCATTCCCTTTCTCTTCCCCTTTGGGGATGGAGGTAGGTTAACTCAAAATATCTGTTATAGGTTTAGTGGGTTGCCCTGACCCTAAACTCTGACAAACCCCATGGATTGCACTGGACCGAGTATTGCCTGCAAGAAGCAAATTTGCAGGCTGCAGCTTCTCTCTCATGCTCCACATCCACAAATATCTGATTGCTCCTAATATGCCAATGCACTGTGTGTGTTATTGAGAGTTTGGGTAAACACAGTTTCTGTTATGAATTAGAGAACTTTCAAGACACACTGTGCATGGCTGCTTCACTGTCAGCCATTTTCAGATATATCATCTGCTCTTGGTTTAACTCTCCGGCCAAAATCTAACGTCACAACTGCAGTAAACCTCTTTGTACTGTTTCTGTAAAGAACTGAGGGGGGTGTGTTTTCTTAATTGCTTGGATTTTACTCTTTTATTGAGAAAACTACATACGGTGAGTCAGAAAACGATAAATTAAAAAGGAAAATGCAGATTTTATACATAATATTTTCACATTGCTCAGTTTTGAAGAGAAACTGGCAGCTGCCCCCAGTTAGAAAAGCAGCTTAGGTTAGCTGTGCTGTATCATACCCCACGGGGCTACCACAGTGCAGCTAAAGAAACTGACACAAGGAACAAGAAATCCAATTTCATTCCCTCCTCCCTTGTCCTCAGATAAGAGAGTTCTGCTATTGCAGGCTAAAGATTACAGATCATTTCCACATGCACACCCATGTCATACTCTTTTAATATTCTCATATGAGCACTGGAGATAAACTCTACAGTAGTAGAGGTGAAAACCAGACTCAGCCCACTGCAAAACATCACCATGAAGGAGCAGAAAAACAATAGCTGTAGCAAGAACAATAGAAACAGATAAATTATTGAAAATGTTTGGAGCTGGAGACATGCTTTATGCATAGATCAATTGCAGAATAGGCACAACTAATTCCAGACATTTTCTTTTTGCTTCACTTCTGATTTGCTTGTATCAGGCATCTTTTTCCCCCTGTTGTCAGCAAGTTAACACCCTACCACCACCTGAGGGCTAAGAAAAGTTTACATCAATATCAAGGGAAAACCAGATTTACTGCCATCATCCCATGTGGTCGCTCCATTTAGCCTGACAAGAATTAAGCACTGATGATGATCATATTCTGTACAAGCCAAGCACTTGTCACCTAGGACCTGACAGGAGGCCAATAACATCACACAGGTGATGGCATATAACTAACAACATCCATTATTTTAAGTTCCTGCATGCCTCACCCAAACTTCAGATGTATTATTGACCAGGTTATTGCCCCTCTTGCCTTCCACTGCTGAGTTATACAAAGTAGATCACCAATTGTATTAAAGGCATCCTAGGGACAGACATTTTGATTCATGGCTGCCAACAATCCAATGATATTCATCTTGTAGCTGTATCCTGTAAATACTCATGTATCTTGTAGATATTCATCTACAAGACACTACCTGACCACTGACTGAGGCAGCAACTTAAATCAGGACACTGAAAATCATCAAGATCACCTTAGCTACTACAGCATTGCAGGTGAACATATCTTTCAGACTCTGTTATTCAATGCTCTAAGACTCCCTAGAAGGGAGCCATCACATGAAAACTGGGGCAGTGAGCTGGTGTTAGCGGCATCATTATGCAAGATTGAGAGTTAAGGACCACTTCTTCTCCAATGGTATTTCAAACCCTTATGTTTAAGGCTAGATTACCCCTCACTGAACTATCATAAGCCACCTAACATCAAAGTATACTTTATCTTTGCAGAACATAATACATGCTAATAACTTAGACTAAAGCTGGGGTCTTAGATGTGTCCATTACTAAGTTCAGCTGAACTTAAATATAAATCCTATAGCCTATAAAAATGTATTTGGGGATTTTACAGAGTTATGAGGAAGAAAATCCACATTCATCAAACATATAAACTCTGTCACCATTTTAGAAGTCTAAGCAGGTTGAAAATGAAAGGGAAAGTGATGGTTCACAAATAATTTGCTGGCTGAGGAAAAAGTAATGAATAATTTACTTGAAAAAAACATGATCACATAAAAGAAAACATATTCATAAATCTTCTTAATTGATGGAGAAAATAATTGAATAAACTCTGCAAAAGGAATGTGACAAAATCCCTCTTCTGGTTTAAAGTTTTGTTACAGCAAGAGTATTATAGCAGCAAATTCAACGATCTGGGGTAAGCACCACAAAAAAAAAAAAAAAAATAGAATCACATTCCCTTATCTCCCCTTTAGTTATCACTAGGACCATGAGGTGTGCAATGTTTCATTGACTGATCATTCAGATTTGATAGTCAGAAGGTATTAACAGGGTTTTCTTTCACAAAGTGCTGTGAGATAAAACCCTTCAGTCACACTTTCATCTACCTAGCAGGAGCAAGCACTCACCTCCCAGCTTTATGGTTGAAGGAAGTGGCCCCAGGGGGCTCCTGTTTTTCTGTCAACTTGAATTTTGTGTTGTCAGGGTTTGGTCATGTTGCTAATGGCAAGAATTTCAATATGCTTTGTGCAGTGTTCAAGGAAAGGAATATTTCAGGCTTGGCTGAAATACTGAAGTATTCTGCAGCACTTCTTACCAGTTTTGAGAGCCAGGTGGCCACAGAAAAGTGGTGGGCTGTTGTAAAGGCTGACTATTTTTGCTTGAGTTCTCTTCTGTACAAGACTTTCGTATCTTAATCAAGGAAGAAGGCAGAACCTCAGCTCTGCCTGGCTATGCCTCTGCTATCTGGTCCTCTCAGTAATATTTCAGCCATTGATATGCTGGAAAAACCTTGGGTTTTTAAAATGTCTACACACTTCCTTCTTCCTGCCTTTGCCACCTCCCTTCCCCATGTGCTCTTTGGGAACATCTCCTCTGTGCATGGTTGAAGAAGGCACTATGTCCCTTCCCTTCTTCCAGTAGCTCCCACAAGAGCCAGCAAGACAGGGCAAACACCAAACTTATCCTCTGCAGCTGAGGCCCAAAGGCATGTAGCATTCAGTCTAGTGCTATGCATAAAAAGGCTAGATCCAGTAGATATTGCCAATCACAGGTTGTGATGATGCTTTTCAATGTAGTGATTTGCAAAGACCACATTTCAATTCTGAATGGAAGTAAACTTCCAGTGGAACAACATACGCTGTCCTACTTATGAAGCAGGGAGGCTTTGAGTTTTACATTGGTTCAGGATTTTATTTGGCTTCCAGAAACATTGCTGTATGGTTCAGTCTAGCTCAAGTGCCCTAATATAATAGTGACCTCTCTGCATAAATATGGGACATATAAAGCTGGAAAAGACTGCTGTTTCTGTGCAGTTTCTAGGAATTAGCAAGTCTGAGCTCTGTTCCACCAGTCTCTAGACAGGTCAAGATGGAATACATTTTATTAGCTCCCTCTTTTGTGTTGCATGTGAAGTTCACCTAAGTGTTGATGAAATCTTACCTTGTTTGGCTAGGAATATGTGAAGAAATGCAAAAGTCCTGAGGCCATGCCAACAGCAATTTTATCTTGCAGGAAAGCAGTGTCTTCAGCTTTGCAGACTGAGTAAACTGGTGCATGAGTTTGCCTCTGATGCACTCACACACACACACACACACAGACTACATTGTTTCATAGCCTTTATTCTTACTGCTGTAAGTAAATAAAAATCAATTTTTAAATTCTTGAGGTATATATTTATCTGCAATGTATTGCTATACTTCCAAAGGTTATATTTTCTACTGGGTAAAGCACAGTGTCAGTACATATGTGCTGTATTAATTTTTACTCCTCTCACCTTTTGTATTTCTCGTTTAATTAATAACCTCATTTCTCAGTTTGCTGCAACTATTTTTCACTGACCTCTATTCAAAAATCACATCCAGTATCAACTTTGTCCTATTCTGCACACACTAAAAGACTCCCCCTTAAAGTATGTCTATATCCTCTCTGATTGCTATTTCTGAGTCTCATATTTTGGAGGAGGTGAAAGAGGGAAGCAAAAGTGGTTTACTCCATGGAGAAGAGACTGTTTTATATATATCCTTGTGAATGTATCTGATATCACATGACCCAAGGAAGTTCATGCTCTGAGGGACAGGGACTATGCACAGGTCAAGCAGAGAACACAAAGGCAATACTTCATGGTGTTCTGCACTCACTGAGTGCATTTAATTCAATGCAGGAAGGTTTCAAAAGTATTTTGTCACTGACAAATGCATCAGTAAAACTCTCAGATATCTATCTCATAAGGAGAAAAATTGGGTGAGCTCTCATCATTATAAAAATCTTACTCTTAATCTCTTAATGTCTCAGTTATCAAATAATAAAACAGGATACTTCCACTTGATTATCAGTTCATGACGCTAAGAGAAGTTTTATTACTAATTTCAAAGACAGAAGGATTAGAGTTATGTTAGATGAAATTAATCTCATTTTAGTTACATCATTAGAGATGCCAGGCTTCGGCAGCTTTTACTGATCTTGCATTGAGTAGCTAGATATCTAGAATCTCTAAATATTAGGCCCCAGGTCAGAAAGGCACCCTCCACATGTAAACATGTACTATATTCCAACCCTAAATTAAAATTATTTATATGTTGAAAGTCTGTCACATGCTAAAATTCAACTTTTAGGATTTTTTTTCACTGAGTCAGTCTAGACATCAATGTTGGATTATTTTAGCCCCAATAAGGTATGGTGCATTGTAATTGCTGTCATCCTGTTTCTGATTTACAAATTTTTTTGACTTAGTGGTCTGTGTTAAAATAACAGTAAATATTGTCCTAGATGATGCCTGAATGTTTCAGACACATCGGAAAATGTATGAAAGCATCCAAGCCTGTGTTTAGATGCTTCTTCCTCTCCAAGTTCCACTGACACTTAGACAGGAGCCAGAAATCTGTTTGTCCTGTCTGGGAACATTCACCAGCTTCTTGTAAATCTTATGTAAAACCAACATTCTGGACATTTTTTTAAGTACCTAGAGTACATTGTGCTCAAAATGGAGGCACTGCAAGATGTTAAGCACCCAACGACTAAGGACTACTGAAAAGTTCTCTGTCTCTCTTAGGCCAATGCAGAAAGCTGCAATACTGCCCAGAGTTACCTCAGGAACATCTAGATGAAGGCATCAAGTCTGAGGAGATGAAGGAGACCTGAGAACTTAAAGGTAACTGTTGAAATCTTAAAGATAACCTCTAGCCTCTGTTCTTTTCCCTACCTGTAAAGTATTCCATATGCCTCTGTGGCTCTCCATTTTCTGGGCAATACAAAAATCCCAATTCTAGGGAATGTGTTCCATGGCACAATACATAAATACCAGCTTCCACACCAAAGACGCATCATTCCAGGCAGACATGTTAGTACTGCCTCAGCAATGGCCCTAAATACAGTGGTGTCTGAAGTGCAGGCAGATGTTTGAGCTGAGGTGTAACATCAGCCAGATATCTATGGACTGTTCCTGAGATGGTTAAGTGTTCGCATACTCTGTATCAAGGAAGAACAAGCTGCAGAGATATCTCAGGTACATCAAGCTAAGGCAACTGAACCCAGCAAAACTAGCACTGGAGGGAACTATTGCTGAAAGCAAGCTGTCTTGAAGAACAGCCATTTCGGCGTGTCTAAACCCAAGCTTTAGAGTGCAATAGTTAGTACAGAGACACACATGTTTGTTCAATAGGGAAACGATGTG
Source organism: Todiramphus chloris collaris (assembly GCA_025345505.1). Taxonomy (NCBI): domain Eukaryota; kingdom Metazoa; phylum Chordata; class Aves; order Coraciiformes; family Alcedinidae; genus Todiramphus; species Todiramphus chloris. The sequence goes on along the minus strand of JANVCC010000033.1, from coordinate 2,997,265 downwards.
TCTGTAAAAGTTCAGACACCCTGACATAATAATCCACTGTAGTCACAAGCAGGCTGTGTAGAGGAGTACCTCCAATGTTTCTGCACAAGTTGTTACTCCACCACCTCAATAAATCAAATTATCTGCCTGAGAGCTGTCTGTGTGCTAATCATAAAAATCCAGCCAACTGGGTGTTGCATTGGAGTGAGACTCAGTATCCCACTGCCTATTTGATATTCGTCTTAAAATTGCAAAGTTCTTTTGATTTTGTGGATGGAAAATGTTAGCCAAATTAATGCTACTGCAAAGAACATTAAGGTTATTAGTATTCAAGCTTCCTGGCATAAAATGAGCGTAAGTTTGGATAAAGAAGAAATCTTTTGGCATAAAGAGATACAAGTATTTATACTAGGGAAATTTTACACCTTCTGATGAAGCATTCAGCTCCAGCTACTGTCAACGTCTACATGGGCTGTGGTTATTTTACAGCATGGCTGTTTTTACTTCCTTTGCTAACAATTTGTCCTCTCATCAGACATCATCTTAAACAAGCTCAATTTTTCACTCTTAGCAAACAATAGCAATCTAACATGTCAAAGATCCTATCCAGGTATTACGGTTGATTACGTAAATGGTTAACGCCTGAAGCTCAAGAGAAGAAGTGATTAGTAAACTGAAAGCTGTTAATGGAAAGCCCTGAGCAAAGATCTTGACAGAGATCAGATTCCATTTAAAAACAAAAAGCCACAATGATTCCTTCCCACGCACTCAAGATGAATTTCAGAAATAAAGGTATCACAACAGGGGTACATTTAAATTGGACTGCCTTTTGAATGTGCACAGAATACCAAGACAGTGGTGGCACTGAATAAAAGAGCTACACTGCTGAGAACACACACATAAGAGAGTGCTCATGAAATTACATCATACACTTGGATGGAGCTACGCTGTCATTCTGTGCTTTCAGCTGAGAGTAGAAACTGTTGGGCTGGGCATACTACTGAAGAGAAACCATGGAAAACTTTGTGACAGAGTTCTTCCCTTTCATCTCACCCTAGCCAAGTTTCTCAGTGTAATGCTAGAGATCACAAACTGTCCTTCCTAGGCAGTCTGATCTGGATGCAGCCTATTTGTAAATTACCTGATTTTAACTGTGTTACAACTACTCACCCCCTTACCTCCCCAAGAATATACTGGGGAGGAGTCTCCCTTGTTTTCAGATGTGTGATACCCTTGATAGCTTAATCACAGAATCATTTAGGCAGGAAAAGACCCTTGGGATCATCATGTCCAACCATTAGCTCTACTCTACAAGTTCACCCCTAGACCATATCCCCCAACACCACATCTAAGCACTGCTTAAACACATCCAGGGATGGCGACTCAACCACCTCCCTGGGCAGCCCATTCCAATATCTCACCACTCTTTCTGTGAAGAACTTTTTCCTAGTGTCATGTCTAAACCTACCTTGTTTCAACTTTGGGCCATTCCCTCTGGTTCTGTCCCTAGTTACCTGAGAGAAGAGACCAGCACCAAGCTCTCTACAATGTCCTTTCAGGGAGTTGTAGAGAATGATGAGGTCTCCCCTCAGCCTCCTCTTCCTCAAACTAGACAGACCCAGCTCCTTCAAACGGTCCTCATGTGATCTATTTTCCAGTCCCTTGACCAGCTTTGTTGCCCTCCTCTGCACCCGCTCCAGCACCTTGCTATCTCTCTTGTACTGAGGTGCCCAAAACTGGACACGGTACTCAAGGTGATGCCTCACCAGTGCTGAGTACAGGGGGACAATCACCTCCCTGCTTCTGCTGGTCACACTGTTTCTGATACAGGCCAGGATGCCGTTGGCCTTCTTTGCCACCTGGGCACACTGTTGGCTCATATTCATTCGCTTGTCAGTTAGAACCCCCAGATCCCTCTCCGCCAGACAGCTCTCCAACCACACTGCCCCAAGCCTGTAGCTTTGCATGGGGTTGCTGTGGCCCAGGTGCAGGACCTGGTACTTGGCCTTGTTGAAACTCATACCATTAACAGTGGCTCAGCAATCCAGTCTATCCCAGTCTCTCTGGAGAGCCTCCCTATCCTCACGCAGATCGACACACCTGCCTAACTTGGTGTCATCTGTGAATTTACTGATGGTAGACTCTATGTCCTCATCAAGATCATCAATAAAGATGTTAAATAGAAATGGACCCAGCACTGAGCCCTGAGGAACGCCACTTGTGACCTGCCACCAGCTGGATTTAGTACCATTGACCACTACTCTCTGTAGTACCTTCCCTGGTCTGTAGTTACTTGGATCCTCCTTACTCCCTTTCTTGTAGATGGGCGTCATATTTGCTAACCTCCAGTCCATTGGGACCTCCCCAGTTAGCCAGTACTTCAGATAAATAATGGAAAGTGGCTTGGTGAGCACATCCACCAGCTCTTTCAGCACCCTTGGGTGTAACCCATCCGGTCCCATAGATTTGTGTGCATCCAAGTGGCGTAGAAGGTCACGGACCACCTCCTCTTTAATCATGATAACCTCATTCTGCCTTCCTTCCCTGTCTCCTAGATTATGAGGCTGGATGTCCAGGGTATAGCTTGTTCCACTACTAAAGACTGAGGCAAAGTAGGTGTTAAGCACCTCAACCTTCTCCTCATCTTTGGTTACTATGTTTCCCTCTGCATCCAATAAATGATGGAGATTTTCCCTAATTCTCCTTTTGTTGTTAATAGAAACACTTTCTCTTGTCCTTAACAGCCCTAGCTAGGTTGAGCTCTAGCTGCGCTTTGGCCCTCCTAATCTTCTCCCAGCATTGCCTCACTATGTCTTTATAGTCTATGTAAGAGACCTGTCCTCTCTTCCAAAGGTCATAGACTCTCCTTTTGTTCTTGAGGTCCAGCCAAAGGTCCTTATTTAGCCCGGCCAGTCTCTTTCCCCGCCTGCTTGTTTTTCTGCAGGTAGGGACAGCCTGCTCCTGCACCTTTAAGACTTCTCTCTTGAAGTGTGTCCAGCCTTGCTGGACTCCTATATCCTGCAGGGCAGCCTCCCAAGGGACTTTGTCAATCAGTCTCCTGAACAGGTCAAAGTTTGCCCTCCAGAAGTCCAAGGTGGTAGTTTTACTAACTCCTCTCCTTTTTTCCCTAAGTATTGAAAACTCAATCATCTCGTGATCACTATGCCCTAGATGGCCTCCAACCTTTACTTCCCCCACAAGTTCTTCCCTGTTCACAAGGAGCAGGTCCAGGGGGGCACCTTCCCTGGTTGGCTCATTTACCAGCTGCATGAAAAAGTTGTCCTCCACACATTCCAGAAACCTCTTGGATTGTTCCCTCTCTGCTGTGTTGTATTCCCAGCAGATATCTGGAAGGTTAAAGTCCCTCACAAGCACAACAGCAAGTGACTGCAAGATTTCTCTCAGCTGCTTATAGAAAGCTTCATCCATCTCACTGCTTTGATTGGGGAGGTCTATAGCAGACTCCCACAACTGTATTAGCTTTATTGGCCCTTAACCTAATCCAAACAGACTCCACACCATCATCACTATACTTGATTTCTGAGGTATCAAGACATTCTATAACATATAGGGCCACTCCACCACCCCTCCTTCCCTGTCTGTCCCTCCTGAAGAGCTTGTAGCCTTCGATTGTGGCACTCCAGTTATGCGTGGCATCCCACCACGTTTCTGTGATGGCCAGTATGTCATAGTTTTCTTGGTGCATCAAGGATTCAAGCTCCCCCTGTTTGTTGCTCATACTGCATGCATAGGTATAAATGTACTTCAGATGAGTTAATGATACCAATATCTTTTTGTGAGTGTGCCCCCCATTTCCTTCCTTTCAGGTGCTCCCATGATTTCTGAATTCTAGCCTTTGTCTTGAATAAAGTGACAGGGCAAGAGTCTACACTAGTCAACCAGGCTTTTTCATCCCACCAAGTTTCAGTAATAGCCACTATGTCATGGCTTTCTAACAGCACAGCGGCCTTTAATTCCTCCTGTTTATTGCCCAAGCTGCATGCATTTGCATAAAGGCAGTTCAGCTGGGCTGGATGGATTACCCTCTTGTGCGAATTCCCTTTGACTCCTATGGGGTGTCCCAGTGCATCATCACCAGCTTTCCTCAGGGTAACAAGTCGAGACTCCTCACTAGGATTCCATTCCTCAGCCCCTGATGTTCTGCCCCACTGTTCATCACAAGCAATTGAAAATGTAAGATTACTGATGGCCTCCACCTTCAAATCTAGATTAAAGCCCTATCAATGAGCCCTGACAACTCCTGCCACAGAAACTTCCCCCCCCCCCCCACCCCGGGACAAGTGCATCCCTTTAGGTGCTCGCAGCTCCAATGCTTTGTGTACTGAGCCATGATCATACAAACCAAAGTCCTGTCAGCGACACCAGTCCCAGAGCCATGAATTGACCTGTTGGCTATTCCTATATATCCTATGTATCACTAGCTGACCTACTTGTGCTTTCCATAAAATATGTCATTTCTAGTGTCACACTTGTAATGTGTGCAGTTCTAAGACCTAAATTCTAACTTCTGGTCAGATGCAGACAATCCTTCCAAACACTTGCCTGTTGCAGATAGTCTTGCAGATAGCTCATCCCAGAGGGAAATAATGAAGTTTAGAAAAAAACTTAGGAAACATTTTTTAATCTATTTTTATGAGAAGTGTTATAGAAATGCAGAACTGCTTTTAACATTACAGAACTGCTACCAACATGTGATGAATTTCTGCGTGTTCTTTATTTCAACACATTCTTGAATACAGGTGCATGTCTCAGGTGACTCTGAATTTGTCTGAAGAATTCAGATTTCTAAATCTGGGCCTGCATTCTCCTGTATTTCTCAAGTTTTCCCCACTGTCCACATACTTGCCAGTCATCTGTAAATTTCAGCAGTTTGAAATGGCATGCTTCTTTGGATCACTTATACCCAAGGTAAAGATAAGCATGGTCCTCAGCTTTCTGTCTTTTCCCAACTCTTAACCGTTATCTTTCACTGATATCCCCTGTGTCCATTCAGTCTCTAAGCTAATCTTTAACCCATTTCAAAAGTCCTAACCCTCATGTCAATCTTTTACCAACCCTTACCAATCTTTTTTTCCTCTTTTATTTTTTTTTTCTTTTCTTTGCTGTACCTTAGCAAGCTACATATATGTGCTTCATGTTTCACCCTTGTCTCCTCATTCAGTAAGGTATTTAGAGTACCTGGAATCTCAAGTGCCTGTGCTATACATGAACTTTTTTTCTTTTTTCTTTTTTTTTTTTCCTAGTAAAGCTCTTTTTCCAGGCCATTGTTAAAACATACTTGAGATAAGTTTTTTAATCTTGTATTTTCAACCAGGAACTCAAAATGAGACTTCTGCCTCTGCTGCTTACTTTGTGTGTGACCTTTGACAAGTCAGCCACACACTCTGCTTCAGTTTGTCTTTTTGTACAATGAAAATATTGACCACATTTATCAGAACTAGTGGAATTATATATCTTTGAAAGAACTCAGTAGTTAGAAGGCAGGAGAGCAGCTCATTCTGAGTAAGAGACCTGAATATGAGTGCTGCAGATTGATTTCAGTGGGAAATTAGGAGTCTACTTACGAGATCAGAGTCAAGATAATTTCTTGTACTTAAGCTTAAGTTCTTTATTGTTTTGCTCACCATATAGATGGAGTAATTGAAGCACAGTGACTGATTTCCCACAAGTCACGTAAGAGGACTCTGGGATAGAGAAGAAGTTCCAGTTTTGAAAATTTCATATTCATTAGACTAGTTTTCCTAGTAAACTTTGTATTTTCCTGACAAACACTATGCAAAATGTCAAGAGTCTGAGTCACCAGCCTAGACTCAGATTATTTCTTTGATAAGAAAAATCAGAAATCTTAAACACCTAAAATGGTTATATCTTTTTGGCATTGGTAATTCTGTGAATCATACTTCTCTGTAAATAAGGAGCATATGGTCATTGAAACAATATAACCTTTGACATAGGTGTAGAAGTTAACATAAAGAATTCCTGCAGCCTCTCAGCAGTATCAACACCAGCTGTAACAAATGTAATTTATAATGTCCTGAAACAGGCAGCTTGAGTCCCCATATACATTTGTCTATTTATATTGTATATTTACAATATATTTGAACTATTGTGCATATAAAATTGTACTAATCAATTAGCATTGTCTTCATATTTTTTCCAGTACAATTCATAATTTGCCATTATTTTTGGCATTTTACAACCTTGCTCTTGACAGTTTCTCATAAGGAAAGAATTTCGAATAAGTTATGTTCTTTTCAGATTAACTACTTCTACTAGTCTGTTTTTCGATGATGCACTGCACAGAGCCCATTTATTGCATTGCCGTTGGCTGTCAGCTCCAAGGTGAGCAGCAGCACTAAAGCCAGAGGTGGAAGAGAGAGTGAGACCTGCAAGATGTCACATATCAGATTGCATCAAAGCAGCAGGAAGTCTCGAGAGTTCCTCCAGGGAAATGTCTGTCTGCCTCTATGCATTGCCTCTCCTCTATGTCCCAAGGTCTGACCTAAAGAGCAGCTTCAGATACAGATGAATCATTGGCTGTGAGCCTGAATCAGAGAGATCATTTTGAGAGGTGGTAGGAAGGGTTTAACAAAATAATGGTGCTCTGATAAGCACCTTGTTCTGTGTGAGAGAGAAAAATCCTGATGCTTTTCCTCCCTGTTCTTTTTTTTTTTTTTTTTTTTTTTTTTCCTCCAAAGCTTGAGGGCTTTCAGTGCTTCCATTCCTTCATGTCATGTCATCACTGAGAGTCCTTCAGCTAGGAAAGCAAGCAGAACTGTTCATCAATGCCACTTGCAGAATCAACAACAAGGACCTGTGCAAAGAAAAAAACAGCAGTTTATGCTCAGAAAACATCTAAATACTTTTGCAGATATGTGTGGAAAGAGGGAGAGAAGAGAATGCATAGAAAGAGCAGGGGGACATCAAAGCAGCTGGCAGTCAGAACTGGCCAAATCCAGATGGTGTCTCAGCATGCAAACGTTTGTCTAGTTTGGAGCATCTTGGTGTTCACAGAGGAGGCCAGGCTCCAGTACCATCAGGAGTTCTTAGTTCAGATAATCTGATTTCTTCTTCCAGGAAAGCAACAGCTCCATAAAAGAATAGCTTTACTATGAAAGAAGGAAAGACAGGCAGATACTTTGAGAAATGTCCTTCATATGATTTAGTGAAGTGGCAATGCTCTTGGGAGCTGTCATGCAAAAACACAGACAGGAGGGAGAGATGATAGATGTGGGTGTTTGAAGCAGGAAAGTTTACAGTGCTGGAATGTTCACTTGAACCACTTTACTCTTTTAAAATGAAGTCAGTAGTGGCAGAAGCTTTTCTTTTTCTTTCCCCTTTTTGTCCAAATATCCTGCTAGACACATTAATTATTTTCTACTATCACCAGCCTTCTGGGACAAGTCTTGATGATCTCAAGGACAGTGACTTTCACAATACATCCTAGAAAAGCTATGAAATAGCTCTTAGATGTATAAATTTAAAAACAAAACAAAACCAAAAAAAAACCCAAAGGTCAAATCAGTGATCCATATTTTTCCAGCAGATGTTTATGCCAGACAGGAAAGCCTGCCATCTTTCTGCTTTGTTTTGGTTTTTTAGATGTGATACCTAATTAACACCAGTGTTTTTTTCATCTCAGTCACTCTGTTTTTCAGTGCTAGGCAGTGCCTCAGTAAGCAGTCAAATGTTTGTGGATATACATATGCAAAACCCCTTAGCTCCCAGGTTTCCTAGACTGCAAAGTTCCCCTTTCTTGACACAAAGATAACCACTTAACTGTCCCTCTTTTCTGTTGTTAGTAACCCTATGTATTTCACCAGCTACCTCCTGGTTTAGGCACAAGGTAACTGACTGATATCTAGTTCTATATCAAACACTCCCTTTTGAAAGGAAAAGAAGTACTGATTCAGTTCCTGCTCATGTTCTTATGCTCAGTGTGTGCCTTTCTACATCTGAGAATCTCAACAATACTCACTGCCCAGACTTCTCAAACTTATTTCTAGATGGCTCCTTTGGGTCTGCGTGGAGTCAGCTTGTCCCAAGATAGTGCAGTACTTTGCAGAATCGAGCTCTATTGAACTGTCTGGAAGTGGAGAGTACAAAACTAACTGCAGGAGTTACTCAGCATTTTGTATGACTAGACCATTATAGTGGATGACAGAAAGCTGTTTTAATTATGGGAAGAGGCCTAAATCATCCATAAACATCAGGGCATTTCTTTATTCTGTATCCTCCACATTTTGTACTTTTCACTTGATGCATCTAGAAGAGATTTCAGAGTGTATTTAGTAGGCAATTATCCTGGAACTGCAGATGCAGTTATAAGATGTGAAACTGGCCATATTTTCACTCTTCCTCTTTATGAATAGCCACAAAACATCCACTGTCCAATCAACAGCCCTTAAACCTAGTGCCATGATATGTGACCAGCTCCACTGAAGATGTTATCCATTCATGCAAGAAATAAGCAGGCACAATTGTTGGAGATAATTAGTTTGCACTCCACAGACCCATCACGATCCTTGGCACTGGTAGTCAGTTAACAAGAGAGCCACAGGCTGTTATTCTGAGAACTGGAAGCTTCTGCACGCACCAGACCATACAACAAATGTTCAGCTTCTTCATTTATGTGCTACACGCTTTCTCATGACAGTCACTCTGCACAAGGTGTAGCCAAAGACTGAAGTTTAAAGCAGCTCTCTTCAAAAGAAACATTCACACCTCTTCATAGGAAAATGCAAGTGTGAACTTGAAGTAAAACCAGAAAAATCAGCATGGCTATTCCAGATCTACATCAGTATGACAGACTAAAAATAGCTTAAGATATTTAAAAATACCAGCCTTTGCTGAAATGACAATCTTTCACATCTGTCATACTATTGATACAGCACCTGGATATCATGATGGATGACAGTATAGAAACATGAATAGTAACAAGCAGAATTTCTAATCTGATTTCCATTTTTTCTCTCATCACCTTTTTTTTATTCCTCAGTGTGATAATCAATGTTGTTCAGTCAACATTCCAAATTTCTAGCCAGCTTTAGTTTCTATTTCTCACATATAAGCAGCTATGCTGCTAGTTCTCAAACTTTTGATGACATTTTATGTCACCAATGCTTTGTTTAAAATTGATATCTCATTTGATACAACAGATAGACTGGCAAGTTTTGTTTAAGATGAATGTCTTATTTCAGAAACTTATGGAGTTCTGTATGTCCTATTTGGGCTTGCATGACACTATGTTGTACATCTAACCAAAATCCTCATCCAGTAAGTATAAGACCAATGATTTGCAAATGCCAGCATTGCCAGATCTTGGTGTCCCCCTTAGCATGCTTGTAAAAAAGACCAAAACAACAACAAATCCAAAACACTAAAACAGATTCCTAAACATTTTGGACCAACTCAGCAAGTTGGAGGTTGGTTTTTTTTCACTCTAAGGAGTGATGCAAGAGGGAGAAGTGTATATATATATATATATTTTTTTTATTCATTCACCGAGACAGTAGGGTTTCGTTTAAACTCAAAACCACAGCTTTTTCAACACAGGTTAGTTACAAACATGGCAGGAGCACTATACTCCACCACCCAATGGGGTAGAGTGAGGCCCTTGTAAAGCACAGAAGTTTGGCATTGGGCAAACAACTCCCAGGCAACAACAACAGAAAAATCTTGAAAGTCATTATGTTATTTTAAGGAGTCTACTATAAGCTGATTGATGGTCTTGATCATAAAATGATCTCCACTGCATGAAGAGATTTGTTTCAAACCTCCTCCTGCAGGGAAGGCATTATGATGATATAACAGGTCCTGACTCCTGTAATCCATAAGAGAAGTCCAAGCTGTGAAAAGATGAAACATTCGACGAATCAGTTTAATGGAGGTCATCACAGAAATAATCCTTGTGAACTGGAAACTGTCTGACCAAGCATTGTGTGCTGTGGTTTGTGATAAAGCTGCACAGCTGCATTAGAATTTGTTGGCCATAAATAGCATTTAACTCCTTTACACCCATTTTGGGGTTTGCAGCATTGGTCATTACAGCTCCATGAAGGCCAGCTCTACAAAATTTCAAGTACATAACCTCCAAAGTAAATCAGCAGCAGCAAGTAGTTCAGTACCTTAATAAAAATAAGGCATCTACCTATCTTAGCGCTGCCTGTGTTTCACAGCCTGGTGCCACATCTGTTGGGTTGGTGCCTGTGAACAAGCACGCCAAGGAGGAGACAAATTTAAAAATGCAGTCCTCTAACATCTCCTAATGCCAATGAGCTCAGGGCCAGGCATTGTGTCAAAATGAAGAATGAGAAAGGGATTTTTTCATGGGGTAATTCTGCTAAAGGACTAGAGGTGTACAGGTATAATTGGGATCAAAATTTAGCCTTCAAACTACTGGCTGAAAGCAGTTAATGGACAGTCCCCTTCAGCTTAAGCATTCGACTACTACTTTGAAACTAGAGAGTTTTCAGTTTAAACATTAGAAGTGAGGTTTGCCTTCATTTATATGGAGCCACAGGAAACCTCTATTAATGTGACTGAGTCCCCATTTCAAACACAGCAAGATCTGACAACTATTCAGACAGTACACATATTAGCAAACCTTCCTTTTTCTGGTAAAAAGAGCTGTGTTGCACAGGTCAACAAAACTGCAAAGTTATTAGGTTACATCCAGTTTGCAAATGTAATTTCAATAAATATTTGTCTTTTCAAAAATCCTACAGAGCTTGTTTGATCTAGGCAGGAGAACACAACCATCTGCTAGGAGACAAAACAAGCAGCTCTGAAGAAGCCTGGAGTCCCCCTGGGCAGCCCACTGTTAAATATCAAAAGGCACTGGGTTCTGGCATGGCATGTGTGTTAAGATTTTCTCAGAGGTCAGCGTTCTTCAAGCTGAAACCATCAACTCTGAAACCTGACTGACAAGCAGAGAAAAGTAATAGCCAGATACCTCATCAGCTCTTTCTAGTTTGGGATGGCCTGGCAGGAATTTAATCCTATTATTCATATTTTCCTGTCATGATTATTTAGTTATTCCTTTTTTCCCTGCTGGTAAAATTTTATGCTGCATCCCCTTGGACTTGTTTTCTTGGCATAGAAACAGACAGGGGAGAAAATGAAGGCTTATCAAGAAGTCCTGAAGGATTAGTTTCTCAGGTTTTAGGGAGAAATTTCTAGATGAGAGGGTCCTAAGTAAAAATTATTTAATTCTTTTCAGTAGACACTCACAGAAATTGAATCCAGCACTTTTCCTGATGTCAAACAGGACCTGACAACTCATGAGCTGCATACAAGACTTCTAGAGAAAAGCCAGTTATGGGAAGCATAACCTACTGTGAGAATACACAGGTCCTTTTTTCCATATGTTTTAGCTGTTTTGACAAATTTAAAGAACAAATTCACAAGTCTTGTAAATTTTCTGAAACAAGTTTCTCAGTTTGTTTTGAAGGATTTTTCCACCTTCAGAAGGGAGCAGATTCAGAACAAGTTACACTCATTTTTTTAATAAAGGTGACATCAGAATAGGTCTAGCAATAACATCCTCATGTAAGGTTTAAAAATTTGCTTTTTCAACCATAAAATTGCTAATTGTCTGCCTTGTCAAAAGATAAATAAAATGAATGCTTCATTACTGTCAAGCTCTTGATTTCTTGTTTTATATGGAGTAAAATTAACCAGTTTCAGCTACACAAATATGAAAATTTGAGATATGTTGTTAGCGTTCCTGCAAGAAATCATAAAGAGCTGATTGTCTTCCTTTTTTAATTGAACTTCTTTCAGTCTGGCAGACAGCTCCTCTCATAAAAATACTGGAAAATGCGTGGCACTGAAGCTGTATCTGAAAAGAAATGCTATCAAAATGTTGTTGCAAAGGGATTGGAGGGCCAGGATACCCAGTGCTTTTTTCAGCTTGGTCACCATTTCCTTTTATGCCTTTGAGCAAATTGTTTACCTTCTCTGATCTTTGAGAGATGTATGTTTTTGCATAGTGCATACCAAGGAAAGAAAAGTTGATACAGCACAGCATGCAAATGGCAAATCAACTTGTGTGCAAGAAAGACCAAGTGCAAGATGTATCCATTGCTTTGAGCACCTGTGAGGCTCAACAAACTGCACATCTGCTTGTGTGCTTTCAAAATCACAGAATAGAAAATGAACTATGGGAAGGGTTGCCTGAAGGAGTCTGCATTGAATTTGACTCTAGCAACTTTCAGCCTTGTGCCCTCCATATTCGTTCCTAGCAATTTTTAGCCTTGTGCCTGCCCCTCATTCCAGCTGCCAAGCTCAAGTTATGTAACAGCCACAGTGCTGTTTTTGTTGACGCAGATTCTGACTTCTACACAGTATGTAGGATGTTCTAAATCTTTTGCTTTATATTTAAAATTAAACCATTTATGTGTACATTTCCAGCAACTACATCACGGTAAATAGTTATAAATGTTAACCTCCTGGAGATATTACAGTCACTACTCTCAGTCATGTGGCATCAGTAATACTTTTAGCCATAGTATGTGCCTGTAAATGTCTTTGAAATCCTCTGATAAATGTAAGCAGTAACCTTCAAGAAAACTTTGAAGGCTCTATGCAGTACTGGATTTTATGATATGCAATACATACTTACTAAGAAGAAAGGGTCTTAGGTTCAGATGAACCTATGTTGCTATCTCTAAGTTTGTTGTCTGGATCCAATATATAATATAATCACTAGAAATCTAGTCAATATATAGTCAATGGAATCTACACCATGACCTATCTGATCAGTTTGCCAACATCTTTCAGTTTAATACTAAATTCTAAGCTCCACATATCAGATTTCCATGTTTATAAAAGTTTATGTAACTAGCTACACTATGAAAGCTCACACTGTAGATACTTCAATTTATGAATACCATTCCTTGTTCCTCACTTGGGATATTTTGGTTTGGATACATTGTCAAATAATCATAAGAGCCAAGAAGACTAGCAGGTCTCCTTTTTTTGATGTCTAGTTTCCCTCTCAGTTTTGTACAGCAAAACATACACTTCCGCAAAACAGTAATTGGTTCCAACTAGCTCATAAGATGGCCTTTTGAATACACAGGTGTCTGCGTTTTTCTTACCCCTCCAAACATCCTGATAGCAATCAGCAGCCTTTACATAATCCAACATTTTAAGTAGCTAGGCTATAAACAAATTTGCAACATACATGTGGTTGCCAAGACACCAGTACTGTGGCCCAGAGCTTAGGCAGATTTTATACACTTAGATCCAAAAACGTAATTCAGAAGACCTTTCTCCAAAGGCTTGTTACATAGCCTTAGCTTGACCAGCAGAGGCTTTTAGTTACATCTACCTCCCCAAACCAGAGGAGCAGGATGTGAGGCGCAGAGTTTAGTGACAATTACTCAGGTGCAACCAGGAGTATAAAAAAGAAATATATCAGGTTTATTTAGAGGTTCCATTTATACAACATGTATAATTTACAGCAATAATGGGTGCAACGTAAGACAAAACAGTCAAAAGGCAATACAAAGTGCAGTTGAAAGTACTATTAAAACCATTCAATTTAGGTCCACTGAATGTGGTTAAAATACGCTTCATGCCTATCATGTATATTAGATCATTTAGTTATACATTATAGTAATTAATATGTTTGGAAATGAGCAAAGCCAGAACAAAATGCTTTAATCAGCTTTTTCTTCAGAACAGTTACGTTACACAGAAATATGAATGGCACTACAGAAAAGAGATTTGACTCCTTCCATTTGACTCTCGCCCTTCAGACACTTTTATATATTAATAAGGTGCCCTCTCAGTCTTCGCCTCTCAAGACTAAACAGCCCCACCTCCCTCGGTGTTTCTTCATAGGGGAGATGCTCAAGTCCTTTAATCAACTTCATAGCTCTCTGTTGGACTCTTTCCAGTAGATCCCTGCCTCTCTTAAATTGGGGAACCCAAAACTGGACACAGTATTCCAGGTGTGGTCTAACTAGGGCAGAGTAGAGGGGAAGGAGAACCTCCCTACACCTGCTGGACAGTTTTCTTAATGCACTTCAGGATGCCATTGGCCTTTCTGGCTGCAACAGCACATTGCTATCCCATTGATAACTTGCTATCCACTAGGACTCCAAGGTCTTTCTCCATGGTGCTGCTTTCCAGCAGGGCAAGGTGGTCAGACGTGGATGTTGAAAACTTTAGAAATAAGATTTTCACAGCCATGATGTTAAATGACATGACAAAACAAACCAAGTGAGAAAGACACAGAGTAATGAAGCTTTAAGGGAAGAAGCCGTGTCAGGATGCAGGGTACAAGCAAACGTGTATGAGGCAGCATTTTGCTAGATCCTGACAACAGTGGGTGGCTTTCAAATGTGTTAGTCATCATTGTCAGACTCCATCGCACAAGCATGTAACTCAGTTAACAACACCAGAAGACACTCAGCTGAATAGCCACTTATCCCTTAAAGTAATGCTTGGTGAAAATGAGCATCCAGTCTTGAAGACAGAGGCACTACCTCACTTTTGGGAGAACAAATAAAACACATTTTTCCATGCAAAATGCCCATGAAACATTTTCCCTGCAGGTCATCCACTGGTGACTACCATTCACCACCCATATGGTAACTATGTTGGCAGTCATGACCATGGGACATGAAGAGAACCAACAGGTCAAAAGACTCTTCAGCAAAAATTATTTAATCTACAAAATTCTGGTCTAAATTTCAGCCCCATGTAAAATCAGGAGATGCTTACTTAGGAGAATTAATTTTGATCTGAGACTCATTTTTCCTGTTCTGAAGGCAAAGGGTTTCTATGGGGTGTTCTCCCTAAATTAAAGTATTCCAGAATTTTAGGTATGGTCGCATGAACAACATACTTCATTTCAGGGAACTATATGCTAGCAAGTAGGAAAAATTCCCAGTAAAGACAAGGTATTAAATATCAGTTGGTTTCCCCAAGGAATAAATATAGAAGCTTCATCACTCAGGATCATTTCAGACTCAGCTGAAGTAGCACTAGGTATCATGATCTTTTACCTCAGGATACTTTTTTGCTTCATTGAAAAATGTGTTTTTCTTGGCAAGAAAAAGACTAGGGAAGGTGTGGGCCGCCTCAGAAAGGAAACTGGATAACTGGTGGCAAGTGATACTGAGAAGACAGAGGTCCTCAATGACTTCTTTTCCTCAGTCTTCATTGGCAAGGGCTCCAGCCACACCTCCAGAGTCACAGAAGATGATGGCAGGCATTGGATGAAAGAACTGCCCATTGCAAGTAAAGATCAGTTCGCGACCGTCTGATGAACCTGAAAGTGCACAAGCCCATGGGACCCGAGGGGATACACCCACAGTTACTTAGAGAACAGGCAGAGGAGGTTGCTAAACCACTATCTATTATATTCCAAAAGTCATGGCTGTCCGGTGAAGTCCCCACTGACTGGAAAAGGGGAAATATAACCCCCATATTCAAAAAGGGAAAGGTGAATAAACCTGAGAACTATAGGCCAGTCAGTCTCACTTCTGTGCCTGTTAAGATCATGGACTGGGTCCTCCTGGAGGCACTACTGAGGCAGATGAATAATGATGAAGTGATTGGCTACAACCAACATGGCTTCACCAAGGGCAAATCATGCCTGACTAACCTGGTGGTATTCTATGAGAAGGTCACAGCAGACAACGTCATTTACCTGGACCTGAGCAAAGCCTTTGACACTGTCCCACATGACATTCTGGTTTCCAAGCTGGTGAAATACAGATTTGATGGATGGACAATTCAGTGGATAAAGAACTGGCTTGATGGCCACTCCCAAAGAGTGGTTGTCAGTGGGTCATTATCCAAGTGGAGACCAGTGACAAGTGGAGTCCCTCAAGGATCAGTACTGGGACCAGTCTTCTTTGTCAGCGACATGGACAGTGGCACTGAGTGCACCCTCAGCAAGTTTGCCGATGACACCAAGCTGTGTGGGGACGGCTGACACACTGGAGGGAAGGGATGCCATCCAGAGGGACCTTGACAAGCTGGAGAAGTGGGCCCATGCCAACCTGATGAAGTTCAACAAGGCCAAATGCAAGGTCCTCCATCTGGGTCGGAGCAATCCCAAGCACCAATATAGGCTGGGCAGTGACTGGTTTGAGAGCAGCCCTGGAGAAAAGGACTTGAGAGTATTGGTGGATGAGAAGCTCAACATGAGCCATCAGTGTGCTCTTGTGGCCCAGAAAGCCAATCGTATCCTGGGCTGCATCAAGAGCATGGCCAGCAGGTCAAGGGAGGTGATTCTCCCCCTCTACTCCACTCTCGTGAGACCTCACCTGGAGTACTGCATCCAGTTCTGGAGCCCCTGTTACAGGAAGAATATGGATGGGCTGGAAAGTGTCCAGAGAAGGGCCACAAGGATGATCAGAGGGCTGGAGCACCTCTCCTATGAGGACAGACTGAGAGAGTTGGGGTTGTTCAGTCTGGAAAAGAGAAGGCTCTGGGGAGACCTTATTGTGGCCTTCCAGTATCTGAAGGGGGCCCTACAAGAAAGCTGGGGAAGGACTTTTTAGGCTGTTGGGTAGTGATAGGACTAGAAGGAATGGATTAAAACTAGAGATAGGTCGATTCAGGTTAGACATTAGGAAGAATTTCTTCACCATGAGGGTGGTGAGACACTGGAACAGGTTGCCCAGAGCGGTGGTGGAAGCCCCATTCTTGGAAGTTTTTAAGACCAGGCTGGATGGGGCTCTGAGCAACCTGATCTAGTGGGAGGTGTCCCTGCCCATGGCAGGGGGGTTGGAACTAGATGATCTTTAAGGTCCCTTACAACCCTGACAATTCTATGATTCTATGATTCATCCTCCATGAATCTTGGACAAAGTTTCTGTTGGAAAAACAGAGAAAGAAAGCTGACACAGAGCATCAACACAGCTTGTTGCCTTTCTCCTGCTATCAGAGCACAAGCCTTCTACTGAGAAGTTGCCTCAGCTGTGGCCTTGTCAGAGCAACAGGCTTCCGGCCTTGATTAAGTAATATATTTCTCATGCTTTACAGGTTTTGTTTTATTTTAAAAAAGTTGTTTCCGTGGTTAACAATTCATGCCATTCTTTAATCATGTTGTTTCTTCTGGATTTTCAAATATGCACATTTTCATTCAGCCTTCATGCGTAAGAACCTTAGTATTTCTGTTGCAGATCCATATGGGTCCTTCAGAAAGGAGGATCTGAACTATAAGGATTTTACTAAAGACCTTTGTTTATAACAGATGAGATTTTTGAGCTCTTATACAAAAGTTAGTTTCATCTCATCACTGAAATGAAGGGACATACCTTTCTGGTCTGCTTTTAACATGTCAGATCTAAGGCCTTCTAGAAGTAAATGAAACTTCTTTTTCCTCCTTCCCCATTTTGATAAGCTCTACTTTAAAGCCTTAACCCTTAGCTTATCAATTTCATGATCGGTTACAAAAAACTTTTTGGAAACATTTTCCATCTGTAACTGGACACCTAAAATTCAGAAAAACAGGAATACAGTCTACCAGAAGTTTGCTACATAGAAGTGTATTTTAATGAATAATAAGAAATTTTCCCACTGAAATGGTATGTTTGGTAATGCTAGAAAACAGAATGTCTAATCTGTCAGTAAGATCAGGACGAATCTGGATTTTCTCCATTTGGGAAGAGTACCAGTGAGACCAATAAGCTGAAATGCAGCAGTTGCATAAGAAAGGATACACCACAAGCTATGTAGTGGGATTCTGAGAGAAAAGAAATATTCCCCAGTGGTATCGTGCTGACTGTGCACACTACTGACATGAAACTGTCACACTTTTGGTGTGAAGAAGCAACTCCTGTGGTGCAGAAGAGTCAAATCTATTCTATCCATCCATGCTTCAGTGAAGTCACACTGGCCTGAGTCTCAACTCATCTTACTCTGCAATGGATCTAAGCACCTTTAGTGCCTACTGGGCTCATATACTGCTAACAGAAACTGAATCAATACCTACAAATTCTGAAGAGAGATTTGCTAATGCCAAGTAAAACAAATGGATGCAGCTTTGAAAAAGGCAGGGAAAAGTAGATTCATATCATACTACTTGCCCTGAAAAAACAAAACAAAACAAAAGAAACAAAAACCCCAACAAACAAACCAAAAATAGCCAACCCGCCCATCCCCCACCCCCCACCCCAAAATAAATTACTTGTCTTTCACCACCAATTGATACAGAAGGAAACATGTTTCACTAAATGTCTGAAATTGTCTTAGCAACATAGAAGTGGACTGAAAGTCTGTTCTTGATATGTTAGAGCAATTGAAGACAACAAAAACTGCATCTGTTTTTTTGAGTCAGACATCAACTGTGTTAGAACTCATAAATGCAAAGCAACATGACTAATGATTTGGATGGGATCTCTCAGTTTTTATGAAGGTAAAGTTCTTTAAGATTTTTCAGGGAAGTGGCATAATTATCAGGACATGTTAGTTGATATTCAGATGTGATTTCAGAAAAAAACATCCTAGATAGAGGACAGAGTGTTGTTATTCTGAAGCTAATACAGGACACCAAAAATTTAGTGGAACTACAGAAACAGCTGTTACTAAATGCATTTCTGCCCTTGCTGCAACATTATTTTGAAAGTCTGGAAACTTGCTTGTGTGCACCACCTAAGCCGAACAATACTAGATCCAGTCTGAGGGAAACAGCAAAATTAGAGGAATTTCATGCTGACTGAGGGGGAGACTAAGGAGACTGCAGAGATACAGGTTTCTTTTCTAAGCTGTGTGATTAACTAGACATAAGATATATTGAGGTTTGGTTCTGTATCTTCCCCTCTGCTTGTCTAGCTTGAAATTCAGCTCAATGTTCATGTCTCTAGACACAAACTTCTATTTGGATGGGATAGAAACACTGAAATTTTTTTTATACCTTAAAATTAGTCAGATCCAGAGCATGTGAGTCCATTTGTCAAGGAGCTCTCCCATGCCCTAAAGCACTTGGAGAGTGCTTTGAGTCTTGACTGGGAAATGAACTTTCTCAGTTCTTCTACCTGAGAAAAGTGACACAGTAGTCATGTGTCTCCATATAACCATGCTGCTTACCTGCATCCCACCCATCTTGTGAGGCATCCAATAACATGAAAAGGATTTGCAGTCAATTTGCTCCATTTCACAAGATCCACAGAAACCTTCACTTGTCTTCAGCTGCTGGAAGAAAAAAGTGTACAAAAATATAGTTCAATTGTATCCATTTTACAGGTGGGAAACCTGAAAATTGGTAAGATACATGCTTAAGAGTTAACACTAATTAGGTGGCTGAAATGGGAAAAAGACTTCTAGCCCCTTTAAAAAGCCAACATCAGTAAGATGTATTAAAATTTCAACCATCTGTCAAGAGGAATGTCTTGTCACATTTTATTCTGTTTACTTTTTATTATCAAGAAAGAGCACTGACTCTGCCTCCAGCTATGAGAACAAAAGTGGTTTCTGCTGAGGCTTTCGCTTCAGCTTCTTTAGTTCTCTTTTCAACTGCCTTTTAATTCAGTCTCCTTTGTGTTTGGATCTTGTCTAACCTAGCCTTGATCTTACAGGATTAGAGATGTCCTGAAAATATTTGATTATATCTCTCCATTACAAGCTGAAAAGCAACTAGCACAGGTTCATTCTTATATCCTGAGATGCACTCATTAGAGTTACCAGTCCTTAGTTTTCCTAGTCTCTGTGTATGCAATTCTCTTCATTGTGCAGCAGCTCAGGCACTTGCAGTGTCACAGTTTTGTGTAAGACCACATTGGCTGTGTTTCCAAGTCTGAGGCTGTGGGGAGACATGCCTTCTTCATTCTTTGAATGCAAATATCTTGGAATCTCAGATTCTGGATTTCTGCTTTCTTGAAGGACTCTTACCCTGCACCATTTCTAGTTTAGAAAACAGGATTTTCTGAACTAAGAGTCATGAACTATTTATTGTGTTACTTGCTGCACAGACCTGCTACAAGCAAGCATTGTAGTCAATAGTCCAGACAGTACTAGAGATGGAATAAAAGTAGAAGGACTTAACCTAGAAAAGAACACCTTATTTTAGGAAAGTAAGTGGTCTTGCTCAAAAACTTTTAATATCAGAACATACTTCAACTTTAATTCTCAAAACTGGAAAAGGAAATAGAGGGAAAACATGGGAGATGCTATTGTTCAGATTCTTAAATTTCTTCATCTACCATAGCTTTGCCACATGTTCTAGAAGCACCTTAAATAGACATGACTGATACTTATTATAGAAAATTCCCTGCCTATTGCTTTACTACTCAGAGAAGATGAGGTTTCCACATTGTTTCATTTTTCAGTTACTTATTGTATGTTTTTTGTATGTCAGCTGCCT
Source organism: Todiramphus chloris collaris (assembly GCA_025345505.1). Lineage (NCBI taxonomy): Eukaryota > Metazoa > Chordata > Aves > Coraciiformes > Alcedinidae > Todiramphus > Todiramphus chloris. The sequence continues at coordinate 2,976,936 of JANVCC010000033.1, read as the reverse complement.
TACCAAAGGCAGTTAAATATCATTACAATTCATAATGGCATGATGCTGGAGATGGTTTTGAGGTCCACTGTCAAGGGTTGGGACTGGGCAGCGCACTACACAAATTGACAGACACTCTCCATGAACATCTCTCCCTTCCCAAAGGGGAAGGGAAAGGGAATAAAGAAGGCAGAGTTAAGGATTGCAAAAAAAAAATCCCAAACAACGGTGAATTACTTTAATGAAAATAACAATAAAATGAAATATGTACAAATGTATACAAAACCAGTGTTGAACCCAACCCTTCGATGGCAATTACATCACAGTCACCACTGATGCCATGGAGCAGACACTGGGCAAGTCCCAGACTGGACTCAGCAGCAGATGGGAACTGGATTCAGGAGCTGGATTCTCGAAGTGAATTCAGGAACACAAGTATTGGGCTAGAAGGCAGAACAGAGTCTTCCTCAAATGCTGGCCATTGGAGAGCTTGACCCTCATGATCCCTCAGCTTTATACCAAGTATGACATATGTGGAATGGAATACCTTGTTGGCATGGTTAGGGTCACCTTCTCTGTCTGTTCAGAGTCACCTGTCCTGTCTGTTCCTTCCTGAAGGTGTGATCTTTCACGTACTGTACCCCCAATGTGTTATACAAGATTCAGCTGTGATCTTGGTCTCCACAAGAGCAAGTATAAGCAGAAGCCTTTCTGCACACCAATCCCGAGTAGTAACTCTAAACATCAAGCACTATCACTGCTAGAAGCAGACACTGTCTGTAAAAACAAGCTATTAACTTCAGAAAGTGCAGTTAGAAGAGGCTCGGCTCAAAAGTAATAATCACTGAACAGAATTAGATCAAACCACAGCATCCACCATGACCATAGTCTGACCCAGCAATGGTTCTACTTCTAACACATGCAAGTTTCGCTCTTGCTGTGAAATATTTATCTGTAGCAGAGGAAAGAAGTCTTTGACTATCCTAGTCCTGAAGTTTTAGGTGACTTTTTGGGTATCTCAGGCACAGATCACTGAGCATCTTGAAATAAAAGATCGGGAAGTTGATTAATACTTTATGGGAATTTAATGTAGAGTGAAAATTCACCTGTGCTCATAGTAGCCTACTGCTCCCAGTAGATTTGTTTAAGAGACAGGTTGTTGCATCTATACCAGCAGTGTTCATCAACATTAACAACTCAGAGGCAGAGGGATGGAGGAAGATCCCAATGCTACAGCATCACTCAAGAACATTTTCATTCTTTCCACTCCTTGTCCCCACACACAGTGTAAAGCAGCTCCAAATTTTCACAAACTCTGAAATCTTTAAGTATTATTCACAACACAGAAGGCTGGAATCTGAACCTCAGACTCACCATGGTAATGCAGGGTAAATCTATCAGCCCAATACTAATGGCTGGAGGCTGGCAATGCCTGGGAATTTATTACAGAGGAACATGCTGCCCAACCTAGTTTAAGAAAATCACATTTCTCACAAATATACTGCTTGACTGATTAAACCCAGTTGATTTTAACAGCTACTACAATCTTCCACCTGACTGACATTGCATTCTCTGCACTTGCAGTGTCATATTGCAGGAAAATTGTTGTATGTTTGTTCCTAGGTGTCTAGCTTCATTTTAGTAATCACACTCCTATTCCTCTCCACATTTATAGCCTAGCAGGTTTGAATGAGACATATGCCTCTCAGCAAGAACTTCTACACAGAGATTGTATTTCCTAACTTTAGTATGGCAGAATTTTCTTTATACAGTCACTTGCAGTGATCCTACCCATGGGGAATCTCCCATAAACAGCTGTTGGGTGTGCAGATGTAGGATACCATGTGACAGATGAATTAGTTTTGGACATCATTTCCACAAAGATGTTTAGCTGCATAATTTTATTCTTTGGCAGTTGCTATAGACATCACTTACAAAACAGCTTCCTCGTATATTCTGTTTTAGGAATGGAATAAAAAGAGAAATACATAATATGATCACTGCTGTCTTCTTCCTTACCACACTAAGAGTTGCACAAATTATTCAACACTTGCAACCACTTTTTGTTTACCTTCATATCTCAAGAAGGTTACTTTCACTGTAACATAGTGCCAGAAGCAGGATATTCTACTGGTATTCAGCAAGAACCAACAACATAGCAAAATTCAGCATATTTTGAAGAGCTGGAAATATTCAGCTATTTTGAAGGGAAGATGCTTTTTTTTTTTTCAACAAAAAAGTTTCATAAATCATGCATCAATCAACACTATTAAGCAAATCAATCAGGAGAGAATCAAAACACTGGCTCTGTAGGACCACCACATTGATAGGAAAATGACGGAGACAAGAAATTCAGTGACATAAACTATCATCATGAATTTTTTCAGCACTCCTTTTTCAACCACAGATTTGACCTAGTTGCAAGAGAACAAGTTCAAAATTTCTGGTTTACATTGTTGGCAGCTTATTCTTTAGGGTGACTTTTCAATTTCCTTTGCATTACAAAAAGGTGTACAAAAACAAGGATTTCAAGAGGGAAGAGATATTGCTTAAAATTAGTAAAGCTAACATATGTATAAAAATATATTTTTATATATATATTTATATTTTATAAAACATATTAAATTAGAGGAAAACATCATTAATTGGAAAAAATGTGTAGCTTCCAAGAAAGTTCACAGAGTGATGTACAAATTGAAACATCTCAGAAAACAAAATAGCTACTGACATGGAGAGGAGAAATCTTAGAATTGGAAAAGCATATATTGCAACTGAGCAGAGCAGATGAGAGAGAGGTGTAGCAGAAAAGACTAAAATTAGAGGCAAGAAAGCTATGCATTTGTCATAATTAAAACCTAAGCTATCATTATTCACCTAAGAGAATGGAGTATATAAAAATTCAAATTATAATAGATAATTTCCATTATTACTAACTATAAAACAGCCAGCTATTGCAAAAAGTCAGTGCTAGATTCTCAAAGGTAGTTGGCCCTTGCAACCAGAATCAAGCATTGTACACCACAATTTTAGGGCCTTTGCTCTCTTATGAAATCCACAGAAACACAGATGGTTGTGCCACACATCCAGCAAAGGGAAGACCTGAATTCCAGTGCCCATATAATTTCAGTGAAAATATAGATCAGGTTAACTGAAGCAAAATATTTATCCCGTTTCTCCTGTAGCTTTGTAATTGTGAAACAGTAACATCCTCATCTTGTCCCCATCCATATTTCCACGGTCAATTATTTTTCTATATGAGCTGGTATAGTTTCAAGGGGAAAAAGAGATTAGTCATCCAATGATATTTGATTGACTGATATTCAGACCATTAGCGTGGGAGGTGCAGCTTCAAACCTTCTCAGGCAGAGATAAAATTAATCTGTCTCTCATCCCTGAAATGACAGGTCTTATGACTAAGTCACTGGATAAAAGAATGTAGAGTAAAACATCTGCCTTAGCACAAGGATTCACATGCTTACTCTATTCCAGGAATAGGTCTTGCATTAGACATCACAGAGCAGATAGGTGAAGGAACACCTGTGCTTCAGATCCCAGTGCTATTGACTTTCCATTCAATGCACTGCTGGGCATGACCAACAGGAGACATTAGTTTCCTAGAAAACATCATTAATGAAAAAGTAAGCACCTAAAGTAAGTGAACAGGAGTTGTGAGGATCCAGGTGGTTTTGGATATAAGCAACTACCAGCTGACCCTGTAAGCATTCAGGTAAATTGACTGGGGATTTTTTATAACATATATAACTGTTACATACAAAAGGCTGACTGTATGAGATTCCACAACGCTAAGTGACAGGTTTCTGCACTTAGATCACAACAAAACCACACAACACTACAGCCTTGCGGCACAGTGGCTGAAAAGCTGCCCAGAGGAAAAGGATCTGGGGATGCTGACTGACAGTCACCTGAACGTGAGCCAGCAGTGTGCCCAGGTGGCCAAAAAGGCCAATAGCATTCTGGCTTATATCAGAAATAGTGTGGCCAGCAGAACTATGGAAGTGACAGTACCTCTGTGCCCAGCACTGGTGAAGCCACACCTCAAATACTGTGTTCAGTCTTGGGCCTCTCACTACAAGAAGGAATTGAGGTGCTGGACTGTCACCAAAGAAGGGCAACAAAGCTGGTGAAGGGTCTAGAGAACAAGTCTTAGAGGAGCAGCTGAGGAAACCAGGGTTGTTTAGTCTGGAGAAAAGGAGGCTTAGGGGAATCTTATTGTACTCTGCAACTACCTGAAAACAAGATATTGTAGAGATATTGGGGTCAGTGTCTTCTCCCAGGTAATAAGTGATAGGACAAGAAGATATGGCCTCAGATTGTACCAGGAGAGGTTTACATTGGATAGTAGAAAAAATTTCTTCTCCAAAAAGGTTGTCAAGCACTGGAACAGGAATCCCAGGGAAGTGGTTGAGTCACCATCCCTGAAGGTATTTAAAAGACATGCAAATGATGCACTTAGGGACATGGTTTAGCGGTTGACTTTGAGGTGTTAGGTTAAAAGTTAATCCCAATCTTAAAGATCCTTTCCAAACTAAATGATTCTCTGTTGTCTATGTATCTCAAAGTAACATACCCACTTTCATCCCCTATTATGTCTTGTGAAATAACCCAAGCCATCTTGAAAGCTACATCTTCTAAGGTGAAAAAATAATGAAATAACCCTTTACATCAGAAAGCCCCAATGGGTTCAGCTCCATGTGTGCAGATTCTGTGTGTGCTAGTACAGTTGATTTAAGATTAGAAAAGACTGCACTGCAGAAAAAAACATGTCCTTTGATCCTGTAGGATAATAGGCTGCAGTGTTCCCAGGTTACTGTCAGAAAGCAATCTCCAAGAGGCCAGATAGCTGAAGCAAAAAATAGGTTTCTATAAAACTAAAGTTAGGGAGAAAGTTGGAGTCTTTTGAATTCAATCACTTTTCAAGGTGTTCATCTCAATGGCATCCAAATACAAAGGTGAGAGGTGTGGGGAAAAAAATGGAATAGAACAGAATAGTTAGGCATTAGGAGGTCACAGAGGGAGGCAGTTTTTCTGGAACACATTAGCTTCAGTGATAAGTAAACCCTAAAAGTTCAAAAATCAACTCTGGATGGATAGTCCAAACTTCAGTTATTTCTCTAAACTTTTGGACTATGCTCTTCCACAGAATAAGAAAACAGAACATGCTCCATTGTCTTTTACATGGTATAAATTAGAGTAAAAGAAAGCAGGTATTGGTCTTTTAATTTCAGTACCATTACACAGTTGATTTATCTATCTCATCAGGTGGCACATCTCCCGAGAACATACTTTTAACCAGAACATCCTTTTGGTTTAAAACCATGATAGAAATATCTACCACTGGAAAGTATTCCTAGTTATATTTCCAGCTCCAATTGGAACAACCAAATTCACAGAAGGCAGTGAAAATGGGCTATATTGGAGATACATTTATTTATCCAGCTTTTTTTCAAAACCTCACAGCTGGGGAGAAGACAGACAGATCCATACTTTTTCCAAACCACTTTACTCTTATTAGCTACAGTTTCCACAAAACATATAGATTCCGTCTCCCCCTTTTATTGCTGTAACAGGAATATCAGGTTAGAAAGGCAACCAAGCTGCAAGGACAGAATATTACTAATGCCTGAAGTTGACTGAGGGTCATTTAAACAGGGTCTGACTCAATAGCCTCTACCTTCAGGTAAACACTGAATCTCATCTTTGACACATCCTTAGACCATAATATCTGACCCTACAGTGTTTGCAGGAGTAGCCTCAAGGCTGTGGCAGAAAGCAAGTTCACTAGTTAGTCACACTGGACCATTCCACCGAGCAGTCTTAAGCAAAGCTCCAGGGCATACATGCACTGCAGGACCACACATGACACAGTTATCCAGCAGGTAAATGGGCACCACCTCTCCCTGCTCAGCCCACTACCTTCCACCCATTTCAGGGTTTCTTGTAGCAACCTCATGTGATAGGTTCTGGTCTCTTCTCTCAGGACTTCAGTGCTCTGCTATAAAGGCATGTGGGGTTTGCAGCAGCTGATTACCATAGGCATAAAATGTGCTTGAATTTAAGAATATGCTTAATTACATTCTTGAATCAAGACTCAATCAGTCCTTCCAGCACTGGTTATGGACTTGATCTTGCAGTTCATGCTGATTCATGGCTTTGGCTTCATAGAGCTTATTGAAGAATCAGTGCTAATTTCCCCCATTTTAGAAATGTTTAGGTAGATGAGTGTAAGAATCAATCAATGTTCTCCCTTTGCCATTATAAATCTTAGCTGCTATCAACATCAAGTGCCAGAAGATGAAAATAAAATATTTCACTCCCAAAACCAAACGTGAATGCCTTTGAGAGGTCAAGGGTGGTGGGGGTGTATATTGTACGTGTATATACATAAATCATTGATAGCCAGATTACTTCCCTACGTTGATCACATCATACTTTCCTAGCAGGTAGGTTATCTAAGAAAATAATCACTGAATTAACTTGGAGGCACCAGTCTCCCAGCAAGATTAATGATACATAATTTACTTTATGAAAGAAGCAAGCATCCAATAAATTAGAAAATGCACACTACCATCAAAGCAAATTGTTAAGTATCTCCAGCACTTGCCTTACAGAGTAGTTGACAAATAGTTTTCACATTCTTTCAATCAAATCAGAAGTATTTTCTTGTCATATTGTATAAGCAAATATCTGCTGACTTCCTGTAAGCATGCTAGTTACACCAAATTTACCTTAGGGACAAGGTGTTTACATTCACATATGTACATGCACAGACGCAGTACGAGAGGTTTAAAAGAATTGAGATTCATTTTGTGGGGCCTTAAATTAAGACTTACTTGAATGTGTTTTTTCACCAGTGAAAAATAAATGATCATTCAGTAGCAAGATTCATCCTGAAGTTAAAAATACAGGATCAGACCTCGACTTACAGCATGCTGTTCACACCTTCAGAAGCAGCCGTGTCTCTGGGAGTAAGAGTCACCCTTCCTACATCATTAGTCTTAAACTGTCAACTTCTTAGAACTACTGGGGATAGAAATTTATGATTTTTTTTCCTGAATTATTCTTCCTAGGGCTATATTTACCATTTACATTCATATAGTACATGATTTTTCTATTAGCTTCATCAAAACAATCCCACCAAAACTAGCTCACTTCCACCTCTTCTTAGTGTTTTCAGCTTCTAGCATCCACAATAGTCAAATTTTAGATTTTAAGGCTTTTTCATTTAGTTCTAGGTGATTGATTGTTACTGAGTACATTTCATAGTGCTGTCACAAGAGGGAAGGGGTAAATGTAGGTTATAATTAGCACTGTTTCTGAAAACATTAATCAAATATTAACCAGCTTTCACTAGCTTCTGTGTTTCACATTTTATGTCTGGGAAACTGAGGCATGGAGAATGGATGCAACTTGCCTGCAGTCAGAAAGCAAGAAATTTATGTAAATGCCAAGTATCATGGTGATAATCTCATGGTGTCAGACATCATGACTGACCCTGAGCTTTGTGATCGCATATGAAGGGATAGGGGTGGGCAATCACTGCTTGGCAGGAAAGAGAAGTAACAGAAACAGAGCCCTGAGGACAGAGTACTAGGGCTGAGAACTGTTGAAGAAGCACACTTCCTGCTCCTGCCTGTAGTAAGATGATCAGGAAAGGTAATTTTGGCTTCCTGGGGAGACTGCATTCCTCAAGGCATTGAGATTACAGCCATTCTCCAGTGGTAGAGGTAGCAAGAAATCCAGCTTTAAAGGGCTCTGGCATAGGAAAAGGAGGCAACAGGTCTATGCTGGTTCCCCAGCCCAATAAACTGCTTCACTTCAGTCATGAGCCAGCCCTGATAAGCATCAAATAAAGAACAGAGGAACCATGATCCCATCTGGAATTTTGAGAAGTGGTTTAAAACTCTCACCAGAGCAAATAACACTATGGACAGCACAAAAATTGGGAAGAATGGGTGACAAACTCAGTGACTTGATGCGGAAAGGATCCCAGAGACATAGTTCATATAAATTGTACTTTTAAAAGCTCAGTTTGGATGGTATTTCCAGTCTGGCATATTTTGCTAAATGCAATACAGTTGAGGCTGATTAATCCCTTGATGCAATTAGTTATGAGGATGAGCTTTCAGAGCAAAGACGACCTGAACAATATAGCTCATGGTTTCTCTTGAAGGTTCTGTCTGAACAGAAAGCTATCTAGACTTAATGATATATCTATACATTTCTGAGATAATGCAACTCAGTAAGGGAGCACCAAAAGGAACTTAAAACCTAAAAGCAGAATAGAAGACAAAAAGAAACTCATCTTCAACAACAGCAACACATGTACAATTATTTTACAGTTCTGGATACTTTTGTTTGACATAAACAGGAAGAAGCAGCTTGCTTTTTTTTTTCTTCAAAAAATATCAAAAGATCACTAAGGAAGAAATGTAGAGAATTTGATAGTGGCAACACATTGTTTCTTCACTATTGTGGGGGTAACTTAGAAGCAGAGTTCCACATTCAAGTAGGCAAAGAGCTTTGACAGATTACCTAGCCCTGTACAGAGTACACATTTTCAAAAATAATGGCTTACTTCTGCATAGAATGCTATTACAGCCTGCAACGTTATTTCTGAGTGTGACCATTACAGGTGGCATTTCATTTGCTAAAGACCAACTGCAAAGTGGTCACAAAGAGGAAGGTACAGAAAAAGTCACACTGCAAAAGGAGAGGAAGGGAAGGAGGCAGGGAAAATAACAGACCAGTTTTCATCATCATAGCTGAATGAGCAATGGGTGCTACTGCACACGTTCAGGCAGATTCAATCAGCAAGATGCATACTTTCACAACTACTATTCTACCGAGTTCAGGCATTTGCAGGAATAATATGTTGTATTCCCTTCTCACTTGACTTTGTGTACTGCTTCTCAAGATGCTTACCATTTCTGTGGACAGCAGCTGCATCTTCCTACTTCTGCTAAGTCAGAGTGCCAGGGCCTAAAACTACCCTTCTTGGATGATAGTCTCCATGGCACAGTGGATCTCACTGTTGATTTACAACATGCCCTAATCTGAGAATCACCAAATCATCATCAGAAAAAAAAAAAAAACAAACCAAAAAACAACAAAACCACAAAGCAAATAAAAACAAAGGAAAACAAACAAATGAAAACAAACAAATAAACAAAAAAACCCAGAGGAAAAAAACAACAAAGAAAACAAAGGAAAAAAAAAAAAAACAAAGAAAAAAACAACGCACAAAAATGGAAATGGAAGGAGACTGTGAGGATGTGAAAGAAGTGTATTCTCTTCCATTTAGCATGTAAAAAGTGTGACAGGCACAGCACTCAGATTTTGAACAAGAACATCACATTGCAAACAGAAAGTCTTCTTTCATTGCACATACTTTTCTCCAAAACAACCGATGAAGAGATGGCATTGGGCAGTACAGAAATCGAAACTGGAGACCCAGTGGCATCCTAGCCACACAGTCTTGTGCCCTGTGTACCTTCCTAAGTGCAATATGCAATGACAGAATGAAATAAGGGCAGTCAAAGCCAATTCTCACACACACTACTAAAGCAGAGCCATCTAGTGATACAGAAATTGCACAAGAAGCCAGCAGACACGAGCACAGCTGTTACATTATGAAGGGTCTAGCAATGTCATGCTCCAGGAGTGCAAAGCTCAAGGGATTTTTGACGACACCAGAGTCAGAAATGGCCACTTTGAGACACAAGCACTGGAAACAGACCTATGAAATATTCATTCAAATAGCTGTATACTGGCAATCCGCCCTGGAGTACAGAAGCAGCATCTGGGCAGAGAAATGCAAATAAAAAGACTTGCTACTGAACCTTACAACACATGTGCTGCATCAATCACTTTTTAGATAAGATAAAAATTGGTCTTTTCATGATCCTGAGTGGTATAGATGTGGATAATAGATCAAACCAGAGGGCAACAGGTAGCCTAGGATCAGAGTCCTATCAGCTTCCCAGTGATAGTCTTAGTCACCTGTCATGGGGGCAAGGGAGTTTAAACACTAATCTTGCTCATCTGGAAGAAAGTAGGAATGTTGAGTCATTTATATCTCACAGCATCCCTCCATAATATACAAGATAAATAAGCTGGAAAGGCACATGATGACCCAAATATGGTTCTGAGGAAAGTCTCTACAATTCCATTGCCCTCTATGGATGCTTTTGCTCATTCATTGTTTAACTCTTCAGTACTTCTTTGAGACTGTATATGCAGATATAGTGGCTAAGTAAAGTATTTCTCTGAAACTACTACTTTAAAGGGTTATGGCCTTTGTGTCTCGTCCCAAAGAGGCACAAAGCATACTGTATATCCATTGACAGCATTTGGCACTTCCCAGAACAGCTTCTGTCTATAAGGACTCACAGTGCCATGAAAACAGTTACATGCCCACACTTCTCCAAGCCCAGCACATCCAGACCAGGGAACTGTCAAGACCAAAGTTACTGCTGTCTACCAGCTTTGTCTCATTATCTATCATGTATAATCTCTGCTATGAGCTAGCAATAAGCTGTCTTTCTTATTACCATTGCAATGTTCACATAATTAAGTTGTTCTCAAATTGTAGGCTATTACAGCTTACAGACATAGATGAAATTGTTGTGACAATTCAGAAATGCTTATTCTCTCTAACCAGTTTATAGGAAGAGACACTTCCCAAATGTATGCAAAAAGAATGCTCTAATTCATTAGAAGTCATGTTATAACTGAGTATCTTGATTGAACTGCTCATCAAAGTTAGAAGTCTTAGGAAATCACTTGGATTATATTTATCACCACTGAAAAAAAATAGTTACTCAAAGAGGCATGGAGCCCTAGGCAGAATTTCAATTTTGGGAAGAAATTGGTGCCTATTCTCACAAGTTGTGACAATTACCTCTGCCAAATTAACTTAACATAGAAGACCTGAAGTTCAGCTTAAGTGTCAGATAATTACAAAATTCATACCCTCTTTTAATTCTTCACATCAGTAGCTGATTTCTTTTCTTTACATTTTATTAAACTGTTTTACTCTGCCATTGAATTGTATGCAGTATTGAACAGAAATCCAGGTTAGTGGGACAAAAATGAGTCTCACGTTTTCCCAGAGAGACAGAAAACATATCGGTGTCTAAAACATATATCAGCATGTAAACATATCAGTATGTGTTACATACATTACTCATGAAGTAAAATATACTTCATCCATCTAGGCACAGACTGGAAGAGGGTCCTTCACCAAGTGTATGAAATTGGAGGTAGGCCATTGGTCCACTCAAGCAGCAAACATATCTACTGTGGCAAGTGTTTTTTCATTACCAGCAAGACAAGGCTTGCTGCTGGACTCAAGACCTGAGATTCAGTGCTGTGCAAACCTGAGACACAAAATGTTTCCTTTTCTCACTTTTTCTCTTTGCCGCTTATACAGTGAAAAGTTGGAGGGGGCAGGATTATCATGCTACAACAGCATCATAAATAAGAGACTTGGGGAAAAAAGAAATAGCAGGATGACAAGCTATGCCTCTGGGCATTACACATAAAACCAACTTTAAATACAGCAAAGAGGGAAAATAGAAAATTTTCTGCATCTTCCAATTTTTGTAGACAAGGAGGCTATCTAACACAGGATTTTTTATGATAATGAAGGGGATAGGACTGCCTTTCCAAAGCTCCAGTGAATACTAAATCACAATCAACCTTTAACTCTTCCCTTTGAGGGCGATATATCTAATTTCACCATTAGTGTCTATCATTGTTTTTTATAAAAATTGGGTCTACCTACTTCTACTAATACATGTTGTTCCCCTGGGAATGGTTCAGGACACTCCCATCAAGACCTCCTTTCTAAAGCAAAACAATCCAGCTGAGAGAAACTGCTCTGCGCACTCCACCCCTTGCTGTCCTTTGCTAACACCCAGGAGGGAAGCAGGAATAAGGTCAGGTTTGCTGACCTTTCTCCAGCTCTCAACAGGACCAGAGATATCTAAGTTCTCCTTGGATCTATCCTCAGCTATAAAGCTGCAGATTCCTGCAAGAGATGTGTTTAAGATTTTGTCATATATTAAAATGCCTTTTTTTTTTTTTATACCAAAGGCACAGTAGTGTAACATAAGAGAGTAAGGAAGTAATTTAATGTATAATACAAAAACTAAAAGGACCAGACTTTTTAAAAGAAGCTTTCTCAATCAGCTTTCCTGCATATAAGCCCCTTTCAGTGTAATCTTTCCAATGAAATTCCTTCCATGCAAATCAAAGTGCCTTTAAGGATGAGGTAGTCAAGCCAAGCAAATAAAAGATCCTCCTCTAGCTTTAGCACAGAATTAATCAAGAAAAGTTGGGATACAGGAAAAAAAAAAAAAAAAAAAGATAACAGGATCCTACTGTGAGTTCTTTGCCACTCGCCTTCACCAAGCAGCTAACACTGCCACACTTTCTTCAAGAAATCATACAGGAAGATATTAAACAACACTGGTGATAGATACATGCCACATATAAAAGAGAGAGCAAACTTTAAAGTAGTAGATTCACAAGGAGGATTTTTGTCATTGTTATAGTACATAAGTTTTTTAAGTGCTCTGTGTCTTGAGAACAAAGATCCTTATGTAATGTGGTGAAGATGGAGATGGGCATTCAGAGCAAAAGAATGAGGTTTGCAATTCAGACTTTTGTCAGCATAGAATCGTTTCAGTTGGAAAAGACCCTAAGATCATGAGTCCAACCATTAACCTAACACTGCCAATCTCACCACTAAACCACATCCCTCAGCACCCCAGGGTTAGTGGCTCCACCACCTCTCCGGGCAGCCTGTTCCACAGCTTTACAGCCTTTTCTTTTAAAAAGTATTTTCCACAGCATCCAACCTAAGCCCCTCCTGGCACAACTTGAGGCCATTTCTGCTTGCCCTGTCACTTGGGAGAAGAGACTGACCCTCACCTCTTTTTAGGTAGTTGTAGAGAGAGACAAAGTCTCCCCTGAGCCTTCTTTTCTCCAGGCTAAACAGCCACAGTTCTCTTAGTTGCTCCTCATAAGGCTTGTTATGTAGAACCTTCACCAGCTTTGTTGCCCTTCTTTGGATATGCTCCAAAACTATAATGCCATCCTTGTAGTGAGAGGCCCAAAACTGAACAAAGTACTCAAGGTGCATAGTGGAGCTCACATCCCTTCATATAATCTGAAATGTCCAATAATCACAAAACTGAAGGAAATGAAAGATGTGAAATACTTGTGATGATGTATGCCAGCAGTTATTATACATTCCAAGCCCTTAGCTGGTACTTGAAACAACTCCTACCAACTTCAAAACCAACAAGCTTTCTTTCAACCTCTCTGATTCGTTTGGATCTTGTACTACATGCAGAGAGAGAGATAGGTAGCATGTTGAAATGTCCCCTTTTAGGGAGAACGTGAGGACTTCATAACAGCAGGTGGGTAGAAGTATTTCTCAGCATTCTTTCCATAAAAAAAAAACAAAAACCAAAAAATCCAGCAAAACCAGAATAGCTTTTCATGGTAGATAATGAAAATTAAACCAGCAACAACTAACATGAATATCATCATTTACTACTTGTAAAACTTCAGCTGCATTAAACTGAAAAAAATGTTTTATTTTACAGCTGAAAAACTGGACCCAAAGCAAAAAAATATCAGCTCATAAATGTCAACTATATTCCTGGGCTCTTGTCTGCAGTGTTGATTTTTCAGTAGCACTGCTTATCTGATGAACTACATTTGTGCAAATCTCATCTTCTTACATTGTCCTGGTGTATATTGTATCTTGCACAGATGCTGCTTTGCCAGTTTTTTAGAATGCTTTTAGTTGGAAGGGACGTTTAAAGTTCATCTAGTCCAAACCCCCTGCAATAAGCAGAGACATCTTCAACTAGATCAGGTCACTCAGAGCTCTGTCCAGCCTGACCAAGAATGTTGCCAGGTATGGGGCTTCTCTTACCTCTCTGAGCAACTTGGGCCAGTGTTTCACCGCCCACATTGTAAAAAACTTCTTCCTTATATCTAGTCTAAATCTACCCTCTTTTAGTTTAAAAGCATTACCCTTCGTCCTGTCACAAAAGGCCCTGCTAAAAAGACTGTCCTCATCTTTCCTACAGGCCCCTTCTTACTGTTGAAAGGCCACAGAAAGGTCTTCTTCCTGCCGGAGCTTTCAGGTCCAGCCCCGCGTCAGCCACCGCCCC